>OY856414.1:380172600-380552600 GCA_963693085.1 Alisma plantago-aquatica
TGAAGGTTTGCAACTTTGTAAGGTGATTGACATTGTCTACAAAGAGGTTAGCAACATTCACATAAGCTATATATGTTTTGCTTTTTGTTTCATAAAAGAGAAAAAATTCTTAGACTTATACACCATGAGAAATAACAAAGATGGTGATATGATAAAGCCTATAAAGGTTTGTTTTACTAGTATTTTACCACCATACTAACTAGGAAGTCTCAATCTTGAATACTATTAGATTGGTTTATAAAAGAAAACCCTTATTCTAGTTTCTCCATGTTATATTGCACTATCCTTTATCTCTCTTTCATAAGGGTTTCTTTCCTATTTTTTGTCCTAAAATAAAGGTGACATTAGAAAGAATTCAACTAAGCTAATGCAATCATATTTCATAGATCATAAATGATAAATTGATTCATGAAGTGTAAGGTGACTATAATCATGGAAAAATAAATGTTTAATAGGAAGAAAAAATGATGGATCATCATCATCATCATCATCATCATCATCATCATCATAATCATCATCATCATAACCATCATCATCATCATCATCATCATCAACTAAGCCTCAATTTTGACCATGATGGGGTCGTCTACATGGATCCTTCTTTTCCAATCAGATCTGTTATGATTCATACTCTAATCAAAATGTAAAGATTTAGAATCTCTCTTTCTATAAGGATCCATGTCATAAAAGAGTGACAAAGTTTTATGGATGGATCTCAACCTACCACCAACCCCCCCTCCTTTACCCGGGCTTGGAACCGGCTACATTTTCATAGCATAGAATGTACAAAAACATAGGCGGAGTTAAGAAAAAATGATGGTTAAGGTCCACAAAAGAAAAATGAATGATAATGAAAAGAGATAAATTGGGTGAGATGCAACCTCACAAATAAATTCACAATATGAAATCTTAGAGGTCGTGTATCTCTAATGACAAAGACATTTAGGCATAACAACTTGATACAGAAGCCTTAATAACAACAACTTCATATATATCCCTTCTATGTTACTTTGAAAGCACCTCAACATTAGCATCCACCTAATAATTGATACCTAAGCTCAGCCAAGGGTATATTGAGAAAGGAAACTCATACTCTCTTATTTGAATTGATACAAATGATTTGATGATGTTGTCCTTATCAAGAAATACCAAAAGAAACATCATCAGTGCCTTCATTCTTTGTCAACTTATTCTCTCTCCCTCCTTGCCTACAGTATTCTCCCCTTTCTCTATCTTGACGAGGACTATGGTTAATGCTCTATGACATAATTGAAGTGCACACCAAGATTTCAATTGTATTTTCTTCCAGTGTGCATTACTTGCACATACACATTGTCCTTAAACACTCTCCAGCCGTACATTAAAGTTCCCGCACCCCTCCAACACCATAATGGTTCCAAGAATAAGCACTACCAAATTACATATTAATATATCAAGACTTGAACTTCCTCAGGACACCATCCTAAAACATAGTCACTCTCTTTATTCTTCACACATAACCCTTGTTGTTCCCCTAAGAATTCCCCAAAATGAACCTTAGTCATTTTAACGTCTTCCTCACAATTCTCCCTTCCATGTAAATCCCTTTTTCTACCTATGATGTGGATGTGTACCAGCCCCAATATCAGTATTAGATGGATGTGTGTCAACCTTTGTCGAAAAGTGTCCTACATTCTCTTTAAGTGGGATGGGAAAATGGGCATGTCCAATTTTTGGGGTTAGAAGGTGCTCATGACATGATAATCCTTCTCGGATGGACTGTTGAACTCAATCTTGTCATTGACGATGAGTTATCAATACATCTCCTTGTTGAGAATAGTCACCATTTTTCTCCTCACCTTTTCTTTTGTGATGACCCTGACATTGTTCTACCATTGTGTTTTACCAAAATAAAAGTGGGTTATCTCCTTACTACCTTCGACATCTATCTATATGACCAAGGAAAGGCCACTATCAAGCTTCATACAATGGAAATGTTTATCTCTCAAACTCTCACATCCAATGACTTGGTAGTGGGTTCTTCTTCTATCTCTTCTTACATTTTAACATCTAGGATTTCTAATCCTCCATCCAATGGTATTATTGTTCGTAATGATTCTAATGTTGTGAAGGTCAAGACATTCTTTGATACTAAGGATCACAACATCTCTAATCATGAGGGAAATTATCTATTTCATATAAATTATATTGATTCATATTTTGACAGAACTTACAATGTTGGACTATCATTTTCAACATCTTTTATCACCCAAAGTTTAAAGATGCAAAAAGTGTAACAATTTGTGACACAAAAATTATGGTTTCCAACACGTAAAAATGCAAAGGTAATGGTTTTTACTCCTAAAAATGTCATGCTAATCCAAATCCTTCTAACAAGCTTTAGTTACATGTCAAAAAAAATCAATAACTATGTTACTCACTCTACTTATTCTCCACTCCTCTTTCACTAATGATTAGAGGTTTCAATCTAAATCTGTATAATATGAAAAGGTGTAGAATCCCAACCACTTACACATTATTCACTCTCCCCTAAATTCTAATGATGGACCTTATGTTTCCTCCATGCAAACTAACCAATAACATACATATCTTTTGCTCAAGGATGTTATGAGTGGTTACAGATACATACTTAAAAACACTCTATGAGAGCAATCAAGGGAGAGTTATAGAGCCACAAAAACTCAATCCATGTACAATAGTGCCTTCTTCCTCAGCAATCCTACCTATGAATTGTGTTTCTATTAGTGGAATTTGACAATTCTTACACCTCATAAGATATTCTTCTAGTTATCATGGTTAACGGTATGAGACATGGTAAGATAATGGCCAGCCCTAGTCTTCTCAATTATCTTTTGGGTACCATTCCTTAACTATTTATCAACTCCTTGGATGGCATGAGGGGTTTAAAATTTCCTACTTTCTAGAAAACCATCACTTGAGGGATTTTTTAGCTAAAACATAATTTATATACACTTATCGCTAAGGTATATCTATTCAACAGTTGGTTGGGCTTCTCCTTAATATTATGTTGGTAAATGGTTTATTCAAGCCAATATCTCTTTTTGGTATACTAATAGGGTCAATTTTGTGAGTGGTGGTGGAATATGATGTACAACAATCATTGGTATGCCACAACATCTTTGGAATACTAAGATTTTCAAAGTGCATCGCCTTAGAAATGGAGGAAAATTCCACTACATCCATACTAACACTATACAACCCACAAGATTTTCTAAATCCTTTTTTTATTACTATAGCCAAATTCACACACATGCCCAATACAATAACGATTAGGGTGAATCAACCCATAAAATCATCAAAACAAAATTGGAACCACATGAACCTATATCTATCTTCACTAAAATCCTAGAACATCCTTCCACTTGGTATGTCCCACACGACAAACCCAAACCCTTAACTTTAGCCAACATGGACGATTATGAAGTGTTACAACATGGACGTGTTGGTGATATGCCCTGAGAGCCAATGATATGATGATTGTAATGACACATCTTGTACTTGAATTGATTATCAATGAAGGCAACTCTGATTATTATGCTTGTTTCAATATGAGATAATGAATAAATGCAATAATGTCTAAAGAATGATATTACTCAATGACGTATGTCTTTGGGTTGAACACCCGAACAATGGGATCATATGGATGTCAAGAGTATATACATTCTTGTTATGTCCCTAGTCAAATGTTATTGTGGAAGACTAATAGACAACAATAACACATACGACTAGAGTGTGTGTTTGTTGATGAGAGATTCTCATTAGTCATGATATCTGATATCAAACCAAACACATAGATACTTGTTAAAGAACATTGTGTTGGACAGACCCACTTTGAGTGTGAGACATGGAAGCCAATGATGGTGGTCAGAATCACATCTTAATGTGACAGTGGTGATTGTGGTCCTTAGACCTGAGGCCCCTATAATAATTGCATGTTGTCCAATGTGCTTTAACACTGCTCAACATAATCTTGAAAAGGGTTGCTATACATGTAGTGCTTATGTGCATTGTGACATGCAAATTATTGTGAGTGAGGTAGATAGAATTTGTCCCTCCCATTGGAGTGATATCTTGGCCATTTGATGAGTGAGACTATGAAATGTATGGCCATGCTCATGTGAGTCACTATGTGATGTTGAGCTCATGTGTGTCTCAATAGTCTACTCTAGTGACTCACATGAGCATGGCCAAGTAATTGGAGAAGTTACTGATAAAAAAAAGTAATTGGAGAAGTTGTTCTCCAATTATAACACCGGTCACAATATTAGGTTAAGTTGTTCTCCAACTTCTCCAATTACTTAGCTAACAATGAAGACTTGCTAGATACCAATCATTGCTTGTGACATTATAATATGATTATGAATATCACTACCAACGTAATTTGGAGTGTACCGGGTCACACACATAGGATGTATTAGAATAGGATTATAAATGTGGATGTGGTTGGAAATGTTCCAAATCACATTTATTACTAAAAAATTTAGGCAATCTACTAGAATGACATTGAAATATAATCTGAGTTAATTGGTTAAATTGTTTAAGACAATAAATTAGATTTAAATTGTTAAGTTGGCTGGCTAATCCCATGTGATTGACTAGAGTCGGGTGATGAAAATTAGTTAATCAATTAATATGATTAATTGGTTAATTAATTGATTTCATAATATTCTTTTAATAGTCTATGAACGGTTAGTTTTAAATGCAGTTGTAGCCTTTTGTTTTTCCAGGAGTTCTAGAAAAATCTGCTTCCTTTCCTCTATAATTAATAGGGACATGATGGTTGGATTTTGTGACTCACTCTAGTATGTGAACCCTAGCTATTATCATCCCCAAGAGAGAGAAGGAGATTGACCGCGATGTGATCAAATCATCAACCAGAAGGCTACTCCTTCCCACTAGCTCAGGAAGCAAGATGTGGAGTTCCAGTTCATCTACATGGACAAAGTAGAGACTCAGACACTAAGTGCCTACGTTTGTAGGACGTCTATGATGATTGTATGTACATGCAAGGAGTGATGCACATCACCACACAAAGTGACATTGCCAGACTTGCTCCATGATAAGGTATATCCCACACACCCTCTTTCCAAATACATTGTTATCGATGAGGTCCTCTAGTAGGGTATGTAGAGACATTTTTTTTGTTTCTACTAGGTCCATTGCCTCCACGATCCCCAAAAGTGGTTTGTTGGTTTTTTACACTAACGAGTTTCAATCATAAGAATGATATTTCACTCAACTAGTTATATCACGCAAGTCAAAAACTTGTTGGTTGTTTACACTAACGAGTTTCAATCATAAGAATGATCTTTTACTCAACTAGCTATATCCCGCAAGTATACGAGAGTAGTTGTAGTCGAGGTCGAACACAAGGAGCGTTGGTTAGTTAGGCACAAGAGTTATGATTTTCAATAATCTAGATCGTTGTACACAAGATGATTAGACTAGAACAACTAAATTATAGATTTAAAACAAAACAGTAAATTATCACTTAAGAAAGGTTAAGATTCAGATATGGAAGGATCTTGGACCTAGGATTTCACCAACATATCATAGCATAAAATAGGAGCATGAAATTTAAACATACTAAGCACTTGTTTTAAAAGAGAGTTGCATGTTGCACTTCACCTCTCAGTGCAAGTACAATGATCCTAACTCAATTCAACATTCCCATGTATGAATTTCGTTTTGGATCACAAACCTACTCCTCAAATCCATAATTTCCACTCTCGTGGTAAAGAAGGAGTTGCCAAGAGAGTACCTCCTTACTCTCCCACCTATCTTCTCAGATCAAGCAAAAGAGCATAAAATATACACATAAGGTGGCCATCCATACATGTAGAAAGGAAGAAACTGGTACTCGCAATGTGGAAAAACAAGAAACATAGTATTTAGTACGAAATTACCATGTTCCAAACATGCTATGACATGGGAGCTACTCTATCATGTCCAAGAAAAGGAAACTACTCCTCCATGAATGTGTACAGCAGGAAATGTGCAGAATTTTTAGAATTCAACATGATTTAAAGAAAGAAAAGCTAAGTAATCCCAAGGTGTAACCTAAGAAAGGTAGAATTCTGACTTGAGGATGAAATTCTACTCCTAAAGTTGCTCCAAACCGGACAAACTTTCCTCCCAAGAAGCTTTGTGGAGTGAAGAAGCTCTGCTGCACCTCCACAGAAGAAAATGGAGAAGGAGAGAAGAAGAATGGGGGTTCTTTGGCAAGAAACCACCTTCTTCCACCCAAAATCACCCTCCCTTTCTCTAGACCTACTCTGGGACGAAAGGCCTTCGAATTATGACAAGTGATAACTGCTCCATAGAGTGGTTTCATCTTTTAAAATGAAAGGAGTCGTATTTGAAAATTGCTGAAACTGACAGGCACACGGGGTGCATTCCCGGTGCACGGTGTGTAAATCCTTCATCGGTTGCCCTAGAATGCACTTTGCACGATGTGTGCTGAATTAATTCCCGTCGTGAAACTTTCTAGAAACTTTTAGTCTGCTCAACGCTCCCAGGTGCACGGTGTGTCAATGGTTGTTCTGGGCTATTGTATATTCTTCTCATAACTTTCAGCGTGTAGGTCCAATTTACATGTCGTAAAAAGTGGTATTTGCACAGTTTCGAACCTCAAAATATGTAGATACTTGAGGAGTGGTCCAATAAGTGATAATATGATATATTACTCATCATTTCATTGTAAAATGTAGTACCTACATTCCAAACCATGAGACAAGTAAAAATAGCTAAAAATATAGAATCTAGCATGAATGAGAGTGATAATTGAGTCAAAACAACATGGATATGCAACCAAACATGATCCAAAAGATGATATGATTTGTGCACATCAAATCCACTTAATCTTAAACCATTATTTGTCCTCAAGCAAAAAGAGCATAGAAACACAAATGAAGAATTTTCAAGTTCAAGTGTAGATCAAATGAAAAGAAAGATGTGTATAAGACCAAGACAACCATGATCAACATGTTTATATTCATAGCCATCAATTCAACTTAAACACCCAAGAAACATATTTTTAGCTCAATAGGGGTGGACACAATTAAATGAATCAATCAATTAAAAAACACTAAGTGGAATTTGGATGACCAAGCCAAACAATTAGTGCATGTGCAACTGAAACTCTCAGCTATTAAGGATACAAATGATGAAATATTAGTTAAAATTGACAATTTTATCTGTACTCTCCTTCTTTCCCAAAAATGATATAATAATGGATTATGGGTTCCGACACTCGGCTGCTAATGTAGGCTTATGCACATGTGGAATGTCAGTTGTGGTATTTTACCCTCTTTTAAGACATACCACCTAACCATCGTGGCCAGATCGGACTTACACTAGGCTAGCATGATATGTGGGCAGTTTAGCCATCTTTTATGGGGTATAAAGATGAGATAAGCCAAAAGAAATTTTAAATTTTTTCCAAAACATAGGAGAGTCAACTAAATTGCAACATTAGCTAGATTTCATTCATTTGTTTTGAAGTTTTTTTCATTGAAAGAGTGGTTGAAAATGCACTAAGAGCTTGGAAAGGGCATCCCATATTCCAAACGATGTTGTAAAGTTGATTTACTCACAAAAATTGAAACCATTACATGTTTTAAGCAATCAAGGGTGTGAAAGATGAATGTTTAGGCTAAAATCATAAACCAAAGTTAAGCACAAGTTGATGACCAAAAGGTTTCATTTGATTAATGCATGCATTTTACAATTTCTCTAAATGATATTTCTCATCAAAAGAGGACAATCAGTTAAGCATAGAAGTTCTATCCACATATAAAAGATAAACCTCACGTCATTCTAGATTTGCCACCAGAAGCACAGAACTAAAAACAACAACTAAGAAAAAAAATGATAAAAGGGAAATAAAACTACACTACCGGTTGGTTGCTCTCCCCCTGAGCTTGAAATTTGCAGTGTCCTCACTGCATATAACAAACTCAAGAGGATTGCAACTGGATACCTGTCATGGTGAATGATGAAGATGGAGGTCCATTGCTTTGATTTGAGGCTGGAAATTGTTGTGCTAAAGATTGATGCCTCCTTGCAAATATGACGTCCTTGATTTGGGGCAAGCGAAAGCACCTACGAGCTGTAGCAAGAATAGTCGTTTATACGCAAATACTATTTGTCTTTTCATTCTTCTTTGAAGCATCATCAAAATATGAGTTGGGAAGAGTGTTCTCATTATAAAGCAATGTGTCATATAGAGTGTGAGGACGAAGGACATGTGGCTTGCTTGAAGAATCAACATGTAGAGCATGTGTTGTAGCTTTCTCCCCTTTAGTTGCAACTTCATAATCATCATGGATATCAACATCATCATACTTTGAAGGATATACTTCTATGACAACACCATTCTTCAATGTCACCGGCCTGAAATATGTAGGATTCATCTCCAGTGGACTAGGCAAGAAAGGTGGAAATGTTTCTTTGCTAGAAAGAGCTTTCTAGGCAATTTGTTTCTCCAAGATGTGTGCATGAGTGGAAATATTGTCCACCTTAGAAGAGAGTTGGCAAATGGCACCCTTCATTGATTGTCTTTGTTGATGGAACTCCTCATTTTGCTGCATTTGAGTTGAAATAAATGTTGCAAGCATGGACTCTAATCTAGAAGTTACTTGTGGTTGTTGTGGCTGAATGAAATTCAGGTTTGCATTGCTGTAGAAGTTCGGTAGAGTGTAGCCCATTGGAGAATAAATAGAAGAAGTATAACATGTAGAAGATGAGTGTCTAAGAAACCCACATGCATCAAAAATAATATTGTCTGCTTGAAATGGTTGTGTGCTTAGCTTCTCAAACCTTTGTGATAAAGTGTCTAGCTTTGCTACAATTATGTCTATAGCATCAACCATGTGACTCCCCACTTGTATCTTGGATGTAGTAGTTGAATAAGACGGTTGGTAGCTTGTATCTGAGCTCCATTGGTAATGATTTGCTGCCATATCTTCAATAATAGCATAGGATTCTCCATAAGATTTGTTCATTAAAGCTCCATTTGTAACTGCATCAATAGACATCCTTGTATTGTCGCACAATCCATTATAGAAAGACTGCAATAGAAGCCAATTGCTTAGACCGAGATGTGGAAAAATATTTTAAAGATCTTTGAACCTCTCCCATGTATCATACAAGGTCTCTCCATCCCTTTGAGAATAATTGATGAGTTGACTCCTCAGTTGTAAAGTTTTGCTAGGTGGAAAATATCTTGCCAAAAAGACCTTTAGAAGCTCCTCCCAAGTGTCAATTGACTTCTTTGGCAAAGTATAGAGCCATGCCTTGGCTCTATCTCTAAGAGATAATGGATAAAGGATTAGGCATATCCCATCAGTAGGAACGCCATATATCTTTATCGTGCTTAGCAACTGCATAAATTCAGCAATGTGGAGGTTTGGATCTTCCATTGGTGCCCCTCCAAATGCATTTAGCTGTGGCAATTGTATGATGGTTTGGCTGATAGAAAACTCCTTTGCCTCAAATTCTAAAATATTAATAGGCCCACTCATGTGCATTGCAGCTGTACCAAAGTAGTCCTTAAGAGGAAGGTCATCCTCCTTGACTAGTTCTTCATGTGGATCTGGAGGATTAGGTGGATATGGCATAGATGGTGGTGGTGTATGTGAAGGTGATGTGGATGAAGGTGGCATGGGTGAATGTCATTTGGATGATGGTGACATGGATGATGGTTGTGTGGGTTGTGATTCCTCCATACATGTTTGGATTTCACTCCTTCTTACCCCCATGAGGGCTGCAAACAATGTGTTCATTTTTTTAATGTACAAATATGCATGGTTCAAGGATCTTTTTATGAACACCCCATATGTTCCTACAAATAAACAAGGTGAGTGAGATACAAAAACAAACATGGAAGATACAACAAATTATGATGATCATGATGAATTATGATTTATGGATATGATGATGGATATGAAGGTTGTGATCTAGTCTCATTTACTTATCAACAACTCTTACTCTAATAGGAATATCGATGCTCCCCAACAACGGCGCCAAAAACTTGTTGGTTGTTTACACTAACGAGTTTCAATCATAAGAATGATCTTTTACTGAACTAGTTATATCCCACAAGTCAAAAACTTGTTGGTTGTTTACACTAATGAGTTTCAATCATAAGAATGATCTTTTACTCAACTAGCTATATCCCACAAGTATACGAGAGTAGTTGTAGTCGAGTTCAAATACAAGGAGCGTTGGTTAGTTAGGCACAAGAGTTATGATTTTCAATAATCTAGATCGTTGTACACAAGATGATTGGATTAGAACAACTAAATTATAGATTTAAAACAAAATAGTAAATTATCACTTAAGAAAGGTTAAGATTCAGATATGGAAGGATCTTGGACCTAGGATTTTACCAACATATCATAGCATAAAATAGGAGCATGAAATTTAAACATACTAAGCACTTGTTTTAAAAGAGAGTTGTATGTTGCACTTCACCTCTCAGTGCAAATACATCGATCCTAACTCAATTCAACATTCCTATGTATGAATTTCATTTTGGATCACAAACCTACTCCTCAACTCCATAATTTCCACTCTCTTGGTAAAGAAGGAGTTACCAAGAGAGTACCTCCTTACTCTCCCACCTATCTTCTCAGATCAAGCAAAAGAGCATAAAACATACACATAAGATGGCCAGTCATACATGTAGAAAGGAAGAAATCGGTACTCGTAAGGTGGAAAAACAAGCAACATAATATTTAGTACAAAATTACCATGTTCCAAACATGCTATGACATGCCATGTCCAAGAAAAGGAAACTACTTGTCCATGAATGTGTTCATCATGAAATGTGCAGAATCTTCAGAATTCAACATGATTTAGAGAAGGAAAAGCTAAGTAATCCCAAGGTGTAACCCAAGAAAGGTAGAATTCTGACTTGAGGACAAAATTCCACTCCTACAACTTCTCCAAACTAGAAAAACTTCCCTCCTGAGAAGCTTTGTGGAGTGAAGAAGCTCTGTTGCACCTCCGCAGAAGAAAATGGAGAAGAAGAGAAGAAGAATGGGGGTTCTTTGGCAAGAAACCACCTTCTTCCACCCAAAATTTCCCTCCCTTTCTCTAGACCTGCTATGGGATGAAAGTCCTTCGAATTATGACAAGTGATAACTGCTCCATATAGTGGTTTCATTTTTTAAAATGAAAGGAGTCATATTTGAAAATTGCTGAAACTGACAAGTGCACATCGTGCATTCCCGGTGCACGGCGTGTAAATCCTTCGTCGGTTGTTCCAGAATGCACTTTGCACAGCGTGTTCTGAATTAATGCATGCCGTGAAACTTTCTAGAAACTTTTAGTCTGCTCGACGCTCCCAGGTGCACGGTGTGTCTTTTTAAGACACGATGTGTCAATGGTTGTTCTAGGTTGTTGTGTATTCTGCTCATAACTTTCAACGTGTAGGTCTAATTTACATGTCGTAAAAAGTGGTATTTACACATTTTCAAACCCTAAAACATGTAGATACTTGAGGAGTGATCCAATAAGTGATAATATGATATATTTCTCATCATTTCATTGCAAAATATAGTACCTACAATCCAAACCATGAGACATGTAAGAATAGCTAAAAATATAGAATCTAGCATGAATGAGAGTGATAATTGAGTCAAAATAACATGGATATGCAACCAAAAATGATCCAAAAGATGATATGATTTGTGCACATCATGGTCTCAGAGTTACGTCGATTTATGGAGTATTTGGATTAATTTTGATATGATCAGATTTCTCTATACTATTTTCTTTGGTTGCATGTGATGTGAATTGAAAACAATTAATGTCCATATCTGACTCAATTCCACATATGTCACAGATCTATTATTTTTTACCTATTATATGGGGTTGAATATAGAAAAACTCTTTTTTCTTAGTACACAAAAGTGGAATTCCGTAGACCTTTCTGGGGCACTTCCCCTGAGACCCAGCAAGGGGTGGCTTCCCCTCGACCCCCATCCCACACAGGGGCACTGCCCCTATGTACCCCGCTTAATCTGTTGGGCAGTCAAAATTTATTTAATAGGAAATATCCTACATTAAAAGGAATGTAATTTTACTATATATATATATATATATATATATATATATATATATATATATGTGTGTGTGTGTGTGTGTGTGTGTGTGTGTGTAGACATATCTATAAAATTGTATACATCTCCTTTGAAAGATGTTTTATGTGGTGAATGTATGCATTATTATGGCCTACGTCCCCTTTCATGAATGTTGTGGATGGATGTATATGGTTGTGTTTGGATCCTTTTATATAAGTATTCGTCTTGCATGTCGAGTCTCATCTAGCAATAGATTTAGTTTTGAAAGACTTGTTATGAGGAAGCAACTTGAAGATCCAAATCCAAGAAGCATTCATGAAGAAACAACTTGAAGGTCCAATCCTAAGGAGCATCCATGAAGCTATTCATAGTGATTTCGGTCAAACACAGGTTCATATGATATTCACAAGATGACATTTCATAAGATGCAAATGACCCTAGATGGATAGTAATCCTTTGTGGCTCCAAAGGATTACATTAGTATGGCCATAGACAATGCTTATTCTGTTTGTGGATTGCATGTATGTGGATTGTGATATACTGATATAGTATGTATATGATACATATTATAAATATGTGGTGTTTGTATATGTATATGTATATATATAAAACCCCTCAAATAAAATATTAAGCTTGGATGCTTTTCAAAAGGTAGAATACACGAAAAACTTGATCCACTATGTGTGGGAATGTCAAAGTGTGGTGTGTTTTCTATCTTGTGGAAGTGTGAGAATAGATATGAGGGTCTGCCAAAGCAGGATGCATATTCAATTATGTTGGCCTTTTGGGTCAGGCTTAACTAGGTGATCTTAATTGGATTAAGTGCCTAGAAGCATAGAGATGGAATATGACAACAAGTTGTTCATACCATCTATCAAGAGTTGCATATGATGCAATTTGCAAATGTTGTCTACCTAAATAATTAGGTTGTAGACTAATCAGCTAAAGTTGACTCATGATTTGATGAAATATGGATCTTGACCCACTATAAGATTGTACACTATAATCTTTGTAAATTAATAGTGAGATCTATTATTTCAAAAATAGTGGGAGTGATAGTTACTTAAGGCCTAACTAATGTCATCAAATCTTTATCAAATCAAGTCAAATTAAAATATTGACTGGTGCAAATATTTTCTTATAGAAAAAATGGCAAATAACAACAAATTTTTTTTTTATTGTGATCGGTCTTAAAAGGACAAACTTATTGGGAATAACTTCCACAACTGGTTCAGGACTCTGAGAATCTTTCTCACTTATGAGCCTAAGCTCTATGTCCTGGACATACCAGTACTAGAGGAACCAGCTCTAAATGCACCTAGGATAGAAAGGGATGCTTATCGGAAGCATGTCGATGATGCAATAGACATCTAATGTCTCATGTTATGCTCCATGATCCATGAGAGTCCATAAGCAACATGAGAACATGAAAGTTATAGATATGGTCACACATCTTTATAACATGTATCAAGAACAAGAAAAGAAAGAGAGGTATTATGTCTCCAAGGTATTATTTTTGTGCAACATGGAAGAGGATGATCCGATCGGAACCCATGTGCTCAATTTATTGGGTATGTGGATAGCCTAGCAAGATTGGGATTTCCTTTAGGACAAGAGTTGGCCACATATGTGATTTTACAATTGTTGTCAGAATCATATAGACAATTTGTCATGAACTACAATATGAACAACTTTGACAAGTTGTTGACAGAGTTGATTGGCATGTTGAGAACTGTTGAGGGACAAATGAAGAAAGAGAATCCCAAGTTTGTGTTGATAGTCAACAAAGGAAAGGGGAAACATAAGGGAAAAGGCAAAGCAAAGAAGAGTTCAAAAGTTGGTCAAAAGTCTAAATCTTCTGCACTTAAAGCAAATGGAGGAGTGAGTAAAGAAGGCACATGTCACCATTTTTGCTAGCTTGGATATTGGAAAAGGAATTGTCCTCTTAACTTAGAGGAACCAAAGAACAAGAATAAGGGGATATAGATCTCCACTTCAAGTATTTATGTTATTGATATAAATCTATCTACTTCATCATCTTGCATACTAGATACCATATTGGATCTTAGATCTGTTCAAATATATAATATCTAAAAAGAAGTAGACCCTTGAAGAAGCGAGAGGTGAAGCTACATGTTGCAAATGGAGTAAAAGTTTCTGCTAATGTCTTGGGCACCTATTGTTTATCTATGTCAAATGGGCTTGTAATAGAGTTAGATAACTACTACTTTGCCATCATCATCATCATCTAAGCCACAGTCCCAACTATTTTGGGGTTGGCTACATGGATCCTTCATTTCCATTCAGCTCTATCATGGGTCATATTTTAATTGAGATGTAGAGATTCAAAATCTCTCTTTATAAGCTCGTCCCATGTTAATTTAGGCCTTCCTCTTCTTCTATTTATTATGTTTGACTCAATAGCATTTCTTCGTATAGTTGCATTAATCTGTCTGCGTGTACATGTCCGTACCATCTGAGTCGGCCCTTGTGCAACTTATCCTCAATGCTCGCCACTCCCACTTTATTCCTGATATAGTCATTTATCAGGCAATCTTTTCTTGTCTTCTCACACATCCATCTCAGCATATGCATTTCATCCACATTCATCTTGTTGAGACCTTATTTCTTCATTGCCCAACATTCACTCCTGAGCATAATTGGTCGTATAGTTGTTCTATAAAACTTACTTTTTAACCTGAGAAGGATCTTTCGATCACATAAAATTCTAGTTTTACCCCTTCATTTCATCCATCATGCAGTGATCCTATGACAACCGTCATTTTGGACATCCCCATCTATTTAAATAATAGAACCCAAGTAATGAAATTTATCACATTTAGGTATATCTACTCTATCCAACTTGGATCCATCATTCACACTAAGAGATTGGCTAAATTTGCAATGCATATACTCAATTTTTCTCCTACTAATCATCAAGCCATTTGATTCCAATGCATTTCTCCAATGTTTAACTTTATCATTCAATCCATTTTTAGTTTTTTCAATTAAAACAATATCATCAGCAAATAACATACACCAAGGAATATCATCCTAAACATTCTTTGTCAACTCATCCATAAAAAGAACAAACAGATATGGGCTAAGTGTGGATCCTTGGTGTACCATAACTGTGATAAGAAAAGTTGGTGTCTCTCATCCCAGAGTCTTTACACTTGCAGTAGTGCTATCATACATGTCTTTGATCAAGTCAATGTATCGGATCGGAACACCCTTTTTCTTCAAAACCATCCACAACATTTCTCTTGGTACTCAATCATAAGCCTTTTCCAAATCAAGAATGGATTTGAATTTCAGATTAAGAATGGTCAATGTTCTATTTTCAAAGATGAGATCTTTTATGGAAGTGCTCTTATGTCTTATGGTCTTTACTTAGTAGACCTTGAGACAAGCGTACATAACATAAATACTAAAAGGCTTAAACTCAATGACTCAAATAAAAAATAGCTTTGACATTGTCGTCTAGGGCACATAAATGTAACACATTTCTAGACTCCATAAAGATGGTTATCTACACTCTTTTAACCTTGAATAAATAGATACATGTGAGTCTTTTTTGTTAGGCAAGATGACAAAAGATCCTTTTATTCGTAATAGTGAAAGAGAAAGTGATCTATTAGGACTCATACATACTGATGTATGTGGCCCTTTTAGAACAAATGCTAGTGGTGGTTACCAGTACTTCATTACCTTCACTGTTGACCTCAATAGGTATGGATATGTGTACTGGATGAAACATAAGTCAGAAACCCTTGAAAAGTTCAAAATTTTCATGAATGAGTAAATAACCAACTTGGTATAAGTATTAAAGCACTTCATTATTATCAAGGTGGAGAATACTTAAGCCAATAGTTTGAGGACCTTTTGTGAGATTATGGTATTATATCACAAGGTGGAGAATACTTAAGTTAAGAGTTGGAGGACCTTTTGCGAGATTGTGGTATTATATCACAATGGACTGCACCTGGAACACCACAACAAGATGGTGTATTATAAAGAAGGAACCATAGAATTACTATATATGGTGCAGTCAATGATGAGTTTATCTAGTCTTCCGGCTTCCTTCTGGGGATAGCTTTAGAAACTACAATGTTTACACATAGTCGCATACCTTCTAAGTCAGTTCAAAAGGCACCATATGAGATATGGACTGGGAAACATCCAAATATTTATTTTATGAAGATTTGAGGATGTGAATCTTATGTGAGAAAAATGTTTTCTAAATAGCTTGATCTAAAATCTGATAAATTTTGTTTTGTTGGATATCCTAAGGAAACCAAGGGATACTACTTTTATATTCCATCTGGTAACAAACAATTTGTTGCTAGCATTGTTGTATTCCTTGAAAAGGAATTTATTTCTAAAGGAACCAATGGGAGGAAAATAGAACTCAAAGAAGTTGGAGACCAACAAGAAAATATTGAACCTATGGAAGTAGAAAAAGAATAAGAGGAATCTCAAATAGTTGTGGAATCTCAAGTTCCTCTTGTAACACATGAACCACAAAGGTCTAGTAGGAAAAAGTCTTGAGCCGGGGATATTTGGTTATCTCATGACTCAACAAGGTGATGATTTGGTCATAAATGATGATGATCCAACAACCTACTTATAAACTATTGAGGGACCAGATTCTAAGAAGTGGCTTGAAGCCATGCGATCTGAGATGGAATCCATGTATGCCAACAAGGTATGGACCTTGGTGGATCCACCGGAAGGGGTAAAACCCATAGGGTGCAAGTGGGTTTTCAAAAGGAAGACTTACATGGATGGTAATTCACAAACCTATAAAGGTCGACTAGTTGCAAACAGTTTTAGAAAATTTCAAGGTGTTGACTAAGACAAAACTTCTTCTCTAGTTTCCATGGTTAAATCTATCAAGATCATGTTTGCCATTGCCACTTATTATGACTATGATATTTGGTAGATGGATGTTAAAACCGCATTCTTGAATGGAAATCTTCTTGAGGATGTGTACATGATACAACCTGAGGATTTTATAAATCCAAAAGAAGCCAATAAAGTATTTAAGCTACAACAGTCAATCTATGGATTGAAGCAAGTATCTCATGCCTGGAATCTTCGATTTGATGGGGCAGTCAAATTTTTTGGCTTTAGTCAAAATTAATATGAACCATGTATTTACAAGAAGGTTAGTGGAAGCATAATCATATTCCTCATATTGGATGTAGATGACATACTTTTGATAGGTAATGATATTCCTCTCTACATTTGGTAAAAACATGATTGGGAAACACCTTCTCTATGAAGGACTTAGGAGAAGCATCCTATATTCTCAGAATCAAGATCTATAGAGATAGATCTAAAAAGCTTCCCAGTCTAAGTCAAAGTACATACATTGACAAATTGTTGAAAAGGTTCAATATGCAAGAGTCTAAGAGAGGAACATACCCATGTCACATGGAATAAGTCTCTCTAGATCTTGTTGTCCAAGCTCCCCCAAAGAGAGGACACACATGAGTAAGATTCCATATACATCTGCAATTGCATCTATATTGTATGTGATGTTATGTACATGTCCCAACGTATCACATGCGTTAAGCATGAAAGGTAGGTACCAATCAGATCATGGTGTAAGTCTATAGACTATGATAAAGAATATCCTTAAGTACTTGAAAAGAAATAAGGATCAATTCTTTATTTTTGGTGGTGAGGAAGAGTTGGTGGTAAATGGTTACACCAACGCAAGTTTCTCAACCGACAAGGACAATTATCAATGGTTTTGTGTTTTGCCTCAACGAGGGAGTTGTAAGCTGGAAGAGTTCTAAGCAAGAGACAGTGGTTGATTATACAATAGAGGCTGAATACATTGTTGCATCCAAAGCCACAAAGGAAGCTGTATAGATCAAGAAGTTCATTGGAGAACTGGGAGTAGTTCCATCCATTGAAGATGCAATAGAGCTATATTGTGACAAAAATGGAGCTATTGCACAAGATAAAGAACCTAGACCGCATCAGCATTCCAAGCACATACAACGGTGCTACCATCTCATATGAGAGATCGTACAGTGAGATGATGTTAAGATTTGTAGAGTACCAACTAAAAGTAATATTGCTAACCCTATGACGAAAGCATTTTCACAGAAAAAACATGATGGACATGTTAGATCACTTAGAATGAGATTTCTAAATGATTGTCTCTAGTGTAAGTGAGAGATGGTTGGTGATATGCCCTGACAACCAATCCTATGGTGATCGTAATGGCACCTCTTGTAGTTGATTTGATTATTAATAAAGACAATTCTAAATATTATGCTTATTTCAATATGAGATAGTGAATAAATATAATAATGTCTAAATAATCATATTACTCAATGACGTATGTCTTCAGGTTGATCACTTGAACAATGGGATCATATAGATGTTGAGAGTACATATATTCTTGTTATGTCCCTAGTCAGATGTTATCATGGAAGACTAATAGACAGAAATAACACATAAGACTATAGTTTATGTTGGTTGATCATAGAATCCCATTAATCATGATATGTGTTATCAAATCAAACACATAGGTACTTGTTAGAGAATAGTTTGTCGAACAAACCCATTTTGAGTTTGATACATGGAAGCCAATGACGGTGGTCAAAATCACACCTTAATGTGATAGTGGTGATTGTGGTTCTTAGACTTGAAGTTGCTACAATGATTGCATGTTGTTCAATGTGCTTTAACACTGCTCAATGTGACCTTGAAAAGGGTTTCTATATGGTAGTGCTTATGTGCATTGTGACACATGCAAATTATTATGAGTGAGGTAGATGAATTTGTCCCTCCCATTGGAGTGATATCATAGCCACTTGGTGAGTGAGACTATGAAATGCATGGCCATGCTCATGTGAGTAACTATGTGATATTGAGCTCATGTGTATCTCAATAGTCTACTCCAAATAGTCTACTCCAGATCAAGGAATAAGGATTGAGCATTAAGAGGATGGAGTTTCCACACCTCATATTCAATATGGATATTAGAGACAAAGGGATCATATAGCCACTATAACACTTCTCACAATATTAGGTTAAGTTATTCTCCAACTTCTCCAATTACTTAGGTAGCAATGAAGTCTTGCAAGATAATAATCATAGCTTGTGAAATCATAATATGTTTAGGAATATCACTGCCAATGTAATTTGAAACCTACCGGGTCACACACATAGAATGTATTGGAGTAGGAGTATAATTATAGACATGATTGGAAATGTTCTGAATGACATTGATTACTAAAACATTTAGGTAAATATAATCTGAGTTAATAGGTAGAAATGTTTAAGACAATTAATTAGATTTAAATTCTTAAGTAGTTTGACTAATTCTAAGTGATTGACAAGAGTCATATGATGAAAATTAGTTAATCAATTAATATAATTAATTGGTTAACTAATTGATTTCAAAATATTCTTTTAATAGTCCATGAGTGGCTCATTTGAAATGTAGTCACATCCTTTTGTTTCCCCAGGGGTTTTGGAAAACCCTACTTCCTTTCCTCTTCTATTAATTGGGGCATGATGCCATGATTTTGTGGAACACTCTTATATGTGAATCCTAGTCATTATCGTCCCCAAGAGAGAGAAAAGGAGACCAACCACGATGCTCACACCTCGTCAAGCAGAAGGCTACTTCTTCCCACCAGCTCAGAAGCACGACGTAGAGTTCCAATTCATCCATGTGGACAAAGTAGAGACGTAGACATTAAGCATCTGCATTTGGAGGACGTCTAAGAGGATTGTCTGTGCACGTGAGGAGTGGCGCACATCACCGTGTGAAGGGACATTGCCCGACTTGCTCTGCAACAAGATATATCTTGATCACCCTCTTTCCAAACACGTTGTTATCAGTGAGATCATCCAGTAGGGTATGTTGAGAATTTTTTGTTGTTTCTACTTTGTGCATCATCTCTACGATCCCTAACATGATGATCATGCGTAAATAACTTATGAACTCCCACATGAACCTAAACTTGTCATGCATCACATCAAATGGCTCCATGAATGCTCCTTGGAATTTTATTTTTAGCTACCTTGTTACTTTTCCAAGTCCTCCAGATAGAATTATTTTCCTATGTATTATTGCATGGTATGTAGAAAAACCAAGTTACATTCAACAAGAGCTAAGAGGGGGTATAAACCATACTTTTGAAGATAGAAAAGATGAAGCTCAACATGCAAGATGAACATTTTTTCAACTAAAATCTAAGCATGATCATTTTATAACATACACAGAAAGGATTCCTTGGCCATAACCATGAAAACATCCACAAAATAAAGCATTTACAAAGGCAACATGTATGATATATAGATATCTATCATATAATAAAATATTGCATATTTTCATATGAGACAGACCCTATGAGTTATTTTTTAACATCTACCCAAATAAGATGCGGTAAGTAGGGACAACGCCCTTGCACAAGGAAGCACCGTTGTAAAGTTCTTTGAAATTTTACTTCAGTGAACTAAGAGAAACCATTTTTTTAGTTGAATTGTTCATCCATATTAAAAATAAGATATGAGATGTATGTGAAATGAGCAAGAAATGTACATTAACAATTTATCATTCACATTTTATATAACTGCATAATAATGGTATAAACAAACCAGGTTATGTCGATTCAAATACAAATATGTCGTACAATGACGTGGCTATGATGTCAAATGGAGGTGTCAATAACAGTGAAATCAATAAAAAGCTATATCCTCACAAGAAGATTTCATCAATAAGGATGTATGAGGAAGGAGGGAGTGTGAGATATACCTTGTCATAGTGTAAGTCCAACTACATTCTTGTATGGGTTTGCACATCACTTGAGGTGTTGCATAGAAGAAAGTTGAGGGCATCCTCCTAAATCATCCATATGGTGCCTACTCTCTATATAGTCTATAAAGATGACAAGAACTCCTCGGCGTACGGTTTGAGTCAATCGAGAAGGAGTAGCTTTTCTCTTGGTAATGTACTAGCATTTAACTCTTTCTCCTATCTCTCTTTCCCTTATGGGTAATAACATATAGGATTTTCACATGTCAAAGCATGTAACTAAAACCCTAGTCTTCATGCCCCTCTAAATAGGGGAGGATTGAGTAGGGTGTCTAAAAAAGAAACCAAGAAATAAAAAGACAGTGGATGCATTTAAGGGGCTATTTTCAGACATGCCAGACGATCAATCAGATAGTCCATTCAATTGACTGGACAAGGTTAGAATGTTCTAGATCCTAATCATTAAACAACTGATTAAATGATCTTTTCTAGTCTATTGATAGAAATTTCAGTCAATTGTCTGGGCTAATCTTATGTAATTTGATTTACTCATCATATGAGTCAAATGTGTAGCATCTAGTCAAATAAGTGAACTTCCAGTCGATCATCCAGGTGTTTAGATAGTCTAGCAAAGTACTATTTGATTGCCTAAGCCTTTTTATAACAAATTCAATGTGTATCTACTATTATACTCCTCTTCCATGTGCATCATGTGTGTGTGACCCTATAGGCTTTACATTATGTTGGTAATGATGTCTATTATCATAATATGAATTCAAAAGAATGAGTGGTATCTAACAACACATTATTGTCACACACATAATTGGATAATTTGAAGAATAACTTCAACCTTATGTTTGACCAGTGTAAAAGTAATTGTATAATCTATTTATCTTTTATATCCACATTGAATACAAGACACGGAGTCATCATTATCTTAATTTCTAAAAAAAATTATCAAGAGTAGAATATTTTAGATACATGTATGATCAATGTCATATATTAAATCACATGAGCATGGCCATGTACACTACTACAGAAATGGCTTATAATGTCACATTCAGAGGCGTCGGTTGTATCCCAAAAACTGACGCCTACACCCTACAACGTCGGCTGAAAGCACAAACCGACATCTATATGTGAAGACCGGCCAAACAAGGGTATCACTTTTTATTTAGCGTCGGTTGCACAGTAAGAAATCGAGGCCTAAAATTGCCCGCCAAATCCAAATTTTTAGTGCAAAAAAATTACCTCCAAAATTTCACATACGGCATCGGTTTTTTACCAAACAACCGATGACTAAAGGTTTTTCATGAAACAGAAATTGGGCCCATTTTTTGTCGTCGGTTTTCTTACAACAACCGACGCCAACATATTTTCACATGCTATCCCCGCGAATTTTTTTACCACCCTTTGATGTCGGTTTTTTACGGCAACCGACAGATATGGACATAATTCAAGAACATTTTTTTTGTCGGCATATGTAGATAGATGTCAATTTTTCTAGTTAAAACTGACGACTATCACTGAACAAAGGTGTCGGTTATTTTGTGGTGATTGATGCCTTTTATTTTAAGCATCGGTTGTTTTTAATAACTGACGTCTATTGTTAACTTTATAGCACCTATGCGAACTAGACTCTTCCCCTTTCTCTATTTCATTCCTGATTAAATTTAGGTCTGGTGATTCCATTGCTCGCTTAGTACTCCACCGCTACTGCTCGCCGCCTCCGCTTGCCTGTTGCCTACTGCTCCGGCCGCCTACTCGCCTGTCGTATGCCTATTGCTCCAGTTGTCGCTCGCATACCGCCTACTGCTCCGGCTGCTTGCTTGCCTACCGCACTACCGCCGCCACGCCTATCGCCACTTCCACCACTCGACATGTACCCTTCTTCCTCCTCTTCTTCATCCTATCTTTGCATTGCGCTACTGGTGGTTCTCCACTTCTACCTTCTCCTTCCATGGTTAACAAGTTGTGTGTCCTTCTCGTCTACTGGTCGCCCTTCTACTACTCCTTCTACTACTCAAAATCCACGCCAACGCCAACTCCTCATCGGTGTGGGGTTCTGATAAATCCCTTTTTTAGTGATGCACCTTATTTTGGTGATTGGTATTATCATTTTAAGAATTTTCTTGTTTAGTTGTATACATAGTCATTGTTCCCTGTTCATTGATGTGCTTTTATCATCTATTTCCACTACCCAATTTCTTGAATTATGTTTGATAAGAATTGTTGAAAAATTCCTTAAAATAATATAATGATGCATGAATGTATTGATTGTATAAAATTGTTATAATGCATGATTGTTTGCTAAAATTCCATTTTGTTGGTTCCATATTAACCACAAACTAGATGCATAGGTACAAATATACATGTCTTAATAATTCAATATGAATCTGGAATAATCAAAAGAAAACTAATATATGGGGGAAAGAATAGTTATATATATAAGAAGGTTGTTCTTATTAATATACATATGGATGAGTTTTAGTAACATAAATTTAGATTATAAACCATGGAGTAGAACAATTGATTAAATACCCTATTATAGTTCATCTATATCATACTTGTATTTGGGAACATAATAAAGATATAAATAAATCACTAGTGTATATTAAGGTATGTTATATTAAACCATAGATATCCCTAGTAAGGATATATTGGGAAATAAACATATTTGATCCTAGTAAATAAATAGAACATATATAAGAGGGTATGGTTAAGACTACAAGATGTTGCTACTATAAATCAACTCATACACCGTTTCTAATCTTGTTGGCCTAGAAACCCGTCCAAGATTTACTCATTAGGAGTAAATCTTGGATAGCCCCCGGTTTGGGACTGTTCTTGAACACTTAATCTCAATTAGGGTGTAAGTGTATAATGTGTATTGGGTTTTTAATAAAATTTCGACAACATTTCCCCATTTGTTCTCTAAGTACATATGTATTTTGAGAACAATGGAGAAATGCTGCCGAAATTTTCTTGAAAACCCAATACACATTATACACTTACTAGTGATATTAGGTGTTTAAGAATGGGATAGGTGGTACTCATTTATTATATATAAGACCTTAAATCCTAAACTTTTAACCATAAACCCTAATCTTTTAACCCTAGATCCTAATCTTGTTCTAATATATACTTGTTTTCTCTTTGATCATAGAACGGATAGATCATGGATGTCCATTCCAAATCACTGTACCCCAGAGTTTATTTCTGATCTTGATCAGTTTATTAGATTTTCTGAGGAACATAGGAAACAACCTGGAGATAGGTTCTACTGTCCATGTAGGCATTGCGGTAATAACTTAAAAGTCAGCACTGGTGACGAAATCAAAATTCATGTCATGTGCAACGGGATTGTACAAGGCTATACAGAATGGCACTGGCATGGAGAGATTTCAAAATTGAAAGCAGTGGATGTCGATAACAGTGCTTGTGTGGAAGAAGAAATTGTCTCCGATGATGTAGATGTAAACGAACCAGTTCCAGTAGACATCGTTGATGCGATGTTGGATAGTTGTGGGGTAGAGCACACCGATCCACCTCCCATGTATAGAAACATTGTGCATGATGCTGAGATACCATTATACACATGTTGTACTAAGTTTATGAAGCTTAGCGTTGTGTTGAGATTGTATAAGCTAAAAGCTAACAATAGATGGAGCGACAAAAGCTTCACGTCATTGTTGTCTTTGTTGAAAGAAATTCTTCCTGAAGGAAACGAGCTGCTAATATCAACATACCAGTTAAATAAATTATTGTGCCGAATGGGAATGGAGGCCAAGAAGATACACGCATGCTCAAATGATTGTGTATTATTTAAAAAGGACTATGTGGATTTGAAAGATTGTCCAAAATGTGGTGCGTCAAGGTATAAATTGATGACTTCGGGGGAGTCCAAAACTGTTTTTCCTGCTAAGGTGATGTGGTATCTACCTATAATATCATAGTTTCAATACTTGTTTGCCAATCTGATAGATGCGAAGAATTTGAGGTGGCATGCAAATGTTAAGAAAAATAATGATTGATTTATTGTATCCTAAATTTGTATCCTAAATTAAGTCAGGAATCTAAGACTTGGGATTTGTACATATGGTATGAATCCGTACGGGACATTGAGCAGCCAACATAGAACTTGTCCAATTATGCTTGTTATATACAATCTTCCTCCCTGGTTGTGTATGAAAAATAAGTATGTTATGTTGTCGTTGTTGATATCGGGCCCTAAACAACCTGGAAATGATATCGACGTTTATCTTGAACCTCTGATTGATGACTTAAAAAACTCTAGGGTGAAAGTGTGATGACCTATGATGCTTCACGAAGAGAGACATTTCATTTGCACGCTATGTTGTTTTACACTGTTAATGACTTTCCAGTATATGGGAATTTGTCTGGATATAGTGTCAAAGGATCTAAAGTGTGTCCTATATGTGAAGAGAACACTGATTCAATACGACTAAAACATGGCGGCAAGACTGTATATCTTGGTCATTGAAGGTTTCTTCCAAAATTCCATCTGTATCATGGGTTGCGCAAATCATTCAATGGACGGAATGAGGAACGGAGTGTGCCTAAACCTATACCAGGGGAGGTTTTTTATGAAAAAGTAAAAGACTTTGCCAATGAATTTGGTAAGAGATCACAATGTATCATGGCCACACAGAGTGACAAATCTTTATTCAAGAAGAAGTCAATATTTTGGGATCTTCCTTATTGGAGTTCTTTGGCAGTCAGGCATTATATCGATGTCATGCACATTGAGAAAAATGTCTGTGATAGCTCATTGGTGCTTTGTTGAATATACCAGGTAAGACTAAAGATAGGATAAAATCTAGAATGGACCTACATGAAATGGGAATAAGAATAGAATTAATAAAACATACTTACCTCCCGTTTGTTACATGTTGTCTAGAAAGGAGAAGAAAGCTTTTTTGTGAATTCTTGGTAAATGTTAAGGTGCCACAGGGTTACTCATCCAAAATCCGTAGATTGGTATCAATGAAAGGCTGAAGTTGATAGGTCTTAAATCTCATGATTGTCACACTCTAATTCAACAAATATTTCCTGTGGCAATTCGATCTATATTGCCAAAGCATGTAAGGTTTGTAA
Organism: Alisma plantago-aquatica; assembly: GCA_963693085.1. Taxonomy (NCBI): domain Eukaryota; kingdom Viridiplantae; phylum Streptophyta; class Magnoliopsida; order Alismatales; family Alismataceae; genus Alisma; species Alisma plantago-aquatica. Next base: position 380,198,617 of record OY856414.1, read on the forward strand.
TCACCATACTTTGTTTCTTTTTCAACAGTTTGTGCAGCAAAGTTATTGACCCTGATACTCTCGATAAATTACAAAGAGAAGTGGTTGTTATCCTATTTCATCTTGAGATATATTTTCCTCCTTCATTCTTTGATATCATGGTACATCTTGTTGTCCACTTGACTAGGGAATTGAAAATGTTGGGACCAGTTTTTTTGCATTGGATGTATCCCTTTGAACAATACATGAGCATTTTTAAAGATGATGTTCGAAACCGTTATCGTCCTGAAGGGAGTATTATTGAGGGTTATGTGGCGAGAGAGGTTATGGATTTTTACAATGACTTTCTGAGTGCTAATGACGCTCCTGTTAATGACAAGAATATTGAGGAGCATTTTGGTAAAGGAATGTTGGGATCACATATGAAAGTAATCAGCCGTGAGCAGTTGGAACAAGGTCACTTGTATAATTTACACAACATCGATGAAGTGACTGTTTATATCGAGGAACATACCAATTTCATCAAGAGACCATATCCTCGAGCCAATTCAATGTGGCTTGCTAGAGAGCATAACAAGACATTTATTAAGTGGTTTGAAGATAAAGTCTTACATAAACTATCTCAAACACCAGATAATCTTACTAAAACTATCAAATCCCTCACCTTTAAACCAAAATTGAATGTTATGTCTTATGAAGGGTTTGACATAAATGGATTCTCATATTACACAAAGCGTCAAGATGATAAGAGTGTTGTCCAAAACAGTGGGGTCACCCTTCAAGCGTCTTCATTATTTTTTTCAAGTGCAAAGGATAAGAGTCCATGTGAAGCTAAAATGTCATATTACGGTTTCATTGAAGACATATGGGATTTTGACTACATAGATTTCAGAATTCCTCTCTTTAAATGTAATTGGGTTGATAACACCAAAGGAGTTATAGTGGATGACTTGGGTTTCACATTAGTGAACTTTGAAAAGATTGGCGAGAAGGGTGAACCATTCATATTGGCATCATAGGAGAAACAAGTATTTTATATCGATGATCCCGCAAATGATAAATGGTCGGTTGTTCTTCATGGTAAAAGATAGTTCATTGAAGATCTTATAGATGAAGAACAGTACTATGATAAGTATGATGACTCCAGTCCATTCTCAGTTGGGTTGCCAACACCACCAAATATTGAAGCTAATGATGACTTGTATATGCATGGAGATCAAAATGAAGGATTGTTAATAGATAAAAGATTGCAATATTAGAGGCATGCATGTTTATATTTTTTAATATGTTTAATTTTTCTGAATTTGAACTTTACAATGTTTTATTATCTTCTAGTTATGTCAAATACTAAATGTTTGGTTTTTTTAATGACACTTTCAGATGGCTGAGCATGAGCATGATGACCATGATGATGATTACCGTGAGGGTGAGGATATCAATGTGCCACCTCACAATGTAAGTTTTAAAAATATATCTTATATTTCTATCTATATGTTCATTTATAGTTATATCATGTAAGTGTGTTTTTTTTGTCAAATTTTAGGTTGGTGATGTACACCCTGAAGAAATTGGGTCACTTGATGAGAAACAAAAAAAATTGAGAAAGTGAGGGGAATCACAATGATGAACAAGTTACTACAGCAAAGGGGAAATGGACCCAAACTGGCTGTGGATTTCGATCATGCAGGAAATCTAGTTGGAGTGAACTGCAACTCATTTATTTCATATCTTGGGGTTCTTACTCACATCCATTGTAGTCCTAACTTAGAATCCTGGCATAAAGTTCCTAAGGGGAAGAAAGACTTAGTATGGAAGGAACTATGCGTGAGTTATTATTATTTGCAATTCTATTTTTGTATATTACTAATTTTAGGATACTAGTTAATAGCAATTCTATTTTGCAGGGTATATTTGATCTGGATGAAAAGCTGCATCATAAACGCATGATGCAACGTTGTGGGAGGGTCCTAAGGAATTATAGGATAAATCTCACCCGATATTACATACGCGATGTTGAGAAGAGTTTCTTGATTGATTTCCAATTCTAGACATTGATCACTTTTTGACTAACTCTACACTAATAATTTTTGTTTGTATTCTTTTCAAAAAATAAATTTAGGAAGAAGGAAGCCACTGAGCAATGGAACTACCTGGACCCCAAAGACTGGGAGGAGTTTGTTACCCAAAGAAAAACAGATGAATTCAAGGTATTAAGCGCCACTCCCAATTTAATTAATATACGTTCTTATGCATTCACTTATTCAAGATTAACCTTTAGTGTTACTAATCAATGTGCTTACTAATAAGGCTATCAGCGATGCTCCAAGAGAAAGGCGTGTACTAAATGTGCATGACCACACAATGGGTCCAAGAGGCTATGTAGACATTTGCCAAAGACTACAGGCTGAGTCTACTGCTCAGTCTATTGCTACTCAGGAGACTGCGAAGTCCTCTACTATTGGTCCCGCACCTCTGCCTCGTCATGCTATGTGGATAGATGGGAGGCAAAACAAGAAGGGATATATAATGAAGCCTGCAACTGCTGAGGCGGCTACAAAAATGGTAAAATTCAACTCTTAGAGAAATCGATCGATATTTATTATTGTTATGTTTACTTACCAATTTCTGTTGATGCCGATTAGCAGGAGCTACACGAGTAGAGGAAAGAAGGCAAGTTCATCCCTGAGGGCACAAGGGATGAATTGACAGTTGCTCTAGGTAACCTAGAGCATCCTAGATGTGTTAGGGGTGCAGGCGCTGGTGTGGGCATCAAAGCGTTCTTTGGGCCATCACAACACAAACTTGTCCCAAAAGCAGGACTTTCACAAGCTGAGGTAACTTATTCTTTTTTTAGAATGTTATTGTGAAAGAGAATTCAATGATCAGAAACTAGCATTTCTTTTGTATGTGCATAGGTAGATCAGTTAATTGATAGGAGAGTCGAGGAAGCACTTGATAGGAGAGTCGAGGAAGCACTTGATAGGAGAGTCGAGGAAGCACTTGATAAGAGACTCAATGAAGCAATTAGCAAGTGGCAGGCGTCTCATCCTGCCACTCAAACAGTACCTATAGCGTGCCACTCTTCTCCTACTATAGAGGTGGTTGGGAGTAATCATGTAAACCCACCACCTAGCACATCCGTTGTAAGTATTTTTATGACATATATAGTAGCTAGTCTTTTCAAGATGATATGTTTATGTATATATGTATATAACATTCTTTACATAAATTTGTAGGGGTTGAAGCCATGCCATCTAAAAAGTCAAGAATATATCGTTACAAAGGCACAGGCTTACCCAGCCCTTCCAGGGGACATGTTTTATGGGACTCCAGTACCAGCTGGTGTGGTTCGTGTGAGCCCGATACATGTACTCCCCAATTGGAGGGATCTTTCATTGCCATATGCCCACCCAGATTCTGAAATGCTTGGTGAGGCAGAAGGTGGAGTGATAATGTGGCCCAAAGCGGATGTCATCTGTACTAATATTGTATGGTAAATTTATATTATGTTAATTTGTTAGTGTGTATATATGATTCATTTGATCTGAAATTATATATACATGTCAACAGGAAGACACCCGCTACATCTCGGCCTCCACCTCCACCTCTTGAAGTACCAAGTTGGCTTACAAGGGACCTACACACCTCGTTAGGTCCTAATTGTAGGAGTATGGAAGTATGGATAGGCGAACATGATCCAAATTGCCCTATAAATATTTCTATTCTGGAGGATGTTGCAGGTCAATCATACGATAACAAGATATTTATACAAGATATTTTGGAGTTGTTTCATTATGATTGGCTGAATACATCTATGATAGAGCTATGGATATGGTGAGATCTTGTTTATACATCCATATACCTTGTTTTATATACGGTGATCTAATTTCGTATATATTAATGCATACATAATACATGTTTTACAGCTACTTACGCACGATATGTACAGATTTTTCATTTTCCCATGTGGGATTTTTGGTTCCATCTTTGATTAGTTTTGTAGATAAAGACCCTTCTTCAGCTACTTCATACTGTTGTGTTGCTTTTAAATATTTTGGCAAAAAAAGAAGACGGTGATAATATCTCCATTCAATGTCGAGTAAGTTTACTTTGCTTATAATTTGGATTTAAGAAAAATATATTTTTATTGTGGATTTTGAGTTATTAATTTTTAACTCTCTTACCTATAGTGGTAGGCATTGGGAGTTACTAGTTATTGTCCCTAAGACGTTCACTGTCTATTATCTAGATCCTGCTGGGAATGAATTGAATACATTATATGGACACACAATGAAAAAGCCATTATTCCCGTGAGAAATATTTCATATTTTTATATCCGTCAACATATGTTATTACATTACTATTTAATTATGCAATTTAATATGTTACATTAACATGTAGGGCTTTAAATGAGTTCAAAAGAGCTGGAGGAAAGGTCCCCAAGAAAAAGAATCAGCCACTAATTTGGGAGAATGTGAAAGTAATTTCCCAACTCCAATGTATATATTATTTATGTGAACTGTGCTCATTTGTATTTTTGAATATTTTGTATGTTTCAATTTATAATGTGCTACACAAGACAACGGATGGGCATGTGCATACTATGTGATGTGATTTATGGACCTAATCATCAAACATGCAGCAATGGAAATCGATACTATACATAAGGTATTATATATAGTCTCATTAGATAATATGAAATATATATATAAATCTTATTATATATTATTAATTATATATATATACGTCATTCTCTTTGTAGGTGTTTAAAACTGACTTGACTACAAGTGGAAAATTATTAGATGTACATACTCCCTATACGAGGGAAGAATTAGATGAAAAGTAGTGGGAATTTTCAAATATAATTGGGATACTGATGGAAATAATGACAATGATGAATAAAGAATGATATTTCTAAACTTTGTTCTCATAATTATTTTTTTGTGAATGTGAATGAATTTTTCTGAATTGTCATATGTGTGAATGTGAAGATGATCAATACATGAATGTTTCTACATGTGTCTGAATGGGAAAAGTGATGAAATGAATGGAACTGCAGGTTGCTAAAGTGTGAAAATGGATGAAATTTGAAATGGAACTACTGGTTTCTACATGTGTGTGATGAAAAATAATATGAATTAAATGTGCTTATATATGTGTGTAATCATAAATTGTTGTCTATCTTGTTGATTTTGCAGGTTTGTGGCCTATTGTTGGATGACATCAATGGATGTTGTAAACTTGCAGTTCAGAACTGAACTGTAGGTTCTGCATCCTGCTGACCAGCCATACAGCAGGTCTGCAAACTGATAAGAAAAAAATCAGCACATAGGCATCGGTTATTAGTATAAAAATGACAACAAAGACATACAACGTCGGTTATTAGCAAAAAACTGACGTCTTTGTGGCTATGGGTGTCGGTTATATATACAAACTGACGTTGATGGTGCCCTTGCTGGCGCGTTATATAGTGTCGATTTTTGTGAAATGTTGACATCTTTGACCTACATATAGTGTCGGTTTTATTAAATAACCGACGCCTATAGTGCCTTTGCTGGTGCATTTTTGGTGGAAGGAAGGGTTATGGCGTCAGTGTTAAAACCGACACTTAAGGTTTCAACTTTTAGCGGTGCCCACTTGGATGTCGCTTTGAAACCGACGCCAAAGGCCTTAAATAACTGACACTAAAGGTTGGTTCTGTACTAGTGGTACTTTTATAATCTCACTCATGAAGTGGTTGCAATATTAGTAGAATGGCAGAGACAAATTCCATCCATGTCACTCACAATAATCTATATGTTTCATAGTGCACCCAGTCATTACTTGTTTGGAAACTCTGATTCAAGGTCATGTTGAGTAGAGCTAGAGTACATTGAACAATATATGATCACTTTAGTGACTTTAGATTTAGGGAGCATAGTCACCACTATTATATTTAGATATTATTCTTACCTTAATTTATGGATTCCATTTATCATACTCAAAATGGGTATGTTCAATACAATTATGCATTAGAAGTAACCTATACTATTAACTTGATATCAAACAACATGCCAATGATATGTAGTCATCACTCAACACACATACTAGTAGTATGTATTATTGTCTTTATAATTTCCATAATAATATTTGACTTGGAACTTTGACAAGAATGAACTCTTAGCATACACATGATATCATGCTCAAGTATTCAAATCTGAAATTGCATGTCACTGAGTTATACGTTCTTAGAACATTATTATTTTCAGTCATTATCTCATACCAAAGTAAACATAAAAATTTGAAATGCCTTTATTAATAATCAATTCAAGTGCAATTTATCCCACTACAATACCATATGAATGGATTTCAGGGCATACAATTGACATAAAAAACATCGTAAAGCTAGTTATCTACCCATATAGACCCATTAGGATAGTTTAGGTTTTATTGAAAAATATTTGGAGACTTTTCATGAAATAGGAAATTATAGAACATACTATTTTGGCCAAAATGTAATTCAATTGGAAATCTTGTTAGTTAAACTTTAGTTTTCCTGGGACATGGTTGCTCGACTAAAGGTGGCAAAGGAAATGTCTTGTTCATATTCTAGTTCAACTGAAATGCTTCCCAGTTTAATTACAATCTAACCCTATAGTATGAAACTATTTAAGTTAAAGTGCTTATATATGTTTTTTTCACTTACTATCCTTTGTCATTAAACTCTATCTAAATATTCCCAACATCCATTCAGACTATTCTGACGTGTTCCCTATATATATATATATATATATATATATATATATATATATATATATATATATATATATATATATATATATATATATATAGAGAGAGAGAGAGAGAGAGAGAGTCAGGCTAGTGTACACTCGAGTGTACCGGATGCTCCGTACACCTCAGTCGTTTTTGAAGATGCAGTAAATTTTTGAAAAATCTAAACCATTGATCTTCTTAATTATCATAAGAACACACTATATAATAAATTTTAGCTCATTTGGACACTTATAGGTCATGCATCTAAAGGAGGCAAAAATCATGTATTTCAAATTAGTTTTATGCATCGATTTTGTTGTCTTTGGATGAGTGACTTACATTCATCCAAGTGAGTTCAAATTTTGTATGTGATCTATTATTATTGTAACCATGAATATCAATGGATTAGATTTTGGAAAAACAAGGTCTAGGTAGGCAAACACCATTGGGGTGTACGGCGTCATCTGTACACTCGAGTGTATTCTAGTCTAACTCTCTCTCTCTCCCTCTCTCTCTCTCTCTATATATATATATATATATATGTGTGTGTGTGTGTGTGTGTGTGTGTGTGGCAAAGTGGCATAGGACTCACGATTTTACACTTGAGCCTTTCCTCTACATGTGTGGCAAAGTGGAATTTTGCATAAGTATGATGAAATTACTATTTTTCCCTCATTACACCTACTAATGGTCCCTAATTATTTTTCTTGTCTTCATAATCATTATTGAGACTAAAATGTGAAATATGGTGATCAATATAGTTTTATACACATTATAACACTTCAAATTAGATTCAGTCATCACTTTATCCAAAGAAACAAATTGGTTAATCAAACTTCATATTTTGATTCTCAAACTTTTTATAATTTTTCTCCACATTTTTTTGAAGCTTTGGTCCAAATTTGAGAACAATTGGACTTTCCTACTAATTACTACGATTTCTTGAAGTTAATGGGTTAAAAACCCCTTTATTTACTCTTTATTTACTCTTTTATTTGGCTTTTCCATGTCACTGATCCATGGCAAGGGATCGGGGTAAGTCCCAGCCATTGGATCCACCCTCCTGCGGACCAGGGCCCAATCGAATGGCCAATTCATTGTCTTCTACTTCCCACTGATTGCGGGGAGGAGACAATAGAACCGAAACGGTCAATAAACCAATTAAGACCGTGTTTTGAAGATCAAAGCGAACAAAACTCCCCGGCTTATATTTTTGTGCTCAATCATACCCATTTTGACTATGTTTTGTGCATTGTTGTGTCACCAACAAGCATCTGTTGCTCTCCCTTCTCAGCCCGGCGGCCATGGCCTCGACCCAGGTCCTACATAGTGCTAACCCTAGCCTCGTGCTATAAAAACACCCCCAAAGGCCCGTATCAGGAAATCATTTACCTTAGCCATGTGAATGTGCCCCGAGTAGCTACAAAAAGCCCCCAAATCCCTCCCTGGTCTCCTGTTGCTTGGGCGGCACTGCCGCACTGCCCCCTTTGGGCATCTTTGTTTCTCGCCTGCTCTCCCCTTCCTGTGCCCCCCATCTTGTCCGTGAGGACAAGGCAAACTCGCCTAGCCTACTCATGCTCTCTCTCACCCCCTCCTTCTCCTGGAGCTTCTCCACTCCGGCGAGCCATGCCGCCCTGTTTCTGGGCTCATGAGGAAGGTTACGCGAAGGAGAAGCAGAGCCCCGGACCGCCCGGTCCAAATGACATTGGACCATATGGATTGATCAATCAAGGACTTAAACCGGCCAATCAAAGGACTGAAATAGACCTTTGATCGACCTTGCTCTCATGGCTCAATCTGAGCCATTCTTTTAACATTGAACGGTCCCAACTTTTCAGCAATTAAGATAATTATCTCTCTCCGTCGAATAATCACCAAAATAGCCAAATCTTGCTTAAATCATAGAAAATGCATCCTAGATCCAAAAATTACAAATAAGTAGTCCATTTTGATCATAAAAATCCAAGGATTCGTTTAAAAATACTTTTGAAACCTGATTCCAAACGATGATCACTGATATCTCTATATTTGATCCCTTGTTTAATTAGTTTATCAAATGGCACAATAATGATGTTTAATCTTTTGAAACCTTAGATTTGGACTCTGATGATTATCTTGTAACCTAGATCTAATCTAGTTGAATCATCTACTCTTGAAAATGAATCATTAGCGATCTAGATCTTTTTATTGGATTCAATCTTGATTATAATGAATATGAGTAATCTTGATATTGATCTTAATCTTGCTAAACACTTGATATACTCTGACCCATCAACCTGATCTAGAATTCTAATTATGCTAAGTATCATGATGATGATCTAGAAACTTGAGTGATGACTCAAATATTGATGATAATAATTAGGGTTTGCAAATATATTCCTAAAATACCTAGGTAGATCATCCATCCTTGAATATGCTTGACACTTAAGTAAATATTGAAATCTTGATATAATGTTGATTCTAAATGAATGATCTACCTTAGGGATGAATAGGATTGGAAAACCCTAATCTGGTGTACTTGGTATTGGTCTATAATATGATCTTGACCCTCGATCCATATCTTGATTGATCTAGGAACTACTTGAGACCCTGATCTTCTACTCTTGTTGATTTATACTCAAAATCTTCGGTGAAAGGTACGCTATTATATAACTCTTCCTTGATTGTATTGAAGATACTTTTATGTATCTCTTGACCATATGCTTGGCTATTTACTTGGATGAGCTACTGTTCCCTATGATTAGTCTTCTATTTTTCTATACTATATTTTGAAAAACATGAAAATATAAATTGCATGCCCATTATGACTACCCGTATATTGATAATGATGATGATGTTGATAATGTTGATATTGTTGATATTGAGTACAACAACCCCCTCATTTGGAGGTGGGACTTGTACATTGGCTTCCTATGTTGAGAAGGATCCTAGTGACCTTCCCCATCACGTTGGGGTAATAGAGTCACACAAAATATATAAGCATGCTTCTCAAATTACAGCATAATGGGAACTCGTAATAAAAGTCAAATTGCTTGAAAAACTTGTCGAATAAATGTTGGTTTTGGAAATTGCTGGTTATTCTTTTGAATATAAGTCCTGCCAAGTATACTATTTTGTTATAAATTGCTTTGCTTGTTTTTGATAGTGTACCGTGCAATTGCATGATTGTGTCTTGATTTTCTTGATTTTAGGCAATACAAATGGAATGCTGAATAATATCGCTTCCGCACTCTGCATACTCTGATGACAAAAATAAATTGGAAAATCTCCATATTGGGTTAGTTGTTCTTTAAATATCTAGTTTTTCGAGTTATTATTTCTTATTGTATATACCAGTGTGATAGATCCTATCGGGCAACTCAGGGACGGGCGCTTCAATCCTTTTACTATTGTCTAGGCAGTAGGATTGGGATTGGGGTAAGAACGGATCTGTGACAACATGTTATCACTCTGAACCAGTTTCTAGCTCTAGTGTCCCTCTCCACCAAATATAGCCTTGCCTTAACCTTGTCAAGTTGCTCACTCTTGTTGTATATTGCTTTAATTGCAATATTTTTTTGGCAGTTCTACTTTCCTTTCTTTCTTCTTGTTCCCATTTTAATTCAGTGGTTTGGAGCTAGTCCTTGATAGAAGGTTGTATCCATATTATAAAGCTACTTTTTGGGATAAGTTGTTCCCTAAGGTGAAGACGGAGATTGTGATGCTCATCAAGAGTCATATTTTGTGTCCCTCAAAAAATATAATAGTTATAATTGAACTAGAAAGGAGGTTGGCCATGATCCACAAAAAGCATTGACAATTGTAATTTGTATTAGCATAGAAAATGCTAATAAATTATAAATTGAGAAATCCTAGTTGCCAAAATCTAAGTAGTGGAGCTATGATATTTGAAGTTGGAACCACATACAGATGTGTCTTTTTTTTCTTCATTCTTGATTACTTACATTCCATTTTTATGCACATCTTTGTTTTAGAAAGTGGCATTTAACCTCTTTGTGTTAGATCACACAAAATGAAATCTATCACTATTCACCACCTATATATCTTTCAAAGAAAGCTTCAACGAGATCCTAAGAGTCTTAAAAGAATAGGGTGAATCTATTAAGTCAACTCAACTTGGATAGATCACTTAATCTAGTTTCCAACTCTCTTAGACCGCTTCAACTGCGTACGTTAGAAGTAGCATATGAAGTTCTTCTTTCAAGGCATTAGGTTTGATTTTTGAAAGATGATCATCTAAATATATGCACTTCGAATGATGGAGCTTGTTTATGGGTTATAGAATCGGTTAGAGTGCTACATAAAAAGCTAATGTCATAAGCTTGTTTATATAGTTTTCTCTCTGCTAGTGAATTTGATAGAGTCTCTTCTTGTAAAACTGCTAAATATCTAGAGTAAAATATTTGCTACTCATGAGGGAACCAAGTGAGTAAAAGATACCAAAATTAATTTACTTTCCCCATAAATAGAGTTATTCCACATGGATAAATAGGAATCTACTTATGAAATGTACTCTAGATTTATAGTATTACTAATGGCTCAATATATCTTGGGAAGAGTATTAAGGATACGTAACACCTAGGCTCACTACCCAAGGCTCTGGGTAGAGATTTAGTAATGACAGTTGGACCCACAAGCCACCACTGGCCTTGGTTGCACGCTTTGTCCTCACTCACACACAACAGGGGTCAACCTCTCAATAGGTCACCCATCCTAGTTTTACTCTAGGATGAACATACTTACCATAGTGCTTTTAGTGATGGGATTCATGAAAAGAGGTACACCTTGGTAGTATGGGTTGTTCAATCTCCTTTTAAGATCATTGTCCAAGTAATCAAATCTTGGGATGTTATGATAAGGATCTTGCTACGAAGGTTTGTATTCTTTTACATCTAAGTGTGAAAAGAACATTGTTTCTATAGAAGAATAATCATATCTTTCTACTTTGTAGTGTGAAGAACTTGTAGGCAACTTGAAGACTTACATAAGCTCCTAGATTATGAGATGCAAGAAGAGGAAGAAAATCATGATAATAAATGTTTTTGCTTTGAATAAAGGGATTAAAATTCACCATCCTATTCTTTCAATTGAGAATCAAGTATAAAGGTTGGTGATAACTCTAAAGGAATAAGAAATCAAATATTTCTTACAATAAGTAGTCTATGTCTTGTTCTAGTAGGTGCCGCTCTTGTGTAGAAAACAAATATTGGAAACATGAATGCCCAAAACTCAAGAGGATGAGAAAGAAAAAAAAAAGAATAAATTCAAGGAAAAGAACAAGGTATTCTATGATTCTTGGGAATCTATCAAATCTAGGGTCAAATGATGATGAGGAAGCTTGCCACCTTGTTGTTAAATGTCTCCTTATCAATCATGATGAAGATGAAGAACAAGAGGAATAAGGGGTACAAATTATGATAGTATGATATCTCTTTCAACCTATTTTAAAAGTGATCGTATTGAACTTGTTAAATATACCTTGTAAAAGGTTGGAGAAATATATATAAAAGGAAATTAAATTTTCTATAATTAATTATTCTTCAAATTTTGAACTTGGTCTCATACGATCATTATGGTAGTGAAAGAAAAAGAACATATGATCTTGTTTTTCATAATACCCTGTTGAAAACTTAATTTTATATACCTTTGAAAAAGTTTATTGATTCAATGAAACAAGTTATTTTATACCTATGATGTTTTCCCTTAAGAGAATGTTGATTTTCTTGATAAAATTGCTATTCTTGAATTGCTAGTAGTAGAAAATGATTGATAAGTACCTCTAAAGATCTCTTTGATACTTCCTAAGTGAAATGGGAAACTTAAAACTTATAAGATAAAAATCATAAAAAGTAGAAATATGTTGAACAATATTGTGCTTACTCAAAATGTACATTTTCTTATTAGTGGTCTTGGATATATTCCTATAAGTGAGAATAGGAAAAGAAAGAACCTATGAAGCAAAATACTAGTTCATTATCATTAACCATGTTACTTGATTTGCTTGTGGGAGATTTTTTTTTCACTATGCTTTATCTTTTACTTTCAAGAAAAGAAGTTACAAAAATATGGTTTGGGTTTCAAAAACCTCTTTCCATTTGAGGATATGTGCGTTCATGAATGAGTTTTGATATGTTTTGATCTTGTCATGTTTTTATCTCTTAATTGGTTTTTTATCTGGTAGTTTGTTAGTTTTAGATTGGAATATATGTTTTTGTTTTTTGATGAATGTATTTTTGTTGTATTAAATTTTCCAATTGATTTCCTCTTTGTCAAAGAATAATTTGAACAAGGGGTATTTTGATTGGATTAAAACTCGATCAAAATGTTGATTATCAGTTGATCTTTTGGCTATATTTTCCAATTGGTTTCTAGTTCGTTTTGCTTCACATTTATATGATTTTTTGAATTTGATGTGATTTATATAAGATGTTTCTTGCACCATTTCATATTCATTGGATATACTTTTGTTGGTTCATGTTTCTTTGGTTTCGGCTCAAATTTTTTTTGAGAAAAGGTTATGTCATATATTGAAAGCACATCAAAGCAAGCAAACACCTGCTTATGTGAGTACCTTACAGGATGATGAAATTATCGTAGACTAGAAAAAAGCTGAAATCATGCAAGCCTAGATAAGATAAAAGCAATGTTTTGTTAAAGTGGGGGAGGCACCCCTTAACAAGCCTCTAGATGATATAAAGAAGATAATCCCAAGTTTGTTGAAATTCCGCCCGAGAATGGAGTCACAGTTGTTGTTGAACTAAACTAACACATGTTTCGTCGTCTACCATAGCTTTAAGATCACATAGAAATTTTGCTTCAGATTCTCCTTCATCAGATTATCTTGAGTATGTGATTAAGGGAGTGCTCAATCTTTTCTATATATTGTCATCTATTTTAGTTTTTTCTTCTCATGGAATCTTTGCATCAATGGTGGACTGAATGTTCCTTACTATTGGCTTATATTATCTTGATTTATCCTTTTTTCTCTTAATAGAATCTCTTAATCATAAGGACTTATCAATCCTTTTTATGGTAGTTGGACATCTTTTGTTCCTTAATAAAATTTGTGGCATTTTTCTTCATGCCTATCTTTTCAATTTTCTTTTTGATTAGTATATGTTTTTTCTTGAGGTATGTGGTTCCTTATTCATATGATTATCCTTTTCGGGGGGTGTTCATGGTTTCCTTTGTTACTTTGACAAAGGGGGAGAAAATCTATGTGATAAATTTTATTTGTATGGAAAATAAAAGTATAATGCTCTTAATTTGCCTATCTCAAATTAATCTTTTGGATATTCTTATCATTGTTCAAAATGGTGAGGTACTTGTATTTTTGGATATTAAATGTATCCTATGCATGTTATAAACATGTGCATTAAGTGTTTCACGTGATCAAGAAACTTAGACAAGATCCAATAAAGTTCTCTCTGCAATTTTATGTATATGGTTGGTTCTAGATCAAGATGTACCTAGAATTATATTGTGTACAAGTGAAATTTTTACAACTTTCCAAGAATGATACAAGAACACTTTTTCAACAGTCAAAAAACCATCTAAATCTAAATTTATACTTGTATACACCCATAGGATAGTTTGATCTCATTGAAAAAATCTTTTGACTCATTCTCTAAAATTTATGACTGCATGGAATATATTCTTTTTTGGTCAAATTGCAAACTGAAATTTACACCCACATCTCATGATAACCACTAATCATGAGGTTTGGGCATAAGTTGAGAATTAAACAGAACACAAAGTACACCCTTAACATTTTTTTAACTTTTTGTTTTCTCACAGTCAATCACATAAACTAACTATACAAGAGGATTTAAAACTTGATTACTCTAATTTGATTTCAACAATACAGATACACATCTAAACATCCATTTAATTCTCACACTTCCATGTACACACCACATGATAATTGAATACATTTATTCTCCATTGTTAAGGAAACAAAGTCACACATAATCATTTACAACTCTCACACTTATATACAAGGACCTAGAGTGACGAGTGACGAACAAACTTGACCAACATGATACATGACTCATGTGGAAAATTTACTCTGATGCATCAACATCTTCAAATCACATGGTTTTCCACAAATTTTGTGAGTAGAGGGATGAGCATGCTCGCTCAATGAGTGAGTACTTCAAAGCAACAGTAAAAGCACTCTTAACAGTCAAAGATATATTATTGAGCAAGTGAATATAAAGTAGAATAGTATTTAACTATAGAGGAACTATTCATTCACAGACACATATATGGCAAGATACTCTATATATCCAAAAAAGTATAATAATATCTCAACATAGTTGATTAGTTAAAAAAGGAACTATTGATTCAGAAACATACAAAGAATACAAGCTAACTACACACACATGATTAATCTCTCATTCATCGTATTATTCCATGAATCCACATGAAGTGTACCTCGACATGTGAAAGCATCATAGAAAGTTGCAATCTTGTTGAAAAAGATTTAGAAGCATGTCTCAGTTCCTAATTTTATCTCTCGAATAAGACCCCATTTGCAACAGGCCTAGCCACGTCTGGCTCTCAGCAGCTAATGGGAGCGGTTGGATATCTCGACTTCTCCTCTCAACTTGGGTACTCAGGAAGGGAGTCAAAACAATCAGGCTTGTTGTGCACTAGTGCACCTACCAAAGATGTCCACTAATCGACACAACTCTATATCAGTGGACCTAGCAAAGATGTCTTTTGATCAGAAAAGAAAGTTACCACCAGCATTTTTGGTTGGTGTTGGATATCAATCATTGAAGGAGTCTACCTTGACTGGCGTAGACCCCTACACCCCACTGGTGACCTCCAGCTTACCTTGACCTAGAAAAAATACCTCCAGTCGGGAAGAACATTTCCTCCCCATAGTGTAGGCCTCATGTGAAGGATTCTATAGTATTTAGAGCATCTAAATGTCTAATTCACTACTTAAATTCAGAGTTCAATCATCAAATCAACATTTCTTAGTTTGACCTTACAAACAATTCTTTTCATAAATTACCAACAGTCTGTACTGTAAACTGAGCAATACCACTTATCATGCTAAAGAAAATTGAATTGAAAATACTTGATTCACTAAATACCCTATGCTTAGGGTTTCATTTGCCTCATTCACATATCACACAACTTTCATAAGGATTTGATGTGTCATAAACTTTCATGAATAAAAGGTTGCTTTCAACAGTTCACATATAACCAAACACACACACACACACACATATATATATATATAGAGAGAGAGAGTCAGGCTAGAATACACTCTAGTGTACAGATCACGTTGTACACCACAATGGTGTTTGCCTATCTAGACCATGTTTCTTCAAAATCTAATCCATTGATTTTCATGGTTACAATAATAATAGGCCACATATAAAATTTGAGCTCATTTGGATGAGTATAAGTCACTCATCTAAGGACAACAAAATCGATGCACAAAACTAATTTGAAATGTGTGATTTTTGCCTCCTTTAGATGCACGACCTATAAGTGTCCAAATGAGCTAAAATTTATTATATAGTAGGTTCTTAAGATAATTAAAAATATCAATGGTTTAGAGTTTTCAAAAAGTTACTCTATCTTTAAAAATGACTGAGGTGTACGGTGCCTCCGGTACACTCGAGTGTACACTAGCCTGACTCATATATATATATATATATATATATATATATATATATATATATATATATATATATATATATATATATATATATATATAATGACACCTTAAAATGAACTGAAGTAGGGTTTCCATGACATTCACCAAAATATCAAGCATTAAGAATAACCTTGAATAAATAAATCTATAACATTAAAATGAATCACTTTTGTTGGATTTCATGATGTCTATTCGCAAACTTCGACTTTCCACTCATATTAGGTTTCACCCTCTTAACTGAGATATTAAGAAAAATTGATAACATAAAATGAATTCCAAGATATTGTCTAACATATATCTACTAAACATTCAAATAAAACAATCATCTATAATAAAGAGATTCAAATAGGTAAGTTCTTCATCTAGTTATACGACAATTTCATACATAGTCGAAAAACCTAGATTTCACTATATTCTTATCACTTCTGCAATAACTTTAGGAATTCCATTTTTAATTATTTGTATCCATTTTTTATATGATTTTGTCATCTGAAATGCATCACAATAGGAAAATAATCCATTTCTGGAACATATTTTGTAAGCTTAAACTGAAAAGTAGATTTAGGTTTATAGTCACATACAAAAGAATCAATGATTACCGAGGAGAATCCAATTTCATGTAATATACTGTGAAATTTAAGTACCCACTCATGTAAGGTGTGAAAACGCCTTAAAAATGTATCCCAAGAACTAAAATTCTAGAATCCATATCAAACTCCTAGGTATCCATCAGTTTCTTCTTCCTTCCAACTCAGAAATCCTAGGAATGAAGAAATATAGAGAAAGAGTGAGAAAATAGGATATTTGATATCACTTTGAATCCAACTATAGGAGTGATAGAATATTGACATGTGAGAGAAGAACCACCAAGAAAATATATATAGAAATGACAAACTTACTTGATTTCATCAACTCTTGGAAGAGAAAACCCTAGATCACAATTGTTACCACTTTCTCCCTCCAAATCCTAG
This sequence comes from Alisma plantago-aquatica, assembly GCA_963693085.1. Taxonomy (NCBI): domain Eukaryota; kingdom Viridiplantae; phylum Streptophyta; class Magnoliopsida; order Alismatales; family Alismataceae; genus Alisma; species Alisma plantago-aquatica. The sequence continues at coordinate 380,215,999 of OY856414.1, forward strand.
CTCTGCCTCTCTCTCCAGGATTTCATTTCTATAGAATGAATCAAGAAATATGGGAGATCCTAGTGTGTTAGGTTTCTCATGTAGAGAAATTAAGGTGATTGGGTCACTTGCAAATTTACCCTTCTTTACACTTTCTTTTATTTTAGCAGAATTTTTTGGGATAAAAATGTTATTGTAAATAGCTTACTGAATAGGTCAAAAACCCTCTAAAGATATGAAAAATTATATTGATATTTTTCATAGATTTTTAGAGCTATGGTAAAAAATTAATTCATTATGTGTTTCTAATAAATAAATAAGAATCAAATAGTACACTACTATGATGTGGTTTGTAGATAAGTCAGTAAAGAGTAAAATGTCCTAGAGACCCGCAGAACGGACGTGCAAGGTACCACGGCCATGCAAAGGAAGACCTTGAATGTTTGTGCTACCTTCCAAAGCCGTGGTAATAAAAACTCCATCAGATTTGATATACAAATGGCCAACACTTCTATTTCTTCAAAATGATTGTGTGGCCTAGAATACCCATGCCACCAATAACCTACATGACCTTGTTTCCTACCACAATCGTTCTATCTAATCATCCAACTCCATATTCACTATCCCTTTTCTTACCTCAACTTCTTCCTCCGACAGGGTCTTTGTGCCCTCATGCACCAGGTATGTGTTGCCCAATATGACCATGGTGAGCAAAACCCTAATTCTAGCATACTATGGTTAATACTTCTCAACCCTAATTATTCAAAATGACATCACAATTAAGGTTTTCATTAGTTTTGAAACATCATAATTGAGATACCATCATTAATGAGGTTTAATGGTGATCCATCTAATTAAGCATGTAATCATCTCAGTAAATCCTAATTTACCAATTAATCTCAAATGTGGTCAAAATAGTGATTGGAAAACATTTTGATCAAACTTTAGTTTAACTTTGGAATGGTTGATAGAAAATTGTTGAAAGGTACTGTCTTGATCAAATAGTAGTTCAAGAGAGATGCTTCCTAGTACACTAACATAGTCTACAATCACTTAGTTAGTTGTTTGTTTCCTATTGATTATCCTATAACGAGTAGGTTGCCACTACACTCATCCTACCAAACAGTCATCTAGATTACTATCAAGTATTTCTTATAAATAGGAGTGCCATACTACTCATCGTTGCACACTTAATATTTGTATCTACATGTTATCTCAATAAACATGAGATATTAGTTTGATATCTCCGTCTAATTCCAAGTAAGTTAAGCTTAACCCTAGCACTAGTGTCATACTCCATCAGATATCACATTGTTTAAACCTTATGAAGTTTCTCATCACTTAATTTTTTGTTCTTCAATTGTAATATTTGTGAGAGAGTTATGCATTCCTTTATTCCTTCTTGATTTTGATGACCTAAGTGTTATACATTATCCATATTTTGATAATGACTTTACCATTCCATTCATATGTATCTAATATATTTGTTAGATATTGATTTCAGGCATTAGGTACATGAAAAGGATCAAATCATGCAAGCCCTAGCTTGGCTTAGTTCAAGTCAAAAGCAATACAAATGTACTTTTATGGAAAACACTCTAAACCACCTTATAACATTTTTTGTAATCATTTGTATTGAAGATATGACTTGTAACTAAGATGAGAAAAAATTAGGGACACTTAATTCTAATGTTTGATCACTTAATTTTCATTTGGTAAAATTCATTACATGTTGTTCATCGGTCGAGTTACAAACTCGACCGATCCTTGATGGATTTTGGGAATGAATGATGATCTATCGAGTTTCATTTTCACATAACTCGACCCCCTCTTCAGACCAAACTCAAGTTAAGTGGATCGGTCGAGTTACCTTAAGACAAACTCGACCGATGGTTAAATTTGACTTTGTCGCATAGTGTGATCGGTCGAGTTATCTTTCTTGAAACTCGACCGAATGCACCATATGGAAAATGTAGAAAAAGTGATTATAACCATGGAGGGGTGCAAAACTGAAAATTATATCTATTACAACCCTCCAAATGGCTAGTAAATGTTTGCAAGTGTTCCCACACTCTAGTAGACACCCCCAATCTATAAATAGGACCTCTTAAAGTTCATTCCAAGGATGCTCATTCATGCTATTTAAGGTCCTTGTTATGTTGAGTGTTATTAGTCCACTTGAGCCCCTTTCTCTCTCTTGATTACAACTCAATTCTTCATTATGAGTGAGATAGGTCATGTGTGAAGAGATATGCCCATTTTTATGCTTGTAAAGCTCTCAAGCTTGTTCTTTCCCATCCCTTTCTCAAAAGCTCTTGCTTGGTGAAAGCTTCTCTAAGAGAAGGAGAAGGAGAAGGCTTCTTCAACTGGAGAAGAAGGTGCTTAAGGCTACTCCGGGTGAAGGAGAAGATCAAGGTGGAAGATCCAAGGAGCTGAGTGGGTAAAGCCTCAAGGTTGAAGACTTGTTGCATGAAGGGGAGGACCTTGGTGAAGGCATCCAGCTGATTGCAAGAGTGGGTAAGACCTTTGTGAGGTAGAAGACTATATATTGGATAGGTAAGCCCTTGATAGTAAGGTTGTTGGCTCCCTTGAACTAAAAGGGAAGTTGGGTATCCTTGTCTTGGAAAAGGAAGGTCTATGTTGTAACTCTTATAAGTGAATATAAGAAGTAGACATCTTAAAAATACTAGAGCTCCTATCTACGTATTGGACTAGCTCTCTCTCCTAGTTTGGAGTGTGGAACCACTCTAAAATAGATTATTCACTTGGTTTCTTCAATCTCTCTCTTCCTTTCTTTGTATGTTTCAATTTCCATCAAATTCACTATTAGCAATTAAACTTATTTGAAGTAACTTGAAGGTCTAACAAGTTTTTTGTAAGTTTTGAAGCTCTATTCACCCCCCTAGTGCCCTTAGATCCAACAAGTGGTATCAGAACCATGGTCTTCTTGACACATTTCCCACGAGATGAGAAGATGGGTGACTTACTTGGATCACTCAACTGAGAGGGAAGCTTCTCCATGAGGCCACTGGTCTTTGACGGTGCCAATTTCCTTTATTGGAAACAAAGGATGTAGTTCTTCCTCTAAGGAACCAACTACGACATGTGGAAGGTGGTTATCCTCCCCTACAAAGAGCCAACCGGGGATGCAAACACTTGGGATGAGGCCACAGTCAAGAAGGCGTAGCTCAATGCCAAGGCGGTTAGCATCATCTATGCTGGCCTCACTCCCTTCAAGTTCAACTGAATCTCATCTTACGACACAACCCATGATATTTAGAACATGTTGTGCATCACATATGAAGGCACACAGCAAGTCAAGGAGTCCAAGATCTACATGCTCAATGGGCTGCTTGAGAACTTCAAGATGGGAAACAAGGAGAGAGTGGCAGACATGTACTCAAGTCTCAACACCATTGCCAATGGACTTGCAGCTTTGGACAGTCCTTGGATAGAGGAGCAATCAACTCCAAGATACTTAGGTCCCTTCCCAAGAGATGGGAACCCAAGGTAACTTCAATTGAATAAGTAAGAAGTCTTGGAGACTTAGACACTGAGGAGATCATTGGCAACCTCCAAGCCCATGAGCCAAGGCTAGATAGGCAAGAAGAAGATGAAAGATAAGAAGAGAAGGAGTCAAAGAAAGTTAAAGATAATGCCTTCAAAGCCCAAGTGGAGGCAATGATCCTTCAATAACAACTTGCTTGTCGGTCCTCTCCTACCTCCTCAACTGAATATGACAGACTTGGTGATCATGAAGCCAACTACTCCAAGGGAAAGCACTTCAAAGGAAGGTCTTCCTCATCCTCAACTCCAAGGTGCTACGAGTGTGGACAAAAGGGGAATTACAAGAATTAATGCCCAAAGGCCAAGAAGAGACACCCCAAGAGCAGCCATAAGAAGAAGGATTGCAAGAAGGAAGGCAAGTACAAGAGGAAGGATAAGGAGAAAAGAAGTAAGGATGTAGCTCATGCGGCTTGGTAAGAATCCTTTTCAAGCGGCTCAAGCTCCAATGAAGGTGAATGCCATCTTGCACTCATGGCCTCCACAAGTGAATACATAGGTGATGTAAGTGAGATAAGTGAGGTAAGCTTGCATGAGTTGTCCAAAGAAACTCTTATAGAAATGCTTAATGCTATCTAGTCTTCTTATTCTAAATGTAAATTTAAGAAGAAGAGGTTAGGTAAAATTATTGATGATCTTTATGCTAAAATTGACATCCTTGATCAAAATGAGAAAGTTCATCTTGAGAGCATTGATTCTTTGCAAGGCCAGTTTCTTGATCTTGATCTCCAATACAACGGGGTTGAAGTTGAGAATGGGATCTATTAAGAATATCACTAGTTTTAAGGAAGAGAACAAAATTTTTCTTAATGAGCTTGAGTTGCTTAAAATTAAAAATATTGAACTTAAGCTTATTAGTGATGCTCAACGAGATGAGAGATATGTTTATCTTGAGGAAATTCAACTACTTAAAACTTAAAAGGCTAGGTTACTTTCTCAAGTAAATGATTTATCTTCTAGACATATTTTTCCTAGTAAGGATTTTGCATCTATTACTCTTGAGAAAGATTCATATTTGACTAAAGCCCTCTCTCTAGAAGCCAACCTAATGCATGCTAATGATGATATTTCTAGTTTATCTTCTACTATTATCACTCTTATTGATGATAATCATAAGTTGAGAGATACCTTGCAAACCTTCCTCAATGGGAAGAAGTCCCTTAATGAAGTCATGGATCACTCCACCAAACATAGTGGTAAGAGTGGTTTTGGATATGAGGGTGCTTCAAAAAGAAAAGGTAAGGATAAGAAGAAAAAGAGCAAGGAAGCTTCAACTTTCCATGGAGAGTCATCCGACTCAAAGAACCATATGGTTTGTTCTCATTGTAAGAGTGACGATCATTATTCTACTTATTGTCCTTACATAGAGAAGGGGACCAACCCCGAGATGAAGTGGGTCCCCAAGATAACCTCAGATCCCAAAGTTTGAATTCGGCACCGATCATCTTCCTTTCTTGTAGGATAAAGGTAAATGGATTGTGGATAATGGCTGCTCCAGACACATGACGGGTGAAATCATCCATTTCAATCAATTCACCAAAAATAAATGAGGTTCAGTGACATTTGGGGACAACAACAAGGGTAAGGTAATAGGTGAGGGTGATGTAGGGGATTCACTTTGCATCGAGAATGTACTTCTTATGGATGACCTACATCACAATTTAATAAGTGTTAGTCAACTTTTTGATAATAGTTACCTTATTCTATTTACTTCTTTAGAATGCTTGCTTCTAGATTCCCTCTCCTACAATGTCATATATAAGGGAAATAGAAATGGAAATCTTTATTTTATTGTGCTTGACTTTATAAAGCATATTGTTGGTAGATGTCTTGTTCCCAATTCGAATGATATTTCTTTCAGGCACTGTAGGATTGGTCATGTAAATATGCATCAAATGAAGAAGTTGAGAAAAAAGGACTTGGTGAAGGGACTTCCCAAATTGAATTTTAAAAAGGATGAGGAATGTCAACCTTGTACCCAAGGAAAGCAAACCAAGTCCTCCTTCAAATCCAAAGGAGTCCTTAGCACCAAGAGATCTCTTGAGCTTCTTCTCATTGATATATTTGGACCAATGTGTACACAGTTGCTTTGTGGTAGCAATATTGTTTAGTGATTGTCGATGATTTCTCTCAGTTTACTTGAACCTTCTTTCTCGCTTCAAAAAATGATACTCTTGATGTTTTCTTGACTTTTTGCAAATGGGTTGAAAACGAAGCTTCTTGTCAAATTGTTTCTAACTGCGGTGATCATGGGGGAGAAATTGAAAATGATTTGTTTGAATGCTTTTGTGAGGAATTCGGATATGCACATAACTTTTCTTCACCTCGAGCGCCTCAACAAAATGGGGTTGTAGAGAGGAAGAATAGGTACCTATAGGAGATGGCTAGGACTATGCTTCTAGAGTACAACACTCCAAAGAAGTTTTGGGCTGAAGCCGTCAGTACTTCTTATTTTGTGCAAAATAGGGTTTTAACTCATCCTTTGCTTAAGAAACCCCCCTATGAACTATGGCGTGGTAGAAAGCCTTCCATTGATTTTTTTTCATGTTTTTCAGTGTCCTTGTTTTATTTTTAACACAAAGGATTCTCTTGACAAGTTTGATCTAAAATCATACAAGGGTTTCTTTCTTAGCTATAGCACTACCAACAAGGCATATATAGTATATAATATAAAACTGTGTAAAGTAGAAGAATCTATAAATGTTAGATTTGTTGAGACTAACTCCTCTATTTCCAAATATATTGTTCTAAATGATGATGTTGCAGGTGAGGTGATTCCTCTCTTAAAAGATCTCAACATCGGTGATAAAGGAAAAGAGGTGTTAGTTTATGAAGAAGAGAAGAATGAAGAAACGAAGGATCCAACCCTCTGCTTTGCAAAGAATCATCCTAAGGAGTTGATCATAAGTAATCCTTTTGAAAGGGTAAAGATGTGGGCTGCACTCAACAAAGAACAAGTAGAAAGTGCCTTCATATCTCAAATGGAGCCAAAAGATGTCAAAAAAACTCTAAAAGATGATGAATGGATCCAAGCTATGGAAGAAGATTTGGAGCAGTTTGAAAGAAACAAAGTGTGGACTCTTGTGCCAAGACCAAGTGATAGAAAGATCATTGGCACAAAATGGGTATACCACAACAAGTTGAATGAAAGTGGAAAAGTGGTAAGGAACAAAGCAAGGTTAATTTCTCAAGGCTATAATTAGTAAGAAGGTATAGATTTTGATGAAACCTATGCACCTATATCTAGACTTGAGTCAATTAGAATGTTGCTTTCTTTTTCCAGTCACAAGATTTTTCTTCTTTATCAAATGGATTTAAAAGTGTGTTTTTAATGGTACAATTGAAGAGGAAGTGTATTTTGTATAACCTCTGGTCTTTGAACATGATAACTTGCCTAACCATGCCTATTTTTTGCAAAAAGCTCTCTATGGTCTCAAACAAGAACCTCAATCTTGGTATGAGAAACTAAAGAACTTTTTGTTAGATAATGGCTATATCATGGGCAAAGTAGATTCTACATTGTTTCTAAAGCACACTTCTAACAATTTTCTTATCATTCAAATTTATGTTGATGATGTCATTTTTAGTGGAACTAATCTTAATCTTTACAAGGAGTTTAGTGATCTTGTGCATAGTGAATTCGAGATGAGTATGATGGGGAAACTCACTTTCTTACTCGGCTTCAAAATCAAGCAAACTAAGAATGGGACTTCATCAACCAAGGCAAGTGTACAAGTGAGCTACTTAAACTCTTTGGGATGGAGAATATCAAGTCGATGGACAACCCCATGTCAAACACCGCCAAGATTGACAGAGATGAAGAAGGTGAAAAGGTAGATGAGAAGTTCTATAGAAGTATGAGTGGAAGTTTACTTTATTTAACTACCTCTAGACCTGACATAATGTTCAGTGTTCTTTTGTGTGCTAACTTTCAATCATGTCCTAGGAAATCACATCTTATAGCCGTTAAGAGGATTTTGAGGTTTCTAGCCAAAACCCCAAATTTTGGACTATGGTATCCTAAGTCAAGGGAATTTACTCTTACTGCTTATATATAGTGATGTGTATTACGTAGGATGCTTGATGGAGAAAAAGTGCACAAGTGTCACTTACTTCTTCTTAGGACCTTGCCTAGTTTCTTGGTTCTCTAAGAAGCAACGCATGATGGCTCTATGAACTACTAAGGCTGAATACATTACAGGTGGATGTTTTTGTGCCCAAGTCCTATGGATGAAGCAAATACTCTAAGACTTTAACATTTATTTTGATGCTTCCCCTATCTTCTGTGATAATAGCAGTGCAATTAACTCATCATATGATCATATATTGCATAGTAGAGCTAAACATATAGAAGTATATCATCATTTTCTTTGTGACCACATTGCCAAGAAGAATATTTATATCACGCATGTGGATATATAGAATCAGTTAGCAGACATATTCACTAAACCTCTAGCTAGAGAGAAATTTTCTTTTATTAGATCAAAACTGCTTATAACTGCTCTTGATAAATGACATGCCTTCTAGCTAGTTTTTCATTTACCTATATGTTTCTTGCTCAAAATTAATCATCTCATGCTTCATATGTGCTAAAATTTCCTTGTTTCCTGCCTTGTTTTGCTCATTTTGGGTATTGTTTGCAAATGCTCATTTATCGCAAAATAGTGCCCTATGATGAGTGAATGTGCCTCAATATGTCCAAAATACATAATAGGCTAAAGAAATAAAATTAATTAGAACCCTAGAGGCTAGAATATAAGATTTCATGTTTTTGGATCGGTCCCAGACCGAGGTCAAGAGTTTTCTCTTGATCGGTCGAGTTTCCCCAGGACAAACTTGACCGATTGTCGGGTTGGACCAAACTTAAAATAGGTTTTGGCCGAAATTTCTCCCTCTCAACTACGGAAAATTTGACCAATTCCTAAGCTCCAGTCCTCTCAACCTCAACCCTAGGTGCGACCATCCCTTCCCTGACCTAGTCTAGCTTTCCTTGCCTCTCCCCCACCCATCCTAGGTGGTTTTCCAACCTGTTGGTGAGGTTTTCTTTATCTTTTGGTTGTTCTTTCCTCTCAATACAAACACCATGGAATCCAATCAAAGAATACGAGCTACCTCAAGTGGTGTACCTTCATCCTCTTCCAACCCTCATCTAATCTCTTTTGATGACACCTCTTTTGTCTCTTCTGAAGCTCTTAATCGCTACAAGGAGCTCCTTCCTAGGAACCCCTTTCCTTTTAGATCTTTGTTTGAGCCTCCTCTCAGAACAAAGGATGTCATCAAAGAGATTGTTGAGCTTTTCTATACCCATCACTTAGGAGCCTTGTATGTAGAACATCGGTACTTTCATAATTCCATCACAAGAACCAAGGTGGTCTATGAATTCTATGATAACCTTTCATGGAATTATGACACTTTAGTGCCACCACCCAATAGACAAGTTATTCTCTCCTCCATGATTGTCGAAATCAAATTCAAAATCTCTAAAGATTCCTTGAACATCTTTTTCAGTGGAACAGAGGTCACTGACTCATGGATAAAGGATTATCCTAACTATTTTGACTTTTTAGGCCCTAAGGCTTTATAAAAGCACTTTGATCTCACTCTTATTGATATCCACAAGTTCTTGAAGAAGACTCAGGTACCCTATAAGAGGAAGTCCACCCTGGCATTCTCTTCCCTTGATCTCAAAAATAGGATGCTTGCCTTAGTTGTTAACTATAATGTCCACCCAAAGAAAAATCAAATGGACATTGCAGAGAACACTATTGTATCATGTACTATTTTTTAAAGAACGTTGGATTCAAATGGTCCTAATATATCTTACATCACATGGCCTATTTTGAATCAGGGAAGAATACATGTGGTACCCACTCACCCTAGCCAGCCATGATTTGTGACTTGTTCACTTTTGCTACCAAGAAATCTATTTTCCATGATCTTAACTACAAACCTAGCCAGAAAGGAGTTTGCATTAGTGAAACCACAATCAGTAAGGCTTTCCTATCTACCTATTCCACCACACCTAGAGCCTCTACCTCCACCCAGGCACCTCCACCACCGTCCCGACCTACCCGCGCCTCGTTTCATGTACCAAATGAAGCCCTTAGGGGTTACATAAAGCATCAGTAGGCATATAATCTTCAGGTTTAGGATCACTTGCACTAGAACCTCTGCCAGATCATGTCTACCATGAACCTATCTTGTAGACACCCTTACCCCTCTTACCAATCCTACCCAGGCAGTGACTATGCTTCCTATGTGTATAGTCACTTCTACTCGGTTCCTCTACCTACTGCTTCTGCTGCCTCATCTTCTGCTGCTGGTGGATCTGTACCTATCCTTGGAGTGCTTCCTCTTCTTGATGGACCTCTTGCTACCCTTCTTGATAGCATTAGCACTTCTTCTCCCTCTTTCCCTCAGATACGGGAGTTATATGCTCTTGGCATGACTTGGGATGAGCAGAATACCCTGTGGCCCGATCACGGTTTTAGTAATCCTGTCGATGAGGAGATTCCTAACCAGGCTGATGAGGATGCTAGTGATGATGAGGATGCCACCAAGTATGATGGCTCTGATGCTGGTTCTGATGACTTTGTTGGTGCCTCTAGTGATGATGTTGAAGCTATTGTTGTCTCTATTGCACCTTCAGATGATGACGAGGACTACGAGTCTAGGACTGACGATGATGATGTGGATGATGATTGTTATGGACATAAATAGCATAGATGTTGCTTGATGTCTTAGTTTTTTAGTCTTATAGGTGTTGATTAGATATATCTTTTTAGACTCTTATGTATAGAGACATTTGGGTACTATTTTATCTTTCGAATATTTTATCGTTGGTTCTTGTAGTTAGGACATGTTCTGATGTTGTAATCTTAAGCATATGTACCATAACTCTTTGGTTGACCCTATATCTCATGAGTTTGTGGTATGTTACCCATATTTTGATTATGACATTGGATTGCTTATTTCTCTTTACCTAGTCTTAGTTTGATGTGTGATATGTGGTTGAATGTTTTGTCTTCTATCTTTTAAGAAGACATGTAGCTCTTTCTACCTCCCTCTCTTTTTGATATGACAAAGGGGAGAAATGACCTCAACCATATTGTTTTATCGCTTGTATGATCCTTTTCTTGTCAATTATCTACATATCACGCGACTTGCTAGAGGACCATATAGTATGTATATGTGTTATGGTTATTTTGTGGAAAGACTAACCATGTAGGTTTAGGTAAGCAAGAATTGAGGGGGAGCAATTCACATTGTTCAATCATGTATCCCCTTGCAATTCACAAGGTAAAGGTTTGACTTTCACAAGGTAAAGGTTATTTTGTGGAAAGACTAACCATGTAGGTTTAGGTAAGCAAGAATTGAGGGGGAGCAATTCACATTGTTCAATCATGTATCCCCTTGCAATTCACAAGGTAAAGGTTTGACTTTCACATCCTTTCTTAAAGGTAAAGGTTTATTTTTTATATCCTTTTCAATATGTTGAGGAATGGTTTGTCGTTGTCAAAAATGGGGAGAATGTTGAACTAAGTGTTATACATTGTCCATATTTTGATAATGCCTTTACCATTCTATTCATATGTATCTGATATGTTTGTTAGAGATTGATTTCAGGCATTAGGTACATAAAAAGGATCAAATTGCTCAATCCCTAGCTTGTCTTAGTTCTAGTCAAAAGCAATACAAGCATACTTTTGTGGAAAACACTCCAAACCACCTTAGAATATTTTTTGTAATCATTTGATGATATGACATGTAACTAAGATGAGAACAAATCAGGGACACTTCATTCCAACATTTGATCACTTAATTTTCATTTGGTAAAATTCATTACAGGTTGTTCATCGGTCGAGTTACAAACTCGACTGATCCTTGATGGATTTTGGGAATGAATGTTGATCGATCGAGTTTCATTTTCACATAACCCAACCGATCTCTCTGTAGACTAAATTCAATTTATGTGGGTCAATCGAGTTACCTCAGGACAAACTCGATTGATGGTTTAAATTGGCTTTGTCGCATAGTGTGATTGGTTGAGTTATCTTTACTGAACTTGTCCTAATGAAGTGTATAGAAAATGCAAAAAAAATCATTTAACCGTTGGAGGGGTGTAAAACTCGAAATTATATCTGTTGCAACCTTCCATGGCTAGTAAACATTTATAAGTGTTCTCACACTCTAATTGACACCCCCAATCTATAAATAGGACCTCTTGGAGTTCATTCTAAGGTTGCTCATTCATGCTATTCAAGGTCCTTGCTATAGTTGAGTGCTATTAGTCCACTTGAGCCCCTTTCTCTCTCTTAATTTCAACTCAATTTGTCATTATGAGTGAGATAGGTCATGTGTGAAGAGAGCTACCCATTTTTATGCTCGTAAAGCTCTCAAGCTTCTTCTTTCCCATCCCTTTCTCAAAAGCTCTTGCTTGGTGAAAGCTTCTCTAAGAGAAGGAGAAGGAGAAGGCTTCTTTAGCTGGAGAAGAAGGTGCTCAAGGCTACTCCAAGTGAAGGAGAAGATCAAGGCGGAAGATCCAAAGAGCTGAGTGGGTAAAGCATCAAGGTTGAAGATACATTGCATGAAGGGGAGGACCTTGGTGAAGGCATCCATCTGATTGCAAGAGTGGGTAAGACCATTTTGAGGTAGAATACTAGCTATTGGATAGGTAAGCCCTTGATTGTAAGGTTGTTGGCTCCCTTGACCTAGAAGGGAAGTTGGGTATCCTTGTCCCAAAAAAGGAATGTCATATGTTGTAAATTTTATAAGTGAATATAAGGAGTAAAATCTTAGAAATTCTACAGCTTGACCTTTCTAGGTAGTGGACTGACTCTCTCCTAGTTTGGAAAGTGGAACCACACTAAAATAGCTTGTTCACTTGGTTTCTTCAATCTCTCTCTTCCTTGATTTGTATGTTTCAATTTCCATCAAATTTACTATTAGCAATTAAACTTATTAGAAGTAAGTTGAAAGTTTAACAAGTTTTATGTAAATTTTGAAGCTCTACTCACACACCCTCGGAGCCCTCAGATCCAACAGATCTTAATTTTGACTTTGTGCTTTAAGGCTACCTCTTGAGAGAAGGTTGAGTGTGAGAGGTATTTCTTATGAGAAGGTTGATTCCAAAGGTGAAAGAGAATATTGTGGTGTTAAAAAAGGGTGATCTTCTTTGTTTTGTAAATAAGGTGATAATTAACCGTGAATTTTAAAAAGAGGTTGGTTTTTATTTACAAAATCTATCGCAATTGTAATATATATTAGTATATAAAAATCAAAAAATTACAAGTCAAGAAATTATGGTTGGAAAAAACTAGGTATAGAATCTAAGACTTTTCAAGAAGGCACCACAACAAATCTCTATACATTTTTATTTGTTTCATTTTCCATTACTTGGTTTACATTTTTGTTGCACGTCTTTTTTTAAGTAAGTTGCATATAACCTTTTTATGTTATAAATTGCATAAGATTTGATTTAGATCTACTCACCTTACTCTTGTAGAGATTTCATGATCTTTTACTCTAGTTTATCTTCACATCAATTTTTAAGAGGATTTAATTATCTCATGTTGATCTTCACAAGTTTTCTTAACTATGATCAGGGTGATACAAAACATAGTAAAAATAATAGTATGAACACTAATAAGTGATTATTCTATGTATCATGAGCTTATGTAAATGCCCCAAAAAAATAGAAGAGAGAGAAAAGAGTGTAATTGATATCAGTTAATTAAGATCAACTCTACCACGTGACCTAGCTTTCTCTCTCTAGACACCCGCTCTGATCCATATCTTCCGGGGTTGGCTATGCCCGTATGGAGGTTGATCTAGGGGGGGCGGGCTCCTCCATCCCCGCCTCCACCACTTCCGGTCCACCCTCTTCCCCCCTTCCCGCACCCCCATCCCTTCCGCCTTGGGGTGATCCACAGGCGGATGTTACAGTGGGGCGACATCCCGATCGATCTATGGTGGGCGGTGCTGGTGAGGCGGTGACTGGAGAGGCCAATGGAGAGCCACCTACGGAGGGTGCTCCCCGTGTGGGTCTGTGGGTGGATAGGGTCATGAACTTCCATGTCAATAAGTCTTGCTGACCTGTTGATATGTTAGAGGATCCAAAAGGCCCTTTCTTCAGAGAGGACGACAACAGGCCCTGGATGAAGATATTTGAACCTGTTATGAAGGCTATGGACGAGTTCCATCGGACTTCAATCTTGGTACAAATCTTGGGGAGGAAGGTGATCATCCATCAGCTCTACAGTTGGATGTTGTGTTCATGGAAGCCTAGAGGTGAGCTACAGCTTTCTCCACTAAAAGAGGGTCTCTTTCTCGCACGCTTTGCTTCGGAGGAGGATATGAAGACGACACTTGAAAAAGGGCCCTGGTTCTTCGACAGCAAGCTAGTCCTAACCTCCAAGTGGACTCCAGACATGGATGTTAACATGGCAAGGCTGGCTTCATCCCCTATTTGGGTGACGTTCCCGGACTTGGGCAGACACTAGACCAGGCGTGCCCTTACCATCATGGGTTACACCATAGGAACACCGAAAGTGGTGGACTTCATGGCTGAAGGGAGATACTCTGGTGCCCCACATCTATGCATTGAGATCAAATTTGACAAACCTCCACCCCCTGTTGTGATGATTGAACTACCAGGTGGAAAAGAGATGGAGGTCATGGTGGTTTATGATGCTCTACAAGACAGATGCCACACCTATAAGGTGTTTGGGCATATGTCTGAGTGTTTCCAAACTACAAAGGACAACCTAGATGAGAATACAGAGAGGGGAAAATCGAGGAGTGCTAGACCTAATAGAATAAGAAAGACAAAGAACCGGAGTAGGATCGACAACACCCCACCTCAGGGGTTCACTGGTCAGGGAACAAGTCAAAGCAACCCACAAGCTAACCTACTGTTAACGGAGAGGGAGGCAGTGGTTGAGAAGGTGAATACTGAAGCAGCGACCCAAGAAGCTATGGGCGCAGAGGAATCAGTCGGCATTGAGCATGAGTGTGTGAATAGCACTGCACTGCCTAAAGGGAAGGAAATTGTTGTAAACTCTTGGCGTGATAGGGATGGCCAAGAGGACACTTTGGAAGTTGTGGTAACGACGACCAATCCTTTTCAGGGTCTCAAGGACCTTCCTGGGGAAGGTGAGATGGTGATGAGTAGTGCTAGGCATACGACCAGAAGCAGCCCCAGTGGTGATAAGGGGGATCGTAGGAGAGGAAGAGGGAGAGGTGGCACCTCCTCAGGTATAGGAGGTCAGTCTAAGACCTCAAGATGAAGATCTTCACCTAGAATGTCAGGGGTGCCTCCCTTCCCTATAAGAAGAGGTCCTTAGACAGATCATACAGGAGAAGGAGGCTGAGATTTTTATATGCCTTGAGACAAGGATAAGAAGGGAGATGAATGAGAGAGTGGAGGGTTTGTTTCCTAGAGGTTGGAGGTTTTCCTCTCATCTGGAGCAGATTGAAGGAGGAAAAATTGTTGTGGGTTGGAAGCTTGGTTGTTGGGATGTGCAGGGGATTTTCAACTCAGACCAACTAATGATGTTGAGTTGCATCAATCAAGTTAGATTCCACTGTGTCATTTCAGCTATTTACGGTTCCAATTCATAGAAAGATAGAAGAAGGATCTGGGAGTACCTGGTGAGCACCACGCAGCATGACCTGCCTCATCTGGTGGTGGGTGACTTCAACAATACTAGGAAGGCCAAGGTGAAGTTGGGTGGCCTTCCTGTCCCAGACTCGATCCATGGGAGGTTTAATGATGATGTTCATAAAGCTAATCTCATTGAGTTGAATACGAAGGGTGGCCTAACTACGTGGCATAACAAGAGAAGCCCGGTGAGACGCATTGCTAGTAACATTCATAGGGGTCTTGTTAATGTGAGATGGCTGGAGGTGTTCCCCCATGCTTTGATTTTGTTGGGATCACATCCCAAAAAAGACCATGCCTGGATGGAGGTTGATCTTACCCATAAGATAGCACCTAACAGGCCTTTTCACTTCTTTAATCATTGGCTGTTGTGGAATAAGTTTGAGGATACAGTGAAGAAGGCTTGGTCTACTAATGTGAAGGGTAACCCGCTTTTTGTTGTGGTGGATAAGCTAAAAATTCTGAAACTTGCTCTTAAAGCATGGTCTGAGGATAAAATTAATCTTGATCTGTTGGTCAAGGAAGCCAGAAATGATTTCGACATTGCGTCCAGGAATTTAAGGGAGGTCCCACTCTCTGTGGAGTTCATGAAAGCCGAAGATGATACTGGAAAACACCTCTTACAGTTGGAAAAAGCCCAGGAGGTTTATTATTGGCAGAGAAGTAGAACTAATTGGGTTAAAGATGGTGACAGAAACACAAAAGTCTATCATGTTGTGCTGAAGAAAAATGAAATGAGAGATCACATACATAACGTCATCAATCCTATGGGGCTTATTGTTGATGAAGAAGACAATATGGATAAGATGGCGATGGACTTCTTCTCGGGGTTGTATAACCGGGAAAGCAGACATGATCAGTCCCATTCCAAAATCCAAAGATGTGTCACAAATGAGATGAACAGGAACCTCTTGATAATAGCAGATGATGAGGAGATAAAGAAAGCGGTTTTCTCCATAGGTGCTTCTACGGCACTGGGGCCCGATGGCTTTAATGCCAAATTCTTTCAATCTTTTTGGCCTATTGTTAGTCAGGATGTGTGCAGAGATATTCGATGGTTCCTGGTGGGTGGTAGAATGGTGAGGCAAGCCAACCATGCCTTCATTAGGCTGATACCAAAGAAGTCGTCTCCGGCTGCCATTTCTGACTTTAGGCCTATAGCATGTTGTTCGGTCATCTACAAGGTGATTGCTAAGGTTCTGGCTAGCAGGTTAAAACTTGTCCTTCCTTCTCTGGTTTCCCCGAATCAAGCTACCTTCGTTAAAGGTTGGTCCATCTCTGATAATACGCTTCTAGATAATGAGTTCCTGCTTGAGTTTGGTGTTAAGCACACATCAAAGAAGGCTTGCATTAAGTTAGATATAGCTAAGGCTTACGATCATGTCAGATGGGATGCTCTTTGGAGTACTTTGTAGGCATTGGGGTTCTCTGTGAGATGGATTGAGGTTATTAAATAGTGTGTGCAGACTACCTCCTTCTCTGTGCTTATCAATGGTGTTCCATACGGCCTCTTCAAGGCGACTAACGGCCTCTGCCAAGGAGATCCTATATCCCCTCTACTTTTCACGCTGATTATGGAAAATCTTACTTGATTAACTATTTTAGCCGAGCAGGAGGGGCTGGTCAAACCTTTTAAGGGTAAGAGTACTAAAGTTTTATCTCATATGATCTTCGCGGATGATGTGCTCTTCTTCATCGTTGGTCACTGCAAATATTTGAGATATGTCAGAAGGCTGATGAAGACTTTTGGGAAGATGACAAATCTATATATGAGTGAGCTAAAATCTCATGTCTTTCTTTCTAGATCTTGTGACACTAGAAGAGGCCGTCTGAGGGAAGTGGTCGGTCTCTCTGAAGGTACTTTCCTAACGAGATATTTGGGCATCCCCTTGTCGGGTGGGAGAGGTAAAGGTGTGGATTACATGAGGTGTGTGGATGACATGAGAACTACGGTTGAGAAATGGAGTGGGCTTCACATCTCCATGGCTGGATGGGCTGTCCTGATCCAATTGGTCCTTAATGCTAAAGTCAACTTCTGGTGCAGACAAACTGAGTTACCTTGTTTCATCCTTGAGAAATTCAAATTTATTGCGGCTAGTTTCCTTTGGGGCGGAGGTGCTCATGGTATTAATTGGAAGACTGTGGCTCAGCCGCGCAGTGCTGGTGGTTTGGGCCTCACCTGTTCGATGGATATTTCCTGGGGAGAGACTAATAGAAGAGTGTATAGATTTCTTAATTGTTTGGACTCTCTGTGGGTGATATGGATGACAGAAAGGTATGGGGCCATAGGGAATGGCTATTGCCCGAATGATTCCAGAACTTGGAGGAAAATGAATGATGCACGTGAGCAAACGAACAGCCATTACCTACTACACAACCAGAATGGCGGCCTGCTTCCACCATTCAGACCTTGGAATCTTAACAGTCATATATATGCTGCAGGTTCTCTGGCATTCGATTGTGTAGACCAAGTCCTTATGCCCAAAGTGGAGCTTTGGTGCATATAGGGCTATCATGGGTCGCCTGTCTACCAAGGACAGGTTGATCAAGTGGGGGCTCAATTGCGATCCTCTTTGTTTGTTGTGTAATACGGTACCTGAATCACACAAGCATATCTTCTTTGAATGTGACTATACGGCCTACCTTTGGAGGAGGGGGGGCTGAAGTGTGGGTGGGTGGCCAAGCCCCCTTGGAGCTGAATGAGGCACTGTTGTGGATTTTGGAGAGAACCAGCAACAACCCAAGGAATAGAAGCTTGGGAGGGATCTTCTTCACCTCTCTCATTTTTCACATATGGGGTGAAAGGAACAATAGGATGCACGGCAAGCGGTCTAGGGATATCCTCAACATTTTTTATGTAATTAGAAATAGCATTGTGTGGTTCTTTAAAGTGAACCTGAAGGGCATGGTGGGTGTCGATACCATGGCTCTCAATTTGTGGGGTCTATTATATACCATGTATAGTATACGAGATTTTATTGTTTTTCCCCTATACTCCCTTTTGTTCATAATAATATTTTACCTTATCCAAAAAAGGCCCCAAAAAATCTCAACTTATCTAGTAAGTATCAATGTAAAAAATATTTTCTAATGACGTTCTCTATCTAACTACTTGTTGCATGAAATATGAATGGATCTACTTAAAAATTGTCTTATTATATTCATTAACTATTTTGTTCACTCATTTTGTGTTTATGTTACCAATGGAAAAGAAGGAGCCAAGGCATGATTGTAAATACACAACCTAGTTGAAAGAGGATAGATTTGTATCCAATAAAATTGTTGAGGCATATCAGAAAAATATTGATCTTGTCACTTGTCGTCATACTTGCAAAATCATAATTGCAAATTTTATCCATTATCCAACAATTGTGAAGTTTAGTTACTAACATGGATTTATTGTATCAAAACAAGAAATAGCTATGGTCTGAATATGTGAGGACTGCCAAACCAACTTGTGATTGGCTAAATTTATAGCTACAAATTTCTAGTTATAATCCAACATTTATTATATTTTTTGAACAAGCCTCCCATTCCAACACTTTTTCTCAAGAAATGTGAGAAAAGAAAGAGGATTTTCATCATTATATTTCTCTTCTTAGATAAAATGTTAAAATATTTGTTCTAGGAGACTAAGAAATGTGCACTTCAACTAGAGATACTTTTGCTTTTTAGTTTACGCATAGAAAATAAATGAGTATGAAGAGGATTATATGTCAGCAATTTTAGGACCTTAGTTGAGAATCCATACTATAAGTGTGTCTCATCTAGATTGTGATATTAGCAATATTATGCTTGGCTAAATGAATATCAGCTACAAAATGCAAGGTCTATCATTCATTGCAAGTGTTACAACCCCAAATTTTGGGTTCTTTGGGTGAGAAATGTAATTTCTCCTATTAAAGATATTTGAAAAAATAATGATATAATTTGTTTTGAATAAAATATTTCGTTTACAATAGCCTTGTTGGTTGTTTTGTGGGCTTTATTGGCTATTGGGCCCAATAACAAGGATAAGATAAAAGAAACTCCATTATTAATAAGAGATGGAGAAAAGGAAAGATGTAGACACCTCTAGAAGGCAACAGAATATAATCCAAAAGTGGATTTCGTGCCTCTTGGGTTCCTTGGGTTCCAAGGAGATCAAAGTTGCAAAGATAATGCAACAAGAAAAGAAAAGATCAATTAAATATTTCTTTATTAAGAAAGAAATTGAAAACAATGATAAAATGAGGGAAATAAGTGGAAAGAGGTATAATGGAGTTATCTTTGGGGGATTTTGGTATCCATAAGGTTCCTAATGTTAAAAGGAATTCCAATAAGGAAAATAAAAAGTGAGATGAAGAGAAATCCTCAAAAAGATATATTTTAATAAAGAAATAAGTAAGATAATGAGAAATAATGGATATAGATACATCTAGAAGGATAATGAGTATCCACTAAAAAGGATTTCGAAATATTAGAGTTTCTTGGGGTCCAAGGATCCCCAATGGAGAAAAAGAAAGAGAAAATACCAATAATACAAAATAAGAGGATAATGTGATACATAATTAATGGATTTTGTGGTATTGTTAAAAAGAGGTATTTTCTACTAAAAGAAAATATAATTTCATGCCAATGGGTTAAAAGCTAAGCCCAAGGAGAGTAAAAGAGGTAATTTTCAGATTTCCCTTTAATAAAATAGATTCCTTAATAACCAAGGAATACTAATAAACAAGGAATAGATTAAAGGAGAGAAGTTACACCTAAAAAGGGAAAGTAGGATAAAGGGGACTTGTTTTCCTCGTGGTTAAGCACGATGGGACGTTGCTATCCTCCCCTATATAAGGGTTGGATCCTTGGACTCGAGCCCAAAGAAATTTCGGGCATCCCCCTCTCTTCTCCATCTTGTATTCACTCAAAACCCTAGGATAGAGGAGCATCACAACCCTTGGAGCGAGGAGCCAGGGACGGGAGTATGAAGGATGCACAACACAACCACGCCGATTGGAAGGGAGTTTGACTGCCATCTAATCGCTCTGACCCTTGTGCAACGTCTGCAGAAGGTCAGCAAGATCGGCCGCACGTCCAGGGCTCAGAAAGCTTGAACGGGCCATCTAGGCCGTGAAGAAAGGTCGCCCCTTGGGCACAGGAGCTCGACGGAGGCAATGGCACCACCCCAGGTGGCCGTCGTGGTCTGGGAAGGGGGCGGCAGGGCCACACTTGATCCTTGCTGCAGCGGCAGCATTAGGGTATGCAAGGAGGAAAATGATCGGGGCGCTTTGGACCGATTTGCCCCTCCACGGGCTGAAGAAACAACCAACTTAAATGAGGGCAGAACCGTCAATTTGTTATATTTCCAAAACGGGTCGTGTTGCATGGAAAGGTTGACGTGGCAGCCTACCATTGGTCAAGTAAGTGAAATAATGCAAAATTCATATCTTTTTATTTGTAGCTTGGATGAATGAGTATAAAATATGAAAGTTGCTCATAAAAATAAGAGGAACCCAATAAAAATAGTTTTAGTAGCTAGTTCCTCTTGAAATTCGAAAAGTAGTGGAAGTTATCAACTTTAATGTATTAATGATTAAGAAACCCTATTTTGAGATGATTAATGTATTTAGAAGGGTTTTATGGATGATTAAAGTTGATATTAACCTATTAATCATAAAAAGATACATTAAGATTGAAAAGGATGAACTTTGCACATAATTGGTTTAATTTAGAGTTCCATGTGTATAAATGAGCTTTAATGGGCCTTGAAACCCTAATGTTAGTCATTGTGACTCTTAATGGCTTTAATTATTAAAATCCATGTATAAAGAAGATATTTGATGGTTCTAAGCTATTTTGAGTATAAGAGTTCCTAATTGTGGATAAATACCTTTAATATGGTAATTAGGGTTTTCTAATGGATAAAGGTGGAATTAATGATAAATAGAGTTCATATGTGAACTAGACCATAATGAACTATGAGTTGTTAATCCGGAAGGAACCAAAGATGATAATTAGGCCTAATGATCTTGTCATGAATTAAAAGGATAAAAATGGTAGTTTTAATGTAGAAGAGCATAATGGACTTAATTGATGGTTAATTGTGCCTTTAATCCAAAATTAAGGTTATATGTTGTTAAAAGGTAACCTTAATATCTTTCGTGAAGAATAGATGAGATAATTAGGGTTTGTGAGTAATTGTATAAAATTAGGGTTTAAAAGAGTAAAAATGAAGAGGAACCCTAATCGCAAAGTAAACCCTAAAAGTGGACTAGAAACCCTAGGAAGCGAGCTAGGTTTAATAGACCTTGATGGCATGATCAATAATAGGAAATTGGATGCATGTTTCAGGATCATCTTGTGTGCTTGCTTGTTACTGGATTACTTGCTTAGTTGGATTATTTCTGCACTCAAGTCAGCCTGACAGGTATGTGGTTAATTATGGTTAATCGCATTAGTTTCCCGAAGGTTTTACGGATGATTCATCGCATTGAATGCAACCTATCAGTTTGGATGTTCATACTTGCAAATCATAAAGTCATTATGATTATCACAATAATAGTATAAGTGTGTATTCTCGCACCTACATTCTACCTTGATGGATGATGCCAAAAGGTCAATCCCAGGAGGGAAGACCAATGGGAACCATGAGTGGTGACCCCAGACACCAAGCTCGGGATTGAGAAGGTGGTCTTTATTGAATGACTAATGGGCACCATGAGAGGTGACCCCAGGCACCAAGCTCGGGAATGAGAAGGTGGCCTTAAGTCATCGACAAAAGAGAAACCCTAAGGAGGGTATGCCAGGGTTAGGGCTAAAGCGGTGGAGAATGTCACATTGAAAGTGTAAATTGGTTTGTTAATTAACTTGATTGTGATATTTAGATTGTTAGCCATTTTTGTGAAATTTTGGTTGTCCCCACATACCGACATATTTTGATATGCTAACTGACGTTTTGTTTGTCGGCGTTTTAGGTACAAGATTGAAAAGGACAAACAGTAAAGTGGCATATGTGGAATTAAATAAGAATTAAAGTACAATGGAGGATTAGTTATAATAGACTCCAGATGTGGATAGAAGTAGATATCCAAGTTTTTGAAAAAGGTATGCAAAGTTTTATTTTTATAGCAGTTTTCAGTTTAGTCTGGTAGAATTTGATAATTATTATTGATTATTTGTTGAACCTTTGATGTTGTTAATCAGGATAATGGCTCTAACTTTTTGGTCTCCCTTAATTGGAGGTTACCGGGAGGTAGGGTCGTTACATTTGGTATCAGAGCATTGGTTCCTCATTTAATCTTTAGTAATTATTAAATTTTACAAACTTTGTAGAACCCAAGGGAGTTATTAGAGGATTTTCTGAAATACAAAGGTGTCTAGAAAAGGATCATGTCCGGGGGCTGGCAATATTTTCCTCTACACCGCTAGTCGGAATACGAGGACTCTCGGATTTGTGTGACTGCCTGGCCAATGTTTCAGGATTTGACTCGAAATAAGATACCTTTAGGACTCTCTCATCTTGTTCATCCCTTCTCAACTCAAATGTTGTTAAGGATTTTAATGAATAGGGTTTTCTCTCTCTTCCTCACCCTCTTGAGGTATGGGTGAAGTTGATAAGGTTTAAGGAATCCTCCACCAAATTAATGAAAAGCATGTAAATAAGATGTCATGGACATAAGCTTAATAGTTTAAGCGTAAAATAAAGATTAGATACATGCTTAGGTCGTATGACATATGTTGTCATGCCATCAGGAGAGACCTGAGGCTAGACCTCCTTGTCAGGAGGATGAGTAGATAAAGTTTGTCTTGGAGGTAGAGACCTCCATTATAAGTAGAGACCTGGCACATCCTTTGAGGATGATGCTAACCCTAACCCTAAGTGAAGGTTAGAGAGAGAGATGACACGATGAGCTAGATGTCATGATAGACCAGATGTGTGGACATGCTTTTGGATGCCCATGACGTTATGACCCATGTGAGGTTGGATGACCTAGTGCCTTTGGCGACCCAACCCTAGGAAGGGTCATGCATGTTAGAGTGAAGGATAGCTCCTTCAATGATGAGGTTAGTAAAGAACCTATAGAAACCCTATGGGCTTATGCGAGTAGGGCATAACATGCACCCAGAGTATGTGAGTAGTGCGGGCAGTAGGTTGAAACCCTGGACAGAATAGTATGTTGGATATCTTATGAGATAAGTAAGAAGAGTTTTGGATAATCTTAAGCAAACATCAGTTTGAACAGAGGCTTCACCCATGTAGGGGTATGCTTGTGAGCTCGATCCTTCATGGAGAAAGAACCTCTAGTAGTAAGGTTGTTTGTAGGGTTAGCTCTAGAGAGAGAAAGAGCAGGACTCAAGCAAGAAGGTTGGAAGCTTAGACTCCGAGATATGAGGAATAGTGGGGAGTTGAGGATGATGCGACCTAAGTGGATGGTTGTGGTTGCCTCATGCATGATCCCTGGAGGTTGATGGTATCTTGGTTGCCTTTAGAGGAACAAAACCCTAGAGAGAGGATAAGGCTTCTGGTACCTATGTGCCTATGGTATAGGAGTTTACCTTTTGAGATGGGAAGAAGAGTTCCTTAGACCCTGAAGAGGTTTAGTAACAAGTTGTGAGGCCTTACACCTAGTTGGTTGTCCTTGAGGAGGACTCAACTTTGAGGTGTTACTAGAGTAGAAGGATGACAGGAAGGGCATGTCATGCCTTATACATGCTTGGTTCGTGGATAGAATGTTGAGCATGTAGTTGGACAGTTGTTGCATAAAGAAGTGAACCTAGGGTTCCTAGGCCTCAGAGGGGAAGTGGTGTACCTGATGCTCATGACAAGATTTGAGTTTCTATAGATTCGAGCATGGTACTCCTCATGTTAAGAGGAAATGGAAACCCCTTAGGTTTAAGGTATGTTTGATGAACCTCTCATAGCTAAGTTGGTGACATGGGAAGGTATGATCTTGGTCCAATGTTGAGGAATGAGAACAAGTATGACCTCGCATGGTTTAGTAGGTGGTCTGCTTGTGCCTTAGTAGCTTGCTAGGGCTAAGCATGCTCATGTGGATGTAAACCCTAAACATAGGGACGTTCATGACCTTTGTTATCAAGATTTAGTTTCCTCCCATCCTGGGAGAGGGACCCTTTGGTAGGGTGTATACCAGTTTTATTGGTTTTGGGGTAACCTAAAGAGGTCTCATAGGATATTGAGAAGCTAAGTGAAGAGTACATAGTATGAGAATGAACATGTAGACCCATAGATAACCATATCTAAGTTCATGTGGGTGTGTCACCATGGAGGTAACCGGTATGGGGCCTAACCAAGGTAGGCATGTCGTCATGACCCCTATAAAATGATGAAAGTCAGGCCATGAATGCAGAGAGAGATGATGGAGACTTGGGTAAGGTTCTAAGTTGGACATGTACTATGTTAGAATCCTAAGTCTATCCTAGAGTCAGATAGGGATAAGACTGATGGAAGTAGGAGTTTCCTAATTCCCTAGTTGCACAAGACCATAGGGTCGGGAGGTAACAACTATCATTGTCTGAGGGCCATGGGTTAGGAGATTGATCACCTTCATGAACTCATGGGACCCAAAGGGAAGATGAGTAGGGCACTCTCTGGATGCATAAGGGAAGAGGGATGACCCTAAAAGTGTCGGCACCCTACAGACCTAGAGGAGATGACCAAGGATTGTGTGGTGACCAAGTAGGTTCGAGACCAGTTTTCCATGGAAGTAACTTTGATATCGAGATGACTGTGATGTTGAGACATAAGTTTCACATTTCAACTTACATTTGAAGGTGTATTGGCAAGGTGGTATGTACCATCTCTACTCTTGGAATAGGAAGAACTTTGTATTTGGACTGCAGCCAAATGCTTATTTCCTCTTGTTATGGCAGTGAGAGATAGGATAGTACGCATGCCATACACCAAGGATAAAAGATGATGTGAGTTGGAACGTTGCTATGAGGTATGAGGACAAAGACGATAACATACCCTTGTGGAGTAAATGATATGTAGATGGTTTACTAACATCAAGAGAACCGAGGTAGTCATCTTATGAGGATGCTTTTATCATGAGCTATGTGGAATTTGTGAGTTATACAAGGTTGAGTTTGATAACCAAGAAGATGAGCTCAGAGTTTTCTTGATGAAGATGGACTTAGAGTTTGAGATGAGATGATAAGTGGAATGCATGGAGGTGTATGTCTTCAACATTACCTAACACCTAAGGATGTGAAGTGGTAATGGATGTTGTGGTTGAGATGCAGTAGCCTAGTTTAGCTAGAGGCTAGGAAAGGTTGCTAGGTTAACCCTAAGTTTGAAAAGGAGATATCTTTGGCTAACACTCAGATGTAACGAAGTCCGTTGATCAAGTTAGTGGTTGTTGGGTTAGCCAGCCTAGGCCTTGATGCAATAAAAGGATGGTTGTAGAACCTCAGATGCACTTCTCTGGAAAAGAAGGTGATGAAACCCACGACTAGAGTGTTTTAGGGTTTCTGAGGAATCGACCTTAAGGAATCATGAGATACAAGAGATCATGATTTTAAGATCACCATACACTGTGATACTATGAAGATAGTAAGTGAAAATAATACTTTGGATACCTAAGATAAAGTTGCATGTGGCATGTAGCCATGTAGGCCAGGAGGTGAAGGACGAACACCAGTAACCCAGTGTATTGATATAGATGATAAAGAGTCCCCGAGAGGGAATGGGAGTTCATCACTATGGATGTTGTGGTAAGTCTCCCCTAGACCAAGGAAGTTCAAGATGCAATATGGGTTATGGTAGATCGCCTTACCTAGATAACATGAGAAAGAAAGAATATTGTCAAGGGACAGATCCGGTTGAACTACATATGAGAGAGAGAGATGGTTCAACTACATTATGATGCGAGTTCAAAAGTTCTTGAGTATAACCTAAAGATTCACTTCCATGCGGTGGAAGTAGCTACATGAAGAACTCGATGTTAGTACAGTTTAACACCCCTAACTAATGGTTAGTATGATCCAGACTAGAGGGTCTGATGAGAGCATGTGTTCTCATTCAAGGTGATACATAGAGACAGTTATTGTCCTCTGTAAGATGTGATGATGACCACCATAGCTAGTTTCGGGAGGTAAAGAAGCTATGTAAGGGAGGTTGTGTCGGTCACCACTTCATTAAGATGATGTTGGTGAAGGGACCTCGCAAAGGTTAGAAAAGGACCACAGTGTGTGCAAATGAAGTCGCTTTGATCATGCAATGCCTGAAAGAGAGCCCAGGGGCGACATGAGTCGTGAGCTGATGCAAAGCAGACTGACATGCAGTTCACTGTGGGAGAGTATGTGATGTGAAAATCCGACCCCTCTAAGTTATAGCTAAGAGAGTTGAGTCACGGCTGCATGGTCCATTTGAGATGGAGTGGTGGAGATGGTTGTGTTTAGCCTTACCCCTCAGGATAACATGATGTATAATGTGTTCCTTGAGTCTGATCTAGAGCACTATGTGAGGTACCCAAGCAATGTGCTGAGCCCTGAACCTATTCAGCTTTATGAGAGGCTGAAATGTCCTGAGTCACCTATGAGTGTACGATATACCAAGGTGAGAGAGAACTCAGATGAAAGGATATGAGATGATGAAGGTTCTTGGGAAGAACCATGGAAAGGGTGAGGCCACATGGGAGCCATGATGGACATAAGAAAGGCTTATCTTGTTTGTTTGTGTGCCTAGTGGAATTTTGGGGGCAAAATTCCTATAAGAGGGGAAGGATGTTACAACCCTAAATTTTGGGTTCTTTGGGTGAGAAATGTAATTTCTCCTATTAAATATATTTGAAAAAATAATGATATAATTTGTTTTGAATAAAAGATTTCATTTACAATATCCTCATTGGTTGTTTTGTGGGCTTTATTGGCTATTGGGCCCAATAACAAGGATAAGACAAAAGAAACTCCATTACTAATAAGAGATGGAGAAAAGGAAAGATGTAGACACCTCTAGAAGGCAAAAGAATATAATCCAAAAGTGGATTTCGTGCCTCTTGGGTTCCTTGGGTTTGAAGGAGTCCAAAGTTGCAAAGATAATGCAACAAGAAAAGAAAAGATCAATCAAATATTTCTTTATTAAGAAAGAAATTGAAAACAATGATAAAATTAGGGAAATAAGTGTAAAGAGGTATAATGGAGTTATCTTTGGTGGATTTTCGTATCCATAAGGTTCCTAATGTTAAAAGGAATTCCAATAAGGAAAATAAAAAGAGAGATGAAGAGAAATCCTCAAAAAGAGATATTTTAATAAAGAAATAAGTAAGATAATGAGAAATAATGGATATAGATGCATCTACAAGGATAATGAGTATCCACTAAAAAGGATTGCAAAATATTAGAGTTTCTTGGGGTCCAAGGATCCCCAATGGAGAAAAAGAAAGAGAAAATACCAATAATATAAAATAAGAAGATAATTTGATACATAATTAATGGATTTTGTGGTATTGTTAAAAAGAGGTATTTTCTACTAAAAGAAAATATAATTTCATGCCAATGGGTTAAAAGCCAAGCACAAGGAGATTAAAAGAGGTAATTTTTGGATTTCCCTTTAGGAAAATAGATTCCTTAATAACCAAGGAATACTAATAAATAAGGAATAGATTAAAGGAGAGAAGTTACACCTAAACAAGGAAAGTAGGATAAAGGGGACTTGTTTTCCTCGTGGTTAAGCATGATGGGACGTTGCTATCCTCCCCTATATAAGGGTTGGATCCTTGGACTCGAGCCCAAAGAAATTTTGGGCATCCCCCTCTCTTCTCCATCTTGTATTCGCTCAAAACCCTAGGATAGAGGAGCAGCGTGACCCTTGGAGCGAGGAGGAGCCAGGGACAGGAGTATGAAGGACGCACAACACACCCACGCCGACTGGAAGGGAGTTTGACTGCCATCTACTCGCTCTAACCCTTACTCAACGTCTACAGAAGGTCAGCAAGATCGGCTGCACGTCCAGGGCTCGGCAAGCTTGAACGGGCCATCTTGGCCGTGAAGAAAGGGCGCCCCTTGGGCACAGGAGCTCGACGGAGGCAATGGCACCACCCCAGGTGACCGTCGTGGTCCGGGAAGGGGGCGGCAGGGCCACACTTGATCCTTATTGCAGCGGCAGCGTTAGGGTATGCAAGGAGGAAGACGATCGGGTTGGACCGATTTGCCCCTCGGTGGGCTGAAGAAACAACTGACTTAAATGAGGACAGAACCGTCAATTTGTTATATTTCCAAAATGGGCCGGGTTGCATGTAAAGGTTGACGTGACAGCCTACCATTGGTCAAGTAAGTGAAATAATGCAAAAAATCGTATCTTTTTATTTGTAGCTCGGATGAATGAGTATGAAATATGAAAGTTTCTCAGAAAAACAAGAGGAATCTAATAAAAATAGTTTTAGAAGCTAATTCCTCTTACAACTCTAAAAGTAGTGGAAGTTATCAACTTTAATGTATTAATGATTAAGAACCCCTATTTTGAGATGATCAATGTATTTAGAAGGGTTTTATGGATGATTAAAGTTGATATTAACATGTTAATCATAAAACGATACATTAAGATAAAAAAGGATGAACTTTGCACATAATTGGTTTAATTTAGAGTTCCATGTGTATAAATGAGCTTTAATGGGCCTTGAAACCCTAATGTTAGTCATTGTGACTCTTAATGGCTTTAATTATTCAAATTCATGTATAAAGCTGAGATTTGATGGTTCTAAGATATTTCGAGTATAAGAGTTCCTAATTGTGGATAAATACCCTTAATATGGTAATTAGGGTTTTCTAATGGATAAAGGTGGAATTAATGATAAATAGAGTTCATATGTGAATTAGACCATAATGAACTATGAGTTGTTAATCCAGAAGAAACCAAAGATGATAATTAGGCCTAATGATCTTGTCATGAATTAAAAGGATAAAAATGGTAGTTTTAATGTAAAAGAGCATAATGGACTTAATTGATAGTTAATTGTGCATTTAATCTGAAATTAAGGTTATATGTTGTTCAAAATGTTAACCTTAATATCTTTCATGAAGAATAGATGAGATAATTAGGGTTTGTGAGTAATAGTATAAAATTATGGTTTAAAAGAGTAAAAATGAAGAGGAACCCTAATTGCAAAGTAAACCCTAAAAGTGGACTAGAAACCCTAGGAAGCGAGCTAGGTTTAATAGACATTGATGGCATGATCAATAATAGAAAATTGGATGCATGTTTTAGGATCATCTTGTGTGCTTGCTTGTTACTGGATTACTTGCTTAGTTGGATTATTTCTGCACTCAAGTCAGCCTGACATGTATGTGGTTAATTATGGTTAATCGCATTAGTTTCCCAAAGGTATTCTGGATGATTCATCGCATTGAATGCAACCTATCAATTTGGATGTTCATACTTGCAAATCATAAAGTCTCTATGATTATCACAATAATAGTATAAGTGTGTATTCTTGCACCTACATGCCACCCTGATGGATGATGCCAAAAGGTCAAGACCAAGAGGGGAGACCCATGGGCACCATGAGTGGTGACCCCAGACACCAAGCTCGGGATTGAGAAGGTGGTCTTTATTGAATGACTAATGGGCACCATGAGAGGTGACCCCAGGCACCAAGCTCGGGAATGAGAAGGTGGCGTTAAGTCATTGGCAAAAGAGAAACCCTAAGGAGGGTATGCCAGGGTTAAGGAAAAAGCGGTGGAGAATGTCACATTGAAAGCGTAAATTGGTTTGTTAATTAACTTGATTATGATATTTAGATTGTTAGCCATATTTGTGAAATTTTGGTTGTCCCCACATACCAGCATATTTTGATATGCTGACCGACGTTTTGTTTGTCGGCATTTTAGGAGCAAGATTGAAAAGGACAAATCGTAAACTGGCATAAGTGGAATTAAATAAGAATTAAAGTACAAAGGAGGATTAGTTAGAATAGACTCCAGATGTGGATAGAAGTAGATATCCAAGTTTTTGAAAAAGGTATGCAAAGTTTTATTTTTATACTAATTTTTAGTTTAGTCTGGTAGAATTTGATAATTATTATTGATTATTTGTCGAACCTTTGATCCTATTAATCGGGATAATGGCTCTGACATTTTGGTCTCCCTTAATTGGGGGTTACCAGGAGGCGGGGTCGTTACAGCAAGTGTACAAAAGATGGTCTAATTCTTGTAAGTATTGGCATGGGTTTGGAACGAACTGTAATGCCTATGAAATTATAAAGTTGTTGTATGTCGAAACCCTTATTGCATTTAACCTAACTACCAAAGTTGTAAATGAATGGTGTGTTTATATTGAAGCTAGAAATCATATAGTCATGGATCCAAGTATAGTTTAGAATCTCCTTTATGTGTAAAAGTTTGACGGTGGGAAATGAACAATACTTGCATGTAAGAAGGGTTTGATACATATTATTATTTAAATCCTGCTGGTAGCGAAATTGATTAACTTTTACCTAAATCAAGAGGACTTCACTTTCAATTACAAAATCAACAAGTCATTTTCATCAATACTTCTTATTAATGAAATACACATTCTATACA
Organism: Alisma plantago-aquatica; assembly: GCA_963693085.1. Taxonomy (NCBI): domain Eukaryota; kingdom Viridiplantae; phylum Streptophyta; class Magnoliopsida; order Alismatales; family Alismataceae; genus Alisma; species Alisma plantago-aquatica. Next base: position 380,246,717 of record OY856414.1, read on the forward strand.
AATGATACAAAAATTGATTTAAGTCCCATAGAAGGCATCTTAAGGATTTTATACATCGCATTCCATGTGTAAAGTCTCAAGAATCTCGAGTAGAAAAAGAAGGACCCAAATAGCATAATGGCATAAGAATCACAGACATATACATCAATAAGTCATCCAAAGCCTAAAAAATAGACTCCAATTCAATCTACTTTTTCTCTTATTGGTTATTGTAACACTTATGAGGTAAGAAAAAGCATAGGGTCGTTTCTCTTACTATTTGTTGTAATACCCATGAGTTGGGAAAATGAATAGTCTACCTTTTATTGAAAAATCACTAAATAGTTCATTGTGATGTGTGATGCAAATTATATACCCTGACAAATCAAGGTTTAAGTTGTGTCCATTATTTATAGCAAATGGATTGTGTATTTGTGTTGTTATCCACTATAAAATGATGTGACATTGATTCCTACTTGATCCAATTTCACATAACGGTTAATAATCATCTTGGATTAATAGTGAAAGTATCACTCGAATGTAGTTGGTCATCAATTTGTGGAAAAAATAGTTGTGCGTGAAATTGGTAACAAGTTACTAGCCCTTACTTCAATCAATAAAATGGGTCGATTGAGAAAAAGAAAACACCGATATTTGAAGAGCTACTAATAAATAATATCTGAAATTGTTTCGTACACCCAATTTTCTCATTAGTAGACTCTTGAATGGTACATGGTTTGATCTCTTGCTTCAAAAAATGTATCCAAAAAAGAAACCATCTCATGGAGCTCTAGACGTCTTAGGTTGTGAATATCTTTCTTTTCCCATATTACAAGGAAACATGTATCGGATCGTAGTTGACTACCATGCATATTCTCTAACCACAATGAGTTTATAAAGGACTTGTGAGTTGTCATTATCCTTTAGAAGACCATTATGTCATTTTCAACAAGGAAATTTTCTTGCTTGCGACAAAAATTTTGTTTAATATTACAATGTTCATATTTATTCCATGTTTGAATTCTTGAATATAATTTGGATTCAGTCAAGTAATTATTACAAAATGATGAATCCAAATGAACAACTATTTTGGTACAGATCTAGGTGGGAATGACATGTACGGCCTATTCTTAAAATGAGATGCATGGCCAAGTTCATACATGTAGTAGTAAAATGATGCTAGTTTTCATTATCATGTACTCGATTAATTACTTTATTGGTCAAAATATAATAACTCTATTAATTCTATATTTTTGTGCAATTTAAGGTTCTCAATTAAATGTCAAGAATAATAAAGAGTCTAAGAATGAGTTGTTTTATGTATTGCCTCTATAATTGCCCGATAGCATCAATTAGGACCAGGTAATAATTATTTTTGGCACACCAAACAATTTATTGATCCAGTCCTCTCTTTTTTTAAAATATTAACGTATAGATTCAAATTTTACAATGTGACTCAAATGCTTAGATAAAAACATCATCACCTAATGGTAAGTTGGTACCAAATCTAAACATGGGACAGTGTGTCTAGATACTTTGTGTACTTGGGCAACTTTTAGAGTTCCTCCCATATCTAAACATACGACAAACAACTCCTACAACCCAAGGTGTCATGAAGCTATAAAACAAGAGTTGGATGTTCCTTATTAGAAGCCTGGAGTTTTCTAACAAAGTAACAACATTAGAATATACTTTAGTACAATTGGGTCTTCAAAACAAAACTAGACATAATGAGACCTTACAATGTATAAAGGACAAGTTGGGTTGCCAAAGGTCTCACGAATTTTTTAAAAGATCTTAACTCTTTTACGGATGTAAACCCTTAGAAGAATTGGTATGACTAGCAAGTGGAGCAAACATTCAAATAACCTTTTGTACTACACCCTCAATGAAGATCTTCTTAAACCAATGTTTGTAGCCCAACCACTAAGATTCTCTGATCACGTCGATGTAGGTTATTTTTTAAAACTAAATAAGTCCATTTACAGCCTCAAGCGCACATTAAGTGCCTACTTTAACAATTAATAATTATTTGTCAAATTTGCATTTATATCTTTGTAATGCGATGCTAGCTTAAACAGTTTACCGACACGAGATCTAATCAACATATATATCGATCTGTCATGGACTCCTCAGAAATACTAAGGTGACAACTCTCATTTTGTCTTTAGGTGTGGTGTGAAGAGGTTCTGAATTTGCAAAAGCAGCGCCTGGCATGGAATGCCAACAAACATTGAATCGGTGGCGGAGTCAAACTGCGACAGTAAGTTCTGTGTTAGCAAAAAAGTTTAAGATGTTCACCACAAGATTCAAACTTTAAGGCTTCCTACAAAGTAATGCAAGCACAAATCACTGTAGCAAACTAACATTTTTGTTGTGTTGCATTGACAGTGTTATTTATAACAACTCTGATATGTTAATGTGTTGTCAAAAAATGAAAAAACAACACATCAAGGATTCGAACCTAGAACTAAGGCCCCAAAATTACTGCAACGAACCAGTGGGTCAGCACTACATGATAAGGCTTTGAATGTATACCATATATAGTATAAAAAATACTTAGAAACATATGTATAATTTTGGACTAAGGACGCAACTTTTTACCTGCTTGTCTTCTACTCTAATGTAATTCCTCGTCACTAATCAAAACAAAATTGGTAATCAATTTATTGAATTTCTCATATTATTTATTTTGGGAGGGGGCATGGCCCATGCCTCCCCACCACCACCCCCCCCCCCCATCCCCCGGCTGTCCCTGCATTGGATCTCGCAGCATAAATTATCCTGGTAGCAAATGTATGCCTCTTGATCGTCAATGCAAGACATTCCTTGCAACGGAGACAGCATCTACCAGCCTACCTCGTGGGGTGGCAATTTAAATGCTCTCTCGACTTCACTATAAATCATGTATACCATGCATGACAAAATATAATTAGCTCTCCAGCATCTCACTACTGCTTTTGTTATGTCACAACGCCAGTTAGTTTATATTCTCACCAAACCTCTCCAAGAGCTGAGGTTTTTAATAGCAATGTTAGCACAGACAGTTTCCTGCCAAGTTTGAGGGCGAGGGACATAATAATCATTGGGTGAAGCACTTAGTTTGCTGAGGTGTTTCTCTGATCTGATTCACGTTCCTTTGGTATTAAAGGTCAGCTTGTTGTTAGCAGGTTTATACTAGTGCAATAGTCCACACACAAAAAAGTTCACTATGCTCCTTCGCATGCTAGCATAGGAATCGTCTTTACACTGAAAGAGTACTGGCTTCGAGAACTGGGAAGGCCACATACACTCTTCCCTTCTGATCTTGCCCTTGCCTAATCATTTTTGTTCTATCTTCTCTCACTGCTAATGAGCATCTTGTATGCATGGGCTTGAAATTCCATCCAGGTCCTGTTTGTGGCTATGCTCCATGGGCACTATACCACTTGTCATCGTTGTTCAGAAGACTGAAAGGGTTGCCGGGCAATCACTCGCACCATTGAAAACTCACAAACAACAAGGTCCATCAAAAAAACAAATGACTGGGTTCTTATTGGTTACTTGGAACACTATAATGCACAATTGAATCGTATACAGACGGAAGAAAAAAATACAATACAGCACTCTAGAGTTCATCACTGATCTTTCTGACTAACAGTCTGAATTATAGCTTCCAAAAGCTTAATATCACTATCCTTTTTAGCAATTAACTCCTGTTGTGCCCGTAGCTCTTCCATGTGAAGTCTGAATACATCTGCAGAAAACAAGAATTTGATACTCTACATATGACATTTAAAGTTAAGCATCATGTAACATGTAGCCATGCAGATGCAAATTACTCTAAACCAAATCCTTACAAAGAAACAGTGCAAGTAGGGAAAATGCATTTTCAATAATTTGAAACATTTTACACACATCTTTCTTTATTATATTGCTTAAATATGCATCCGCCTAGCTGCAACATGGCAACTGACTCTCTTATGAGCCGCTTTAGGACAGGATCTAACTTGTCCCAGCCATCTCCATCACCGTGTCAATGCGGAACTGCCTTCGGATTCACTCGGCATGCTGCCATAGAGCAGCCTAACGAACAGGATCTAACACTACCACGGAGTTTTTTTTCTTTATTACTTGTCTAGTTTGCTTTCTGTGTCATTCTACTTGTTTATTTTCTTTATTGCTCGTCTTTCTGCATGTCTAGTACCTTTGCAATGGTCCCTAGTTTGACCATTTAACTGCATCACAGTTCGTTAATTCCTATTCATGTGAGATTTTATCGTTCTCATCAGTTGATTATCTATCTTGTTTGCTTTATACGTTCAGCACACCAATAGTGCTTTCATTTTCATAATTGTGCTGTGTTTCGCATATCAATACACTAATAAAGATGTCGGCCATAAACCCTTTAGCCGTGTTCTTGAACCTAATCCTGATGTTAACCAAGAACCTCGGTCATCCAACCCCAGTAAATGATTGGTACTTTTGGAGATAGATATCATAGCCCAACAACTTCATCTAGTCTTGAGCAAGTTACAATTCATTTACCAAGCCAATCACTTACCCAGCTGGTAACTCTTCTACCCATAGGTTGAATATGTGATGCTACCTCACAGGATTACAGTCTACAAATCCCTTTCGAACCTGCCCCTTTCCAAGTTTGTTAACCACCTTTTCCTTGGAACCCAGGTTTTTGGAACATGAGCACTCCTAACGCTTTTGCTGAGCCTGGTCAACCAGCCCTCAAATCTGTTCATATAACAACCTGCTGCGCCCTATGTTCATTAGCATCTTGGGCCCTCACCGTAGTCTAGGATTGTGTTTTAGCCCTTTCCCATCTGGCTTCCCTCGAGGTCCCCATATAGGCCTTAGTTTTTACAACCATCATTGTGGCCCACACTTTCACATATTTGAACCCTCCACTCTACAATGATGACATTACACGTCAGAACAAAGAGAATGAACTGCCTTTTGATGGTCAATTTGATCCGAATGCATATCTAGATTAGATTTTACAACATTGATACGATTGATTCGACTGGTCTGACATGAGAGATCCCCAACAGATTCGGTTCGTCAAAGTAAAGCTAGAGGGGTCTTCCAAGGAATATCAACAAAGTGTTCACTGTGACTTGGAACCCCTTGGTCAACAACTGATCCAGATTTAAGATGAGATGAAGACCAAATTGTGTGAAATCTGTGCCCCTTCCGAATACTAGAGTCAACCTCTTAGTGAGTCTACCTTTTAACGATAGAAAGAACCTCAATAACAGTCCTTGTAATTCCAGGAATCTGTTGTGTGAAAATTGGCAGGAAAAGATGAATGTAGCTGATAAACTTGTTTCGTTATATAGGACACAGTAAACCCTTGTTTACAAAATGTGCCACTAAACATAAAAGTGAAAAAGATTAATGAGGAATTCAATAAAGAACGTTATAAATAAAAATGGGGAATACACATCTCAATACTCCCTCTCAAGTTGGAGTATAGTTGTTAATTTTGCTAGCTTGTCACTTAAGTCTTTGATATACTTCTCAGTGAGCATTTTTTTGAATACGTCAGCAGTTTGGTTTGTAGATGAAACAAGAGGTGTAGCAATCTTTCCACACCGGATAGCATATCTAATAAAATGGAAATCAACCTCAATATCTTTAGTGTGTTCATGAAAAACCAAATAGCTTGCAATAAAGGTGGCTGCTCTATTGTCACAATACATGGGAATAGTATAGTCAACAACACAACCGAAGTCTGCTAAAAGATAGTTGGCCCACAATAATTCATAAGCATTTTGCTTCGTGGCTCTATACTTTGCCTCAGCATTGGATCCATCAACCACATTTTCTTTTTGCTTCTCCAAGTTACCAGAATACCTTCAACAAAGGTACAATTAGTGTTTTGAAAAGTGTTCTGAGCCCCCGCTTAAGCGCTGCAAGGTCCCTGCCGCTTTATTGGCCTATAGGCAGCTATTAGACACTCCTAAATCGGGCACCCGCTTTTTCACCGCTTTGCCCGCTTAACATGCTGCCTAGGGCTGCTTTAAGCGCCCGCCTAAGGCCGCCTAATGTAAGCAAGCAGCTATGCCCAATATATTTCCTTCCACATCTCTAAATCACACTTCTATCTGTACTTCTATACATTTATACCAGCATATAGTATAAACTACTAAGTATACACATGCAATATCTGTTGTTACAATAAGTAATACTCATGTATAATATATTAAACTATTGTTTATATAATATATGTATTTACGTAGTCAACTGGATACAATTGTTGTGTTAGGCTATATATTTGTATTATCTATGTTATTGTTTTAACTTTTAACATTATAAGTGTTGATGTACTATCTATGTCTATCTATAAGTTTGTAGTTTTTTACAAGTACTCTTGTATTATCTATCTTAGTGATTTAAGTTTGCAAAGTATTCTTGTACTATTACACTAGAATAAGTTGTTATAATATGCAATATATTGCATTACCTACGGCTATATTGCTCTATTACCTACTTTTATGTTTTATGTAAAACATAATGTATAGGTATATTACTAGGTGCATCACAATAATATAATTAAATAGTAAATCAATCAAGTTTACACTATTACATGGGTTTATATGTGTTTAAATGTTCAAAAATATATGATTACAAAAGTATATATGTGTGTGATTATGTATGAAATTATACAAAAACTAAAGCATCCGCTTTTCAAAAAAGCGCATGCCTGGCACTCAAGCGGCTACAAGGTCTTGTCTGCCTGCATCTCGCTTTACGCTTTCTAAAAATTGCAAATCAAGTCATAAGACCTATAAAAATGACTACCAGCATAATCAACATCAGAAAAGTTTTCAACCTTCAGAATATTATTCCCTACTTAATGGAGACATTGATCAAGAGCACCCTTTAGATAATGCAAGACATGATAGGTTGAATCAAGATGGCATTATCAAGGAGTCCATAACTTGGCAAGGAACCCAACAGCAAAGGATATATCAAACCTTGTAATGATTTAATATTAGAAATCTGCAATTTGTCATTTGTAGCATAGTACATCTTCAAGAATGGAGAAGACTCAGTATGAAGATCTTTTGTTTGGTATGTAGGTGAAACAGATGGACGACACCCAAGCATATCGGTGTAGTTAAGATCTATAATATACTTTCATTGCGACAGAGACAACCCGGTCAAATTGTGGGCTATTTCAATTCCAATAAAATATCTCATTTCCCCAGATCTCTACTAATAAAATGTTGCATTAGATGGTGCTTGGTGTTTGTAATGCAAACATTCTCATTTCCAGAGATAATGATATCATCAACATAAACAATTAATATTACGATGTTTGTGGAAGATTACTCTGTGAAGATAAAATGATCATTTTAAGATCTATGAGAGTCAAAGCTCTTCAAGGTTTGAGATAACTTGTCAAACCACACCCTGGACTTTGTTTAAGTTCATAGACTAATTTGCACACCTTGTCATACTCCCCCTCAACATGGAAAATAGGAGGTTGTTCCATATCCATAGCTTCTTGCACATTTCTGTACATCCTTAACATCCAACTAATGGATAGACCAACCACTATTCACATCAACATAAAAGAGATGCACAGAGTTCATTCGTGCTACAAGAGAAAAGAAAATTAAAGCACACTCCTGATTCCCGAGTGTAGCCTTTAACCACAACACGGGCTTTGATTCATTCCATACTTGTCAAGGCGCTCGCCTAGGCTCCCGAGTGTAGCCTTTAACCACAACACGGGCTTTGATTCATTCCATACTTGTCAAGGCGGCCGCCTAAGCGGCAAGGCGTCTCAAGGCTGCGCCTAGGCGAGGACGTTTTATTTATAATGCTGCAGTGACTAGTTTTGTGGGTTTGGTTGTATATTCACTTATTTTAATGTTTGATATGGCTACACCAATGTTCAAAATTAATAGTGTTGCCTATTATATGTGCCAAATATCACTTATGATTGGATCTAATACTCTTTTTTGGGTTTGACTGGATCTAATACTCTTAGTACACATTTGATTTTTCTTAGTTTGCACCTTCAATTCAGATTGTACTAAGTAGCTATGCTATGAAGGATAGTGATTACATTGCTTAATACTTGTAGTTATGTATGACAATAAATATATATTTATTTGTTGATCACTCTCTTACATTCTTTACAATAATTCTTTTTGTGTCCTCGACATTATTGTCAATGATAATATATTAGAAATGTAATTGGTTATTTTTTCGTACAATAAAATATATATGTATATGGGGAGATCGACTATAAATATGTAGATAACTACATATATAACTATGCAATGTGTGTATATGAGTGGGGAAAAACTATGACACGTGTATATATACATAAAATATATACATAAATTATTATTTTTAAAGGTCGCTTAAGCGAAGCCTAGGCGCGCCTAGTCGCGCGTTGGCGCAAGGCGTCCAGTCCCAACGCCGTGTCGCCTTGCCGCCTTAACAAGTATGAGTCATTCCATTGACCCGTCAGCAAGATATTTCAAAGTAAATATCCCTCTAATAATTGACAGGTTACATGAAGAAGGAAGTTCAAATAGGACCCAAGTTTGTCAAGATATTAGTGCACGACTAGCCTAAAAAGCCACAGCAGTTACCTCTGGGAGAGAGTTTGTCAAGGGTAAGTTGGTGGTTATAAAACAAAATAGGCAATACGCACTCAAGCACCTTTGGTGGGAGGCTAAAGGTAGGTCCAAGGGGATATAACAGGTTGTATGGAACATCACTCTCAATAATGGAAGAAGGTATCCTGTCAATGAGATGATTGGATGTGAGAATAGCATCGAGCCAATGGGTCTTAGGAACTTGCACTAGAATTAGGAGGATGCGAGTTATATAAAGAAGATGACCGTTTTTACGCTCATCAACTCCATTTTGTTGTGAAGTATAGGCATAACATGTTCGATGCAAAATCTAATTAGAAGTACAAATATTCTAGAAACCCATGTTGCATATATTTACAAACATTATTAGTGTGAGCAACTTGATGGTAACAGAGAATTGAGTGGAAATTTCCCTAAGAGAAATAGAGAAAAAAAAAGTTCAAAACGTTCTTTTAATAAATAAATCTAAGTCGCATGTGATCAATCATCAAGGGAAGATACATGTCTTCCTCCTGATCAATTAGGTACATGACAAGGTCCCTAAATGTTTGAGTGAACTAAATCAAAAAACACTTGACTCCTACCACAATGTTTGATTATAGCTTAGCCGACACAAGTGATTATAGCTTAGCCGACACAAGTGACAAAAAGACTCACATTTTATTTGGAAACAAATAGCACATTTTTTCTTAGAAAGATGACTAAGACGAAGATGTCATTGCAACAAGAAATAGATGACTTGATCGCAAAAGCGGAAGTAGTAGAGTATAAGTCATATAGTCCTTCACCACCTTCGATTCCCCACCACGACTTCTTTCTCTTCAAATCATGCATAGAGATATGACGCATGTAAAAGCTCCTACTACAATTCAAGGATTTTGTCACCTTGCTAATAGAAACCAAATTTAACGGAAACTTGTTCACAAATAAAACAAATTTAGGGTGGGGGGAGGTAGAAAAATCAGCATCGCCTACACCACAAATGGCCATAGTAGAATCCATCTTCAATGCGTACAAGAGGATTCTTTAATAGTCGATCCACATCAGAAGTGTCATTGGATATATTGGTTGTCTCTGTGTAGTAGTAACCTAATTCGCCAATTCAAGTTTTCCATGCTTCTTCCAACATTTGTTCTCATTGTGATTGTGATGCTTGCATAAGTTACAACAACGGATGTTATTAGTGGTTGCACAACCAATAGAAGAGGATTTGGCAGGAAGGGAGAAAGAGTTGCCACAGCCAAGTTCCTTTCTTAGTCCTCATCGATAAACAGCAAGAGCGGCGTGCTTTGTGGGAGCAGTTGGAGCAATTGTTAATAGACAAGAGTACACATATTGAAGTGCTGATAGAGGCTTTGTACGAATATGCTGCCGAATGAATTCATAGGAACTAGGGTAGTGAAGCAAGAACTTGGCAGAGTTGTACTTTGCCTTCTTGGTTTTGAGTTTTTCCAATCATAAGTGAGCGGATGGCAGGCTTTCAATTCCCTAAAAAGGCCTCTGGAGGGATCAGTGTGGGATGCAAAGTTGGAGTTTTTATCTGCATATAGGGTACTTGTAGAGATTAAAGATGCAAGAAGCATTTTCTTTAAAAATTAGACACAAGCAAGATGATCACAGGCTTCCTTAGCAGTTTGAAGAGATATCAGGTTGTAGAAGATATATGATTCACAGCTATTAAAAATCCAAGGGAGGACTACAGAATCACGCTCAGACCATTCCGCCAAGTGGCATTTGTTGTATCAGAAGTTTAATCTTTGATAGGAGGTGCTTGATTGATGCATGCACTTGTGCTTGTGGATTCAACATGAATCTAAAAAGTAGGGGCCCTAGAGGATAGTTTGTCCTGTTGAACTTCACAATCGGCACACATTTGAGGTGACCGTCCGAAAATTTGGATGCAAATACCATTATACAGAGGAATATATGCAGTGTATGCAATCGGAAACAGATCACAAAGCCTGTAGAGTACACACTATGCAAATTCAACTACAAATTGTATAGAAAAAACTACATGTTGTGTTGATCAGAGATCTAGATAAGTCATGTAAAATGGGGCAAACATGTATAGATGTCAAGGTAGTATGAGTAGTTATGGTCAGGGAAGTCTAGGCAGCAGAGAAAATGTTGTGTAAGAGAGTAAAATGTTGTGTAAGGAGGAGATAGACCATGCAGTTGGAAGACATGCCTTGGTGTTTACTTATTTATGGGGTAGCGGTTCGCTAGAAACACTATGTACACGACATGTTGTATAGTTACACCTGTATAAAATGTCATTTTGATATACAGGAAGATGGAATAGCGGTTCGCTGGAAACACTATGAACACGACATGTTGCATAGTTACACCTGTATAAAATGTCATTTTGATATACAGGAAGATGGAATCGATGATCCGGTTCCGTCAAGGAGCAGCAGCATAGAGGACGATGACATCCTTTATCAATTAGCAACAAGAAGGCGTCCTAACATCAAATAGTCATAAAATTACCAAAGCAAAGGAACGATAAAGTTTCCAGATACAACCTTAGGGCATGAGATTGTTGGGAAGACCGTAAGTCTAGGAAGAGAAGGTCTCCTAAGAGGGAGAACCTTCTACTACAAGGGAGTGTCCTCCATTGAAAAAGTCCTTTTGGTGGTGGCGGTGAAGAGACGACGGCTTGGTGTAGGGTTGGTAGTGGCGGCAATAGGGGGAGAGAGAGAGAAGAACGCGAGAGGGGGGAGGAAAAGGGAAGGAAGAGAGGGAAATTTGGCAGTAACTACAAGCAATTGTATGACTATGTGAAAACAATAAAAAAAACATGATTGTATTTGACTAAACCAATTTTGTTATCTAGGACAAGGTAAATCGGTAAGTCATTGTTTAGACAATGTGAGACTAAGCATAAAAGGGAGAAAGATTAATAAGGAAAACAATAAAGATAAACAAAACTTAAAGATAGGGAACATATAACTCAATATATTAAAAAGCTTGATGTAGCAAAGAACGAATGTGACTGCAAAGACTCTGACTGGCAACTTGTTGCTCGCTTGTCACACATCTATGCTCTGACATTAAGTGAGAAATGGGCTTGCAACAGTATGGTTCTCTTAATTACGCATTTCTCAAAGCCTGAAAGGTTGAAGCTTATCTGCACACACTCTAATGTGGATCGTTTATCATTTTGCTAGGCAATGAGGGCATCAATCATGTTGGTAAGGTATGCCCAGAGAGCCAATTATATGATGGTTGACATGGCATACACCATAAAGGATTTTATTAATACTCATGAAGGCAAGCTTCCAATTCATGTTGTTTCATTCAGTTATGAGATGAGGAAACAATATTAATGTCTAAAGCATGGAACTAAACTTCGGCGAAGTTGGGCGAAGTTTTGCCGAAACTTCGAACTTCGAGCCTAGGCGAAGTCGAATCCTCAATACTTCGGCTTCGTCTAAACTTTGGGGCGAAGTTTCCCTAATTTCGTCGAAGTTGGTTTTTTTGTATGTAACTTCGTCTCAACTTCTCCGAAGTTGTTGAAGTTTCCTCAAAGTTGGCAAAGTTGGGGCGAAATTGAGACGACCCAGAACATTAATTTTAACTAGTGCACTAATGGCCATATAATACATAAGTGTCGCCTCCAACCCTCTTCACAACTTCTAATATCAACTCCTATGTTTGTTGTTGCCACTCTTTCCTAGAGAGGGTCTTGTAACTACTATTTGGTTGTATATTTGTATATAATACATATGTTCAACACTTGAACTGTATTAGAATGTGTATTGCATGTTTGATCATTGCAGGTGCACATCATATTATCAACCTACTTAGGGCTAAAGACTCATGAATCGTGTATTTTTTTTTAATTAGCAATTATAAGAGAGAGGTATAACATAATTAGAAGTTTTCAATCGAAGTTTCCTTCAAATTCACATCATTTTCTTCAAAAATCGGCATCGGAGTTTGTCGAAGTTTGCGTCTAAACTTCCTCGAAACTTCCTCGAAGTTTCCACAAACTTCCACTTCCACACCTGGCGAAGTCGACACGAAGTCGAAGTCCTGCACCATGGTCTAAAGAATGACAGTTATCAATGATATATGTCTTCAAGTACGTGACTTGGAGAATGAGACCATACGTATGATAAGAGTATGTACTATCTAATTATGTCCCTAGTCGGTTGTTACTGTAGAAGGTGGATAGACACCAGTAACACATAAGACTGGAGTGTGGGTTGGTTGATGACAGAATCTCATTAGTCATGATATGGAAATATCAAACCAAGCACACAGATACATGTTAGAGAACAGTGTATCGGACAGGCCCACCTTGAGAGTGACCATGGTTGTATAGGCGGCCAGGCGTTCCAGGGGGACGCCCAGACAGCCTAGGCGCCCAGGCGTTTCCAGGCATTTTTATAGATTTTTTATTTTATCAAATATATGTAAAATTTCTAAAAAAAATACCATCCTTACACATATAAATATACATGATAAATATGCAATCAATGTGCCACCAAATTACCAACAGTGGAAGAAAGCAACAAAAGCATTAAATATGGATTGAATTGTGCAAGTTTTACCTAAACAAAATTCATATAGAAATCAGAAAGCTAAACATGTATAATGTTTGTAGCCAAAACAAAATGTAGATGAGCATCATAATCTCAATCAACATGAACAGAAACAAAATAACTCATAGCTAACATAAGCTCAAGAAAAATCAGAGACATGACTAGATCACTCATCATCGCTGAGATCTGCATCATCATCGCTATCATCGTCTAATTCAAAATCTTCCTCTGCTTGTTCCTCCTCAGTTTCATCATCGTCATCAAACTTCGTCTGATTCCTCAAGTGAAACCTCACTAGGAACTTTTTTCTCTTGGATTACAATACCCTTTGTTGTCTTTGCATGTGGTCGTTTGGTCTTTGAGAGTTTTGTTGCTTTTCTCTTCCGTTTGTAGACAACCTTTGCTTTTCCCTTGTCATCAACCTTGGGCTGAGATGCTCCCCTTTGAGGCCTAGCAACTTCTTCAGATGCTCCCATGGCCTCATCTACAAGTTTCTAAGTGAGACCATCATGATCAGGCACTGTAGCGGCATCAGGAATCCTTGTCATCCACTCATTGGTCCATTGCACATCATCAAGTGCAATGCCATCAAAATCACTTTCAACATTCGTATCCCTCATCTTCTAAAAGCGCTCCTCCAATATACGGTTGTATTGAATGAAGACAAGTTTATCCAGCCTCTTGCTCAACAACCAATTTCTTCGCTTTGTGTGTATCTACATTAAAAAGGTTATGAATTATAATCTTATTACAGAAGTGCACAAATTTATTTACTAACCAGTAACACTTACAAACTCAAATGAACTCCAGTTTCGCTCACAACTAGAGGAGGTGCAACACAAGCTCAAGAATCGCATAGCCAACTTCTTTAAGGCGGAATTCCTTACACCGTATAGCTCCCACCAAGCCACTATAAAATATGAAGATATGATAACCAATTATACTAATGTTATAATCTATATCTACTATACATCAACAATTATATTATATGTAAATAGATATAGTGTCTTACATGGTGACATGGTGCTCCTATGGCGTAGAGCAGCTGGGTTCCCGAACAAGCCACGACTGTTTTTGTAAGCATCGACACCAAAAGCTACTTGATCAATTAAAGATAAATCTTCAATTGTCTTCAGGAAGCAATTCATGAAAGCTGCTGGAGCTATGTCAATGGTTTCTTTTGTTAATTCACCTTCTTTCACAGAACAAAACCACCCATTGGGATTGAGGAAGTAAGCTGCATCGTGCAATACTGATACCATCTGATCTTTGTATCGTTTTTTAACAATGGACACAACAGGACCATACTTTCTCTCATCCCGTCCTAAATTCAACTGAATGTTGTCAACTGCGGTTTGCATAGCTCTGCTTATGTATCCCATACATGGCTTAGAATCATAATCAACGAGCCTCAACAATTGCACAAGTGGCGTAGTGGCCCTCAGATAGCTATCCACCGCCTCGTAGAACTTATGTGATAACGCAGTCCTCGCAACCTTATCCCCAGAATTTGATTTAGCCCATTTAGTTGTTGTCCACAAATCAGATAGAAACAAGGTGCCCAAGGCGTTCCTGGCATTATGTAAGCTTTGAAGTGTCAGAAAAGTTGTGGTAAAACGAGTGATTGAGAATCTAGTCAACTCCTTCCCATCTGAAATTTGGAGATAATCATGGTGTAGCGTTGTGTGAAGGTAAATGTAAGATGTCAGCTTTCTAGCTTTGTTTATTACTCATGCATACTGCGGCAATGTTGCAATGTCCTCCAACATCAGATCTATACAATGAGCGGCGCATGGTGTCCAGAATAGATGCGGCCACTTTGCCTCCAACATCTCGCCAGCTAACTTAAAATTTGAGGCATTGTCAGTTACAACCTGTGTAACATAACTAAGCCCAATCTTCTCAATGGCCTCATCCAGCAGTTTGAAAAGGAATTCACATGTATGGTTATGTGCAGATACATCAACTGAATACATGAAAAAGGTCCCATGAGGTGAATTAACTAAAAAGTTTATTAGACTTCTTCCTCGCCGGTCTGACCATCCATCAGACATCAGAGTGTAGCCATACTTCTTCCACGCCTCTACATGTCCATCCCGCAACTTTCCGGTCTTCTCATATTGAGCATCTAACAGACATGTCCTGAGAGCTTGATACTTTGGAGGTTTGAAACCTCTCCCAACCTGAACAGCCACCTCAAATGCAATTTCATATTGACTGTAGTTGGCAGCATTGAAAGGTAGACCAGCCTGGTAGAACCACAACGCTATCTCCTCATCAGCTCTAGCTTGGGCTTCTTTCTTGTACGCAGAGTCAACATAGTTTTGCTCTTTTCCTGCCTTCCTCAATGCAATCACCTCACGAGGAAGAGGTGACACATATGCATCCATGGGACCTTGATCAGTAACCCATGACGTCTTACCAAACATTGTAGGCCTAGCACTTGTTTTGGGTGTAGAAGCACCTGGTTTTTGCGAAGCAATAGCAAAATCCTCCTGTTTACCATCAGGGTCCCCACGAGGAAACAAATGCAGCTCGGCATCTAGGGGTTGAGACTTCTTCCTAGTCGCCTAGTCCAGTATCTCTTTTCTGATAGCAGTTGTAGTGTTGTTGCACTTGATTACGTTTGAACCTTTCCCTGTAAGATGGTCCTTCACCCTCTTGATCCCTCCATTACATATATGGCCACATAAACCACATTGGACCTTGTTCTTATCACTCGGATTAGGCCAAAAAAAGTACTGCCACCCAGGATCATTGGACTTTGCTTTCCTTTTTGGATCCTTCGCCAAAACAGAGTAGTGATTCGGGTCTACACTGCTGCTCCCAGTGGGAATAGTACTCCCTGTCACTCGCTCGTCAGACATCCTAAAATTAAATAAAAAAATGGCAGTTGAATAATAAATATAAGTTGATCATTAATGCAAACCAATAGATAAATACATATAATTTTGTAGATGGTTAAATATTTGCTAAATAAGATAATAAGGAGTTACAAATTCCTAAATTTATATAAGTCGAAAACTAATGCAAACCAAATACATAAATACATTCAAAGCAGTAAAATAATAAATACAAATCAGTTCACAAATAAATATAATTTTGTAGATGATTAAATATTTGCTAAATAAGATAATAAGGAGTTACAAATCCCTAAATTTATATAAGTCGACAACTAATGCAAACCAAATACATAAATACATTAAAATCAGTAAAATATTAAGTACAAATCAGTTCACAAATAAATATAATTTTGTAGATGATTAAATATTTGCTAAATAAGTGAATAAGGACATTCCAATCCTAAATTTATATAAGTCGACAACTAATGTGTTACATTATATATTTCCTGTTTTACATTGCCTGCTATTTGTTTTGTTATTTCTCTTTTATATATGGACCTCTCTGTAATTCTTTCAATATTATATATATGAGGGTGCACACATTGTGCAACCCTAAGCTCTCCAAATCTCATTGTTTTTCACATGGTATCAGAGCGGGACGATCCACCTTAAACCTAATCCCTATCTCTACCAACCCTAGCCGCCACCGCACTCCGAAACCTCCTTTTTTCGCCGCTACAGTACTGTCGCCGCTATCGATCGCCGTCCACCCCTCCGCAGCCCTCCATCCACCTCTAATCCCCTAATAAACTCCATCCTTGTGGCCTAATCCACCACAGGACCCTCCGTCTAGCTCCGTTTCTCTTTCCGAAATCTCCGGACAGCCTCGGTAACTTTCCAGTTCTGGCACGTTGACGGCGTAACGGGCTTCATCCTCTCTGTCTGCATGCGCCTCGTGGTGGAGTGATTGATCCTCCATGTTGGCGGAGGTTTTTTCTCTTCATCTGCTGCCCCTACATGGGTTTTTTTTTTAAGATCCATGCGTGGATCTTCTACCTTCTACTAGTCCATGTGTTGGACTTCTGCCTCTGACTGCTGACTACTCCTGCCTGTGCCTGCTTGCCTGTGCCTGCCTTCCTGCCTGTTCTCATGGCGTCTTCTGGAGATGACTTCTGGAGAGACTCGCGCCGATAAGTTACCACTGTTAAACTTGACGGGCGCAATTACCAGCTTTGGGTGTGGTCCTTTGTGATATATGCCAAATCACAAGGGAAGTACTCTCATCTGATTCGCACAGGTCCGCCTCAGCCTGCAGCGAACGCGGATAAAAAAGACGTCAAAACTTTTGATGATTGGGTCCGTGAAGACTCGACTGTGATGACATGGATTCTCAACAGTGCCGTTGAGAAGATCAGTGTTACTTTACTTAGGCTACCTACGACGAAGCAGATGTGGGATCAGCTCGCCAGTACCTACTCTCACAGTCAGAATCCCAAGAAGGTCTTCGACATAACCAAGCAACTGGGGCGACTCCAATTCACGGGATCTGACATCTCCGACTACTTCTCCACCTTCACCGGCCTGTGGGGCGAATTGGAGACTTACCACCCGTTGTCTACTGATCTGGCGACTATGCAGAAACAGCGGGCGGAACTACAGCTGATACAGTTTCTGAGTGGCTTGCCAGAATCCTATGCTGGCGTTGTGGATCAGATCTTGGCGAGTGATCCGCTCCCTACTTTGCAGAGTGCCTACCAGCGTCTCCAGCGCCTTTCTTCATCGACGCCGTCTCCTGAGACTGGAGATTCTACTGCCCTAGCTGCTTGGGTCGGGCGTAGCCGTGGTCGTGGCCGTTCCACTGATGGCCGTCCTCCCCTGGGTGCAGGACGGGGACGTGGACCTGGTGTTGGACGAGGAGCCCCTCCTGCTGCCTCACCTCCTGCTGCTGCGCGTCCTCAGCAAGGACAGCGTGTGTGTACCTGCTGTGGCTGGTCTAACCATATTGAAAAAAAGTGCTGGGAAAAGTACGGTAAACCGGCTTGGGCCAATGTTGCTGCAGATTCATCGTCTACTGCTTCTGAGGTTGTTACTCCGACGCCTGAGCCAACGACTGCGGGAGCGACCGCAGACAACATTCGTGCTGAGGTGGAACGCCTCCTTCTTGAGCGTGCTGGCTCTTCGACTGCTGCTTCTACTAGTGGAGCACATGTTGCATACTCTGGTTATGATACTGCATTCCTGAGTTCCTCCTCATCTTCTACTTCTGGTAATAACAAATGGGTGATAGATTCTGGTGCCTCTGCACATATATCTGGCAATAGATCTCTATTTAAAACTCTATCTAAACCTGTCCGTAACTCTTCTATTATGCTAGCTGATGGCTCAAAATCTTCGGTCTTTGGAGTCGGTGATATTGTTTCTCAGTTTTGGCTCAAGTCTGCCTTATATGTGCCTAGATTTCCTCTGAACTTATTATCAGTCAGCAAAATTTTATGATGTTTGAACTGTAGCCTGACTTTTGTTCCTGGTTCATGTGTTTTTCAGGACCTTCGCACGAGGACGAAGATTGGTGGGGGGTATGAAGGTGCTGATGGACTCTACTACTTGGACCAGTTACCGCGATCAGAGAAAGTTGCTATGGTATCTGCTTTATCGGCTTCTGTTTCTGCACTGCAGTGGCACTACAGGCTGGGACATCTATCGTCAGAGAAGCTGCATCATTTAGTTTCTGATATTGGCAGTTGTAATTTTCAGTGAATCTTGTCAGCTGGGAAAACAGACTCGTATTGTGTATCCTAGACGTAGTACTGTGAGCAGTAAAAACATTTTTGATTTAGTTCACTCTGATGTATGGGGTCCATGCCATGTACCGAGTTTGTCTGGTTACAAATATTTCATTCTATTTATTGATGACTTTTCTAGGACTACTTGGTTGTTTCTATTAAAAAGTAGGTCCGAAGTGCTGTCTACTATCAAATATTTTTTTGCTGAAATAAAAACGCAGTTTGGTTTGCCTGTTAAAGTTTTCCGCACCGATAATGCTTTAGAGTTTGTTAAGCAAGAAGTGGTGGTTTTCTGTAAATCTGTTGGTACGCTCCACCAGACTTCATGTGCCTATACCCCACAACAAAATGGTGTCGCTGAGCGGAAAAATAGACACTTATTAGAAGTTACCAGGACTATCATGATGCATTTTCATGTGCCCCGCTCCTATTGGCCTGAGGCTATTTTGACTGCGTGTTTTCTGATTAATAGGATGCCATCGTCTGTTATTGGAAATAAGATTCCTATACAGGTTCTGCAACCTGAGACTTCTTTGTTTGCTGTGCCTCCTAGAATTTTTGGGTGTACCTGCTTTGTCAGATTACTTGGACCTGCTTCTGATAAATTGTCTCCTCGAGCTGCTAAATGCATTTTTCTGGACTATTCTAGAACTCAGAAGGGTTACAAGTGTTATAATCCCAGTACAAGGAAATGGTTTACTAGTAGTGATGTTGTCTTTTTGAAGATACACCGTATTATTCTTCAACAGGAGATAGTTTGCAGACAGACATTCTTGCCTCTCCTTTGCCTGTTATTTCTGACTGTGTGCCTGACAGTACTGACATTGTGACTACTGAAACTCAAGATCCTCCTCTTATTGTTTATCAGCGCAGGAATAGAGCACCTTCTACACAAGTACCCCCCCAAGGCAACCAATCTTCTCCTCCAGAAGGTTCTGCTGCACCTGAGGTACACTCTGACCTTGACATACCTATTGCACTCAGAAAGGGTACTCGTTCCTGCACTTCTCATAGCATTGCTCAGTGTGTATCTACTGCTCATCTGAATACTCATTCTAGCAATTTTGTATATGCTTTATCTGTTGCGGCTGTACCTAAGAATGTTCAGGATGCATTGAAAAGTACTGCTTGGACATCTGCTATGAAAGAAAAAATGATTGCTCTTACTGACAGAGACACTTGGGAGCTGGTGGATCCATCTCCTCAGTGTATGGTGGATCCATCTCCTCAGTGTAAGCCTGTGGGCTGCAGGTGGGTATATGCCGTAAAATATCAACCTGATGGTACGGTTGGGAGGTTGAAAGCACGGTTAGTTGCAAAGGGCTATACTCAGACATATGGCATTGATTACTTCGAGACTTTTTCTCATGTTGCTCGCCTTAACTCTGTCAGGATTCTCCTATCTGTTGCTGTGAATCTGAACTGGCCTCTTCTGCAGCTTGATGTGAAAAATGCTTTTCTATATGGTGACTTGCAGGAAGAAGTGTATATGGAGCAACCTCCTGGGTTTGTTGCTCAGGGGGAGTCTCACAAAGTATGCAGGCTTAAGAAGTCTATCTATGGGCTCAAGCAGAATCCTCGTGCCTGGTTTGATAAGTTGAGCAGGATCATGATTGATTTTGGTTTTCTGAGGTCACAGGTTGACCACTCTGTGTTCACAAAAAGACTTCAGCAGGTATTACTATTCTGATTGTATATGTTGATGACATTATTATTTCTGGCAGCGACTCTCTTGGTATTCAGACTACCAAAGATCATCTGGGCAAGCACTTTGCTACAAAAGATTTGGGCAGACTTCGGTATTTTCTTGACATAGAGGTCTCTAGAACCTCTAATGCCCTGGTGCTTTCTCAGAGAAAGTATGTTCTTGATATTCTGCAGGAAACTGGTATGCTTGGAGCAATACCTGCGGATACTCCTCTTGATCCCAATGTGAATTGGGATGATGATTCCTCTTCTGTGTTTGCTGATCATAAAAAATTCAGGAGGTTGATTGGTAAATTGATTTATTTAACTGTTACTCGTCCTGATATTGCTACTGCAGTGGGTCTTCTTAGCAGGTACCTTGACAAACCCAAACAGTGTCATTGGGATGTTGTATGTCAAGTCCTGAGATACTTAAACAGGTCGCCTGGCAAGGGACTTCATTATAAAAAGAATGGGTACTGTGTTCTTGAAGGGTATTCTGATTCTAATTATGCAGGCAGCAAAGTTGATAGAAAATCTACCTCCGGTTACTGTACTTTTGTAGGAGGCAACCTTGTTACTTGGAGGAGCAAGAAACAGAATGTCGTTGCCAGATCTAGTGTTGAAGCTGAGTACAGGGCCATGGCCTATACTGCCTGTGAGTTACTGTGGGTACGTTCTCTCCTGAAAGAGTTTGGGATTGAGTCTTCTTCGGCCATTCCTATGCACTGTGATAACAAAGCTGCCATCTTCATTGCAAATAATCCTGTCTATCATGAGCGCACCAAACACATTGAAGTTGACTGCCACTTCATCAGAGAATCTATTCTTGCTGGCAAGATATGCACTCCATTCACGAGATCAGAAGATAAAGTTGTTGATATCTTCACCAAGTTGTTGGCGAAGAAACAGTTCTGCACACTGATGGACAAGTTGGGCATGATTGACATCTATGCTCCAACTTGAGGGGGAGTGTTACATTATATATTTCCTATTTTACATAGTCTGCTATTTGTTTTGTTATTTCTCTTTTATATATGGACCTCTCTGTAATTCTTTCAGTATTATATATATGAGGGTGCACACATTGTGCAACCCTAAGCTCTCCAAATCTCATTGTTTTTCACATAATGCAAACCAATACATAAATACATTCAAATCAGTAAAATAATAAATACAAATCAGTTCACAAATAAATATAATTTTGTAGATGATTACATATTTGCTAAATAAGATAATAAGGACATTCCAATCCTAAATTTATATAAGTCGACCACTAATGCAAACCAATACATAAATACATTCAAATCAGTAAAATAATAAATACAAATCAGTTCACAAATAAATATAATTTTGTAGATGATTAAATATTTGCTAAATGAGATAATAAGGACATTCCAATCCTAAAATTCTTATAACTCGATCCCTAATGCAAACCAAGAGATAAATACATACAAATCAGTATAGTAATACATATAAATCAGTTCATCTATAAATATAAATTGGTACATGATTAAGAAAATCGGTACATGATTAAAAAAATAATTGAGTAGATGATTAAATATTTCCTAAATCAGTAAATAAGGAGATACAAATCCCTAATTTCATAATAGTCAACCACTAATGCAAAGGAATACATTAATACATAAAAATCAGTAAAGCAAGATGTATATAATTATAAATCAGTTGATCAATAAAAATAATTGAGTACATGATTAAATATTTCCTAAATCAGTAAACCAATGTATATAAATCAGTTGATCAATAAAAATAATTGAGTACATGATTAAATATTTTATAATAGTCAACCACTAATGCAAAGGAATACATAAATACATACAAATCAGTAAACCAACATGTATATAATTATAAATCAGTTAATGAATAAAAATAATTGAGTACATGATTAAATATTTCCTGAATCAGTAAACCAATGTATATAAATCAGTTGATCAATAAATATAATTGAATACGTGATTAAATATTTGCTAAATCAGTAATAAGGAGATACAAATCCTAAAGGTCATATAAGTGGATCACTAATACAAACCAATAAATAATTACATACAAATCAGTAGAGGATTTATTATTTTCTAAATCACTACATTAAATTAAGAATCCCTAAATTCATATCAGTGGATGACTAATACGAAGCACATGAACAATTTGTAATCAGTTAAATAATTGTTACAAATCAGTTGATTAATAAATTTCAATCGGTAGTTGTTTTGGAATATTACAGTAATTGCAAGGCTGTAATCTGTAAAAGTAAAATGACTGATTTTGAAGCATTGCATTACAGTTCATGTGTATTGGTACAATCATTAATTTGGTCTATTTCTATTAAACTTACAGTTACACGCACATCAGCATTCAACAATACGTACAGGTTGCAATACAAAAAAAAGGACAACAAAGGCTGCAATACGTACTTGGGCCAGTGGACAGTGGGCGGCAAGCACTGAATGAGCGGGAGGGGAGGGGGAGGAGACAGAGGAGAGGCACACTTGCGTAGTGACCGTAGTCCCTGTTTTGCTGTACAAAAAAAAAAGCAGAAAACCGAGCAAGCGGAGAGGAGAAGAAGAGAGGGGAGGGGAAGCCGGAGGGGATGATCACATGAGAGGGGATGGGAGGGGGAGGAAACAGTACCTGACGATCCGCAATTGTCCGCAAGGAAGACACGCAGCGGCTGCTTCTCGTCGTCGGCAGTTGGCACTCGGCAGTGAGTGACTAACGAAGACAAAAGAAGGATAAGCAGGCGTAGCCGTGTAGGGAACAGAGGAGAGAGGGGGAGGGCGAGGGGATTGCAAGAATGGGAGGCGGAGGGGAGCGGCAAGGAAGTGTACATGTACTCCAAGTTTGGTCGGCGCCTGGAAGTCGCAACGTCGGGCTGGCGCTCGCGGGAACAGAGGGAACTCGGAACCGAACAGACGTGTTGTGCGTGAGGGGGCTTTGAGGGATTAGTTTACATTAGATTAGGGTTATATTTATAGATGTTTAAGTTATATTAATTAGGAAAGTTTTCCTTTTCAGTTTACAATTTAATTATCCTTTTTTGTTGGGCTTGAAGCCTTTTTTTAGCAGCACAATTGGGCCGCACGCCTGGGCGGCCCGCCTGGCCCGCCTAGTCGGCCGCCTGAACGCCTAGACCGCCTGGTCACATATTCAACCCTGGGCGCCTGGACATGGGCGAGCCTTGGGCTGCCTGGGCGCGCCTAGACGCCGCCTAGGCACCCGCCCGTACAACTCAGAGAGTGACACATGGAAACCATCATTGGTGGTCATAGTCATCTCTCATAGTGAAGGTGGTGATTGTGATTCTTAGACCTGAAATCATTGCACTCATCACATGTCGTTGGGTATACTGACATCATCAAACGTAATCCTGAAACACGGGTTGCCATAAAGGTGATGATTGGGTATCTTTTACACATGGGGACTGACTGTGAATGATAGAAATGGGATTTGTCCCTTCTACTGGAGATCGATATCCTGGCCACTTGATAAGCGAGACTGAGAAACACATGCGCATGCACATGTGAATCAATATATGATATTGAGGTCACATTATCTCAGACAGTCTGCTCTTGGTTCAAGGAACATGGATTGACCGTTGAGAGGTCCATGCCTCGAGTTCACTCCGGATATCAGAGACAAAGGAATTATACAATCACTACAACACCTTACACAGATTGTAGGTAACTTTCCATTCACTTGGGTAGCACTGATGTGCGACTAGGCACCGCTATCTGTTTGTGATGGCATAAGTTAGTAATAGACACTCACTGCCAACGTGATATGGGACCTATAGGGTCACACACATAGGAGCTCATTTAGAAGAGGATTTTAATCTTGAATGGTGATTGGATTGATTACTAAAGTAGTAAAGTGTTTAGGTACTCAATTCACGCAAGAGATCAACTGACTGCACTGCCAGTCGATCGTCTCACAGGGTGAGATGGTCGTTTGGAGTGCCAAACGATCGGCTCAAATGTTAAGACAGTCGTTTGGATTGTCAGGCTGATCAGAAATTGAATTGGCTAAGTTCTACCCAAATTGAGGTGTGAACCGATCGATTCATTCTGTTGAACCGACCGGCTCGGCTCACCAGACGACCGTCTGGGTGAGCGACACGACCGTTTCGCATAAGTGAGATCGCTCAGCTCGTGGGAAAATTCGATTGCATCAAGGATTAGTGTTGACGTCATGTCGTGCATTAATTGGATTTGAATTGTCAAATTCATGTGCGATCAGGAAACATAGAAAAACAACTGTTTGGCTATACGAGTCGACCGCCTCGCATGTGAGACGATCGTTTCGGATGTCGCATGTTGCAAAATTTCAAGATCTTCTGATCCATTCCACTCCCACACAGATCCCGAACAGACTGGGAACCCTGGCCCTAACCCCGCCTATAAATAGAGGGGTACAGGGAGCTTCCCAACACACAATTGAGAATCAGTTGCTCTAATAATTGTTGTCCTCTCTGGTTGTGGTAACCAAGAGAACCCAAGTAAGTCCTACCCAACTAGGGAGGGATAGCGACGGGAGAGAACAATTGATGATCATTGTTGTAGAAGAGGAAGTTGGTGACTAGTACAGCAACGGGACAGACAACTCCTTCCTGTCCGTTTTAGCAGAACGACAGGAGTTCTAGTTGGTCCATGTAGAGTACTCTAGAGGCAGGAGTCCTTAAGCTGCTGCTAGGAGGACAACGTCAGTTTGCAGTCTGCGGCGAGACCGCAGGAGTCGTTGCAATAGTTGTCCAGTCTGCCGTTTGTAGAGAAGACCAGGAGCTGCACAGACACCGTCCAAGAGCAAGTAGAAGATAGTGGCAACTACAACGAGTTGTAGTCGCTAGACTTGCTCCAGGAACAAGTATAAACTCGTTAAATTGGCCTTCCTATTTCACAGCAGTTGGCGTGATCTTGCTGTTATGGGAATACAGATAGATGAAAATTTTGTTTCAGTTGCCATACTCCATGCTCGTATTTCCCAACCACTATCCAACCTCCTCGCATTGCCACCCAACACCCCCACGTTCCATCACTTTCATGGTTTCTACCCTTACGTCCAGTGATGGTAGAATACTTGTTACCACCTCATGCTTTATATCTTGAGGTAACGAGTCCTTAACTGCCACAACATGGGCCAGAAACATTGCTTCACAATGCCTTTTTGGTGTTATGGTTGTGCCCATTGATTTGTCACATGTTGAGTGTTGGCTATTTAGGCTAACGAGTTTCAATCCTAACAAGGATAGTTTACCCAACTTAACCAATCTCTGCAAGTATACGGAGGTAGTGTAGTCGAAGTCGAACACAAGGAGCTTAAGTAATTAATTGAGCGCAACATCACTAAAGTTCAACAATCTAGATCGGTTTTTAAAAGGATGGTAATTGATTATCTATTACAGAAATTTAGACTTAAACAAACAACGAAAAGATTTACTAAAAGAGGTTTAGATTCAGAGATCAAGGATAATGGACATTAGAATTTCACTCACATATCATAGCACATCGTAGGAACACGAAAATTTAAACATACATAAGCACTTGTTTTAAAGGAAAGGTTGTGTTACATTTCACCTCCCGGAGTAAGTGCAACGATCTCAACTCAAAGTCACATTCTCATGCATAAATTTCGTTTTTTATCACAACTTGTTCCTCAACTCATTTATCTCCACTCTCGTGGTAGAAAAAGAGTTGCCAAGAAGAGCACCTCCATACATTCCTACCTATCTTCTCAGATCAAGCAAGAAAGCATAACACATGCACATAAAGTGGCCAGCAATTCATGCAAGAAATGATAGAACCGGTACTTTCATGGTGGAAAAATAAGCAACAGTATTTAGTATAAAATTAACTTGTTCCATACATGCTACGACATTGGAGCTACTCTCCCATGCCCAAGAAAAAGGAATTACTTGTCCATAATCATGCTTTGCAGATTTGCTACAGAAAATTCAGGTTTTAACATGATCTAGAGGAGGAAAAACAAAGAGATCCGAAAATGTAACCACAAGGAGGAATTCCGGCTTGGGGATGAAATTCTCCTCCTTTAGCTGCTCCAAAATGAACTGGCTCCTCTCCCGAGAAGCTGCACGAAGTTGGGGAAGCTTGGTTGCACCTTGGAGAAGACAATGGAGAAGAAGGGAAGAAGAAATGGGTTCCTTTGGCAAGAAACCATCTCCTTTCTCCTCAAAATCGCCCTCCTCTGCTCTAGGCTTGCTCTGGAACGAGAGAACTTCCACACAATGACCGGAGATAACCGCCCATTAAGTTCCCCCTTCGTTTTAAACAAAAGATCGTAACTTTCAAATTTCTGAAACTGACAGCGACACGGCGTGCGTTCCAAGTACACGCCGTGCAAAAGCTTCGACAGTTGCTCCAGAATGTACTGCGCACGGTGTGCGTTGTAGTAATGCACGCTATGCGACTTTCCAGTAGGATTTGGTTTGTTTGACGCTCCAGGTGCAAGTCGTGCATTTGAGTGCACGTCGTGCATTTGCTTTTCTGCACTTTTCTGAAAATTTGCACGCCGTGCTCAAGGCCTGAACACGCCGTGCATTCTGCTGTCTGGGTGAATTGAAAACTCTTCTGAAATAGTGCACGTCGTGCCTTTAACATGCACGCCGTGCATTCTGCTGTTTCAGCAGAATTAAACTCTGCAATTCAGTCTTTCTTGGAACATATCTGCAATGCAAGTTATGCGATAAGTAAAGTAACAAAAAGATGGCAAAAATAATATGAAAAGAGGCTAAGTGATATCAAAACGAATCAAATTTGTGTGTGATAACATGTAAAAAGATGATGTGGAAAACACACAACATTGAGGAACCTAGTGAGTACAAGTATGTTGTTCCTTCTAAGCCATCTAATGATAAAGCCAATAACAAATGCTAAGAGTCTTACTTGTAATTTATGTGTGTTCTTATCACTCCCTCCGATTGTGACAAACGGAAAAGAACCACTCCATTGAGAACCATCATCAAATACATCGAAAAACGCTACAAACTTCTAATTGACAATGGCAAATCTCAAAACATCATCTCTCGTCATGGTTTGAAACGCATGAATCATCTTGAGCCTCATCATTAGCCATGCAATGATCATTGGGTAAATTGGATGAGCTTATCCATCACCGATCCACCTTGTCTAGCTCACTTTGGGTGCTCACTCTAACAATGATTGGTGTGACATCTTGCCCGTGAATATTGGTCACAACGTTTTTTATGGTCTCTAGGTTTTTTTCTTACATGCTCATGAAGAGGGACAATCAAATGTGTACACTTTTAAGCTCTAGGGCAAGACTACATTAATTTCCCCTACATGTTTACTCTAGCCCGCATAAATGGAAGCCGCCACCTCCTCCATGATCCAAGGAAAAAATATATTCACTTGGTCACATGAGAGGAAGCTCGTTGTGAATTTGGGTGCATATATGCCTTGTTCATCAAGGAATGTTCACCTCCTAACCTTCAGCCTTCTCCACCTAGGCTCGTCCAACTCTTGGATGAATTCAAAGACATGACACCCGAGGAGCTTCCAAACGATGACGAGCTCCTTTCTCTGAGTAAATGCACGCCGTGTTAGTTTCCAGAAACATATTCGTGAATGGAATACGGAATTGGCGAAAAAACACGTCGTGTACCTGAAGATGTATCCCGATGACGGTATATTTCAGCTGAGGTGCACGCCGTGTCAAATAAAGACACGCCGTGTATTTTGGAATTTTTGCAGAAAATAGCAGTCAGTCAGCACGAAATAAAGATAGATATGGCGGCAATCAAGTCTAAATTATTACATTCATCCATGACAGGCTTATTGACGAAATTAAAGAGTGTTTTTGACTCGAAGAACTTTAAAAGAAATCTATCCTAATGTGGGGTCAACTCCGACAAGGTCCTCCATTTAGAGTCCTTCAAGCATCTTGGAGGGAGCAAGAGGTTCCCTTGTCCACTTCATCTCCACAAGAATAAAGCTTGCAATGTTGTCCATTCACTTTGAAGTTGTCGTCTTTGCCTTGGAGTTCCACAGCTCCATATGGGAAAATCTTTAGCACAAGAAACGGGTCGGACCACTTTGATTTCAACTTCCCTAGAAATAGCTTTAATCTAGAGTTGAATAGCAAGACTTTATCTCCTTCTTGGAAGTCCTTCCTGTGAATCCTTTTGTCATGCCAAGCTTTCGTCCTCTCTTTGTACAGCCTTGCATTCTCATAAGTATCAAGGCGAAGTTCCTCAAGTTCCTGCAGCTGCAAAAGGCGTTTCTCCCCTGCCTTATTCATATCAAAGTTCAAGAATTTAATGGCCCACAAAGCACGGTGCTCCAACTCTAGCGGAAGGTGACAGGATTTGCCATAGATCGGCTTGAACGGAGTAGTTCCTATGATAGTCTTGTAGGTTGTACGGTACGCCCATAATGCATCATCAATCTTTAAAGCTCAATCTTTTCTTGAACTAGAAACAGTCTTTTCAAGGATGTTTTTCAGCTGCCGGTTTGAGACCTCTACCTGCCCGGAAGTTTGAGGATGATAGGGCATAGAGATCTTATGAGTTACACCATATTTAGAGAGAAGGTTGTTGAATTATTTTTCAGCAAAATGAGTGTCTCCATCTGAAATTACAACTCGAGGAACTCCAAACCAAGGAATGATGATCTTTTGAAAAAGCTTTACTACTGATTTGGCATCCGGCGCTTAGGTTGGAATGGCCTCAACCCATTTGGACACATATTCACAAGCAACAAGAATGTATTGGTACCCGCAAGAGGATGGGAATGGTCCCATGTAATCCACTCCCCATACATCAAACACCTCAACCTCTAAGATAGAGTTGAGGGGCATGTCGTCACGGCGGGATATACATCATGTTCTTTGACATCTATCACAAGATATACAAATAGATTGACGTCTTTGAATAATGTGGGCCAATAGAAGCCAGCTTGTAGTATCTTAGCAGCAGTCTTCTCTCCTCCAAAGTGTCCTCCATAAGGAGAGGCATGGCATTTGGCAATAATGTTTGGGATTTCCTCTTCAACAACACACTGGCAGATCAGCCCATCACTTCCATGCTTGAATAACAATGGATCATCCCAATAATAGAATTTCACATCATGAAAGAATTTCTTCTTTTGTTGATACGTCAAATCAGGTGGGAGTTGTCTGGTAGCAAGAAAGTTGGCAATGTCCGCAAATCATGGTGCTTGAGTAGATGACAACGCATAGAGTTTTTCAATGGGTAAATGATCTTCAATGGGAAATGGATCTCCAGCCTCCGTGGTTAATCTAGAAAGATGATCGGCAACATTGTTTTCTGTACCTTTCTTATCCCGGATCTCAAGATCAAATTCTTGTAGAAGCAAAATTCAGCGAATAAGACGTGGTTTGGCATCTTTCTTGTTCAGCAAATATTTTATGGCAGCATTATCAGTATATACAATCACCGTAGATCCCACCAAATATTGTCGGAACTTGTCAAAAGCATATACAATGGCTAGCATTTCCTTCTCCGTGGTTGTATAGTTGATCTGCGCTTCATCAAGGGTCTTGCTTGCATAATAGATGGCGTGGAGTTTTTTGTCCTTTCGCTGTCCTAGAACAGCTCCCACTGCATAATCACTTGCATCACACATTAACTCAAAAGGGGAATCCCAATCCAGAGGTTGAATAATTGGGGCTGAAATGAGGGCCTCCTTGAGCTTAGAAAAGGCTACGTGACAATCATCATCAAATACGAACTCGGCGTCTTTTGCAAGTAGGGAACACAGCGGCTTCGCAATCTTAGAGAAATCTTTAATGAATCTTCTATAAAAACCAGCATGGCCAAGAAAGTTGCGGATGTCTTTAACTGAAGATGGAGTAGACATCTTCTCAATGGCTTCAACCTTTGCCCTGTCCACTTCAATACCCTTGTTAGATACAACATGTCCTAGTACTACACCGGATTGTACCATGAAATGGCACTTCTCCCAGTTTAGCACTAGGTTAACCTTTTTACAGCGGGCTAAGACTAAAGACAGGTTCAATAAACATTGATCAAAGGAATCACCGTATACACTAAAGTCATCCATGAAAATCTCCATTATATTTTCAATAAAATCAGAGAATATGGCCATCATACATCGCTGGAATGTCGCACGAGCGTTGCAAAGACCGAACGGCATACGGCGATAGGCATATGTTCCATAAGTACAAGTGAATGTGGTTTTCTCTTAGTCAGGTGGATAAATAGGAATCTGAAAAAATCTGGAATACCCGTCCAAGTAACAAAAGTAAGAATGCTTAGCGAGGCGTTCAAGCATCAAATCAATGAAAGGCAACGGAAAATGATCCTTGCGGGTTGCCTTATTCAGGCGTCGATAGTCAATACACATACGCCAGTCGGTGACCATGCGTGTTTGTATTAACTCATCATTGTCTCCCTTAATGACAATTACACCCCCTTCTTAGGAACCACGTGAATGGCACTAACCCAGGGGCTGTCACTAATGGGATAAATGATTCCAGCATCCATTAATTTGAAAATTTCTTTCTTTACCACTTCAAGTATATTTTGATTTAGGCGCCTAGGTGGTTCAACTGTTGGTTTAGAATCATCTTCCATGTTTATTCTATGCATACAAATTGAAGGATGATAGCCTTTTAAATCATCTATGGAAAAACTAATGACGTCTTTATACAAATGCAGTTCGGTAAGTAATTTATTTTCTTGGTCATTGGTTAATTCATCATTTATTATAACAGGGGATGTAGAATTTGGATCTAGAAATGCATACCTCAGCCCGGGTGGAAGCGCTTTTAGTTCTACCTTTTTCCCTGTTGTACCTTCATCAACTTTGTCATCAACAAGTGGAGCATCTTCATTAATAGCTTGTGCTTTAGAAATAAGAAGTGCTCCAGAAATTTCAAATTTGTTGATTTCAGCCACATCATCATCACAAAGATTAATCATCAAATCAGCAATATCCTCCTCAATTGGATCAATAGTATCTAACAAACAGATTTCTTCAACACGTGCGGGTGCTTTCATGGCATCATAAATAGAGAATTCCATCGCTTCCTCACCAACACGTAGAGTGAGCTTTCCTTCCCGAACATCGACAAGACATCTGGCAGTCCTCAAGAATGGTCTTCCAAAAAGAACAGGATTGGAAGGGATCTCCACCATATCAAGAACAACAAAATCACATGGTATATAGAACTTTCCGATCTACACTAGTACATCCTCCACTATACCTTTTGGGTATTTAATAGAATGATCGGCTAACTCAATAGCCATCTTTGTCGGCTTCAAATCTCTAAGATCCAGTTCTTGCCATAAGGTAGATGGAATGAGACTAATACTAGCACAAAGGTTTACTAGACCTTTGTCAAAAGTGGTATTGTTGATCTTACATGGCAGTGTAAAAGCTCCCAAATCATCAAGCTTTTGTGGAAGGCGGTTTTGAATAATAGAACTCACTCTCTCCGAAAGCATTACTGTTTCAACTTGATCAACTTTTCTTCTTTTAGTTAAGATATCCTTTAGGAACTTAGCATAAGAAGGCATCTCGGCAATAACTTCAGCAAAAGGAAGATTGACATGTAGTTTATTGAGAATGTCCATAAATTTCCTAAACTTGAGATCCTCCTTCTTGTTGGCCAGCCTTTGAGGAAAAGGTGCAATAGCCTTGAAAGAAGGTGGTGTTTCAGCCATACCTTTCTCCTTGCTGCAATTAGGAGTGTTGGATTCCTCTTCATCGGCTACCTCCATGTTCTTCTCATTGGGTGGAGAAGGTCTCTCAATTTCAGCTCCACTTCTTAGAGTAATTGCATTAGCTTGTTGCCTTGGGTTCACTTCCAGTTGGCTTGGAAGAGAACCGGACTGCGGATTCCTTTGTTGTGCTAGAGCTTGTTGTGCTACTTGGTTCTCCAACATCTTGGTATGAGTGAAAATGCCATCTACTTTTGTGGAAAGTTGAGCAATAGCATCTTTCAACAGCTTGTCATTTCCCCGGAGTTCTTCATTCTGCTGCATTTGTGTAGACATAAATTTTTCCATCATGGCTTCTAGAGAAGAACTTTGGGGTTGTTGTGGCTGTTGGTAACCCTATTATTAAAACTCGGCGGATTCCCTTGTCGGTTGAAATGTTGTTGTTGCGGCTGCTGCTGTCCTTGTTGGAAGTTCTGAGCGTTGCTTGTGTTCCGGTAGGAGAAATTAGGACGATCTCTCCATCCCGGATTGTATGTGTTGGAATAGAGATTGCACTGCTTGTTCCCTTACATTCCAACGGCATTGACCTGTCCAAAACTCCCTTCAATTGCATTAGGAGCGAAGCATGAAAAAGAAGTATGTCTTGCATTACCACAAGCTTCACATATTACTTCAACTGATTGGATTTGCAAAGTGGTCATCTTCTCAAACTTCAGTGTAAGAACATCGAGTTTGGCAGCAATAAGATCAACGGCATCAACAGTATGTTTCCCTCCTTGCTTCCCGGTTGAAAAACTAGTTGTAGAGGCTGATTTTGCTCCCCTATCTGCTCCCCATTGGCAGTGATTAAGCGATATTTCTTCAATAATGTCAAAAGCCTCCCTATAAGACTTAGCCATCAATGCACCATTGGATGCTGCATCCAGTGTCAACCGGGTGTTGTAGAACAGTCCATTATAGAAAGTTTGAAGTAGCAGCCAGTTGGTCAAACCATGGTGCGGGCAACGTTGAAGATCCTTAAACTGTTCCCATGTGTCATATAGAGTTTCTCCTTCATTTTGAGAGAAATTTGTGAGCTGATTTCTTAATTGGGTTGTCTTGCTAGGCGGGAAGTACTTTGCGAGAAAAGCATTTAAGAGTTAGTCCCAACTTTTGATTGACTTCTTTGGAAGAGACAAAAGCCACGCCTTGGCTCTATCTCTCAGGGTGAAGGAAAATAGCATAAGTCTTATTCCATCAGCAGATACTCCATTGATTCGGAAAGTATTCAGATATTCCAAGAACTCAGCAACATAAAGACTTGGATCTTCATTGGTTGTACCTCCAAAACGATTCTGATGTATCATCTGCATCATAGAAGGAGCAATAGAGAAATTGTTCGCTTCTACTGCAGGCAGGTCAATGGCCCCACAAATGTTTGTAGCGATCGGCATTGCGAAATCCTTCAAAGGACGATCGTCCTCCATGGTTGGATCACTTGGTGTAGCTTCTTCAAAGGGTGAAGAAGATGGTGTTGGTGATAATGGTGGAGTACCTCCTAGCAGCGGTGACTCTACTCTCCTTGCTATTCTTAAGCTTGAAAGAGTACGCTCGATTTCAAGGTCTAACAACGCAGATGTTTGAAGACCCCTTTGTGAGCGACGCATACAACCTGAAAAATAGCAAGAGGAATTAAGAACACAACTAAAAGGTACAAGAAAAATTGGAAAATGGAAATGGTGATCTAGTCTCAAATACTAAGTAGCACTTATTACTCCAATTAGATTATCGTAGCTCCCCGGCAACGGCGCCAAAAACTTGTTGGCTATTTAGGTTAACGAGTTTCAATCCTAAAAAAGATAGTTTACCTAACTTAACCAATCTCCGCAAGTATACGGAGGTAGTGTAGTCGAAGTCGAACACAAGGAGCTTAAGTAATTAATTGAGCGCAATAGCACTAAAGTTCAACAATCTACATCGGTTTTTAAAAGGATGGTAATTGATTATCTATTACAAAAATTTCGACTTAAACAAACAACGAAAAGATTTACTAAAAGAGGTTTAGATTCAGAGATCAAGGATCTTGGACATTAGAATTCCACTCACATATCATAGCACATCATAGGAACACGAAAATTTAAACATACATAAGCACTTGTTTTAAAGGAAAGGTTGTGTTGCATTTCACCTCCCGGTGTAAGTGCAACGATCTCAACTCAAAGTCACATTTCATGCATAAATTTCATTTTTGATCACAACATGTTCCTCAATTCATTTATCTCCACTCTCGTGGTAGAAAAAGAGTTGCCAAGAAGAGCACCTCCATACATTCCTACCTATCTTCTCAGATCAAGCAAGAAAGCATAACACATGCACATAAAGTGACCAGCAATACATGCAAGAAATGATAGAACTGGTACTTTCATGGTGGAAAAACAAGCAACATAGTATTTAGTACGAAATTAACTTGTTCCATACATGCTATGACATTGGAGCTACTCTCCCATGCCCAAGAAAAGGGAATTACTCGTCCATAATCATGCTTTGCAGATTTGCTATAGAAAATTCAGGTTTTAACATTATCTAGAGGAGGAAAAACAAAGAGATCCGAAAATGTAACCACAAGGAGGAATTCCGGCTTGGGAACGAAATTCTCCTCCTTTAGCTGCTCCAAAACGAACTGGCTCCTCTCCCGAGAAGCTGCACGAAGTTGGGGAAGCTTGGTTGCACCTTGGAGAAGACAATGGAGAAGAAGAGAAGAAGAAATGAGTTCCTTTGGCAAGAAACCACCTCCTTTCTCCTCAAAATCACCCTCCTCTGCTCTAGGCTTACTCTGGGACGATAGAACTTCCACACAATGACCGGAGATAACCGCCCATTAAGTTCCCCCTTCGTTTTAAACAAAAGATCGTAACTTTCAAATTTCTGAAACTGACAGCGACACGGCGTGCGTTCCAAGTGCACGTTGTGCAAAAGCTCCGACAGTTGCTCCAGAATGTACTGCGCACGGCGTCCGCTGTAGTAATGCACGCCGTGCGACTTTCCAGTAGATTTTGGTTTGTTTGACGCTCCATGTGCACGTCGTGCATTTGCTTTTCTGCACTTTTCTGGAAATTTGCACGCCGTGCTCAAGGCCTGAACACGCCGTGCATTCTGTTGTCTGGGTGAATTGAAAACTCTTCTGAAATAGTGCACGCCGTGCCTTTAACATGCATGCCGTGCATTCTGTTGTTTCAGCAGAATTAAACTCTGCCATTCAGTCTTTCTTGGAACATATCTGCAATGCAAGTTATGCGATAAGTAAAGTAACAAAAAGATGACAAAAGTAATATGAAAAGAGGCTAAGTGATATCAAAACGAATCAAATTTGTGTGATAACATGTGAAAAGATGATGTGGAAAACACACAACATTGAGGAACCTAGTGAGTACAAGTATGTTGTTCCTTCTAAGCCATCTAATGATAAAGCCAATAACAAATGCTATGAGTCTTACTTGCAATTTATGTGTGTTCTTATCACTCCCTCCGATGGTGACAAACGGAAAAGAACCACTCCATTGAGAACCATCATCAAATACATCGAAAAACGCTACAAACTTCTAATTGACAATGGCAAATCTCAAAACATCATCTCTCGTCATGGTTTGAAACGCATGAATCATCTTGAGCCTCATCATTAGCCCTGCAATGATCATTAGGTAAATTGGATGAGCTTATCCATCACCGATCCGCCTTGTCTAGCTCACTTTGGGTGCTCACTCTAACAATGATTGGTGTGACATCTTGCCCGTGAATATTGGTCACAACGTTTTTTATGGTCTCTAGGTTTTTTTCTTGCATGCTCATGAAGAGGGACAATCAAATGTGTACACTTTTAAGCTCTAGGGCAAGACTACATTAATTTCCCCTACATGTTTACTCTAGCCCGCATAAATGGAAGTCGCCACCTCCTCCATGATCCAAGGAAAAAATATATTCACTTGGTCACATGAGAGGAAGCTCGTTGTGAATTTGGGTGCATATATGCCTTGTTTATCAAGGAATGTTCACCTCCTAACCTTCAACCTTCTCCACCTAAGCTTGTCCAACTCTTGGATGAATTCAAAGACATGACACCCGAGGAGCTTCCAAACGATGACGAGCTCCTTTCTCTAAGAGATATTTAGCGTGAGAATGATTTGATTCTAGGTTCACTCCCTAAGTGACCACATTACCACATGAACTTGATTGGACATGTTGAATTGAAACAAAAACTCATCATTGTGAGAGCAAGAGTCCATGTGTTGTACCTACTTTACTTGCTCCTAAGAAGAATGGTCTTAAGAATTCTGAGGCATCAAAGAAATCATGACAATGGGAGGAAGAAAGCATCGTGGAAATAGTTGATCTTAATATTACCAAATGGTTGGATGGGGTTCTAGAGGTTGATAATGCCTTCCATATTCACTCCCTAAGTGACCACATTACCACATGAACTTGATTGGACATGTTGAATTGAAACAAAAACTCATCATTGTGAGAGCAAGAGTCCATGTGTTGTACCTACTTTACTTGCTCCTAAGAAGAATGGTCTTAAGAATTCTGAGGCATCAAAGAAATCATGACAATGGGAGGAAGAAAGCATCGTGGAAATAGTTGATCTTAATATTACCAAATGGTTGGATGGGGTTCTAGAGGTTGATAATGCCTTCCATAGGGACAGGTTGCATGTTCCAAGAGCCCTAGGGTTCCTTCACCACGCCATCACAGATGGAAATTGAGTTGAAGAACGAAAATAAGAAAAAGAAAAGAGGACAAAGATGGGGGTACGGAATTGAGAAAAGCAAAATGAGAAACCGTAGGGTAACACAATGTGTGTACCCCATATATATATATAAGTGGAACAATTACACAGAGGTCCATATAGAAAAGGAAAATAACAAACAGATTATATAAAGACATTATCTAACACTCCTCCAACATACGTGCAATAGCCTGAATTAGATTTCCGGTCAATCTTACTTCCAGCATAATCAGAGTCAAAATAACCTTCAAGCGAACAATGCCCATGTTTTCTAGAACAGAGTCAGAGGCCTTTGCCAGGAGATTTCTTAAGGTATCTCATAATATTACAAAGGGCATCCCAGTGACACTATCTAGGCTTATCAAGATACCTGCTAAGAAGATCAACAACAGTAGAGATATCAGCTCTAGTAACAGTCAGATAAATCATCTTACCAACCAGTCTCCTATATTTTTTATTGTCCGGAAATATAGGAGATGCTTCATCATCCCAATTCACATTAAGATCCAGAGGAGTATAAAGCAGGACGCGCTCCAAGCATCCCAGTCTCCTATAAAAGATCAAGAACATACTTCCTTTGAGATAAGACAAGAGCACTAGCAGTTCTGGACACTTCAATGCCCAGAAAATATCGCAGCTTTCCCAAGTCTTTAGTAGCAAAATGCTTGCACAAGTGTGTTTTAGTAGCCTGAATTTCAGTAACATCGCTGCCAGATAGAATGATATCATCAACATAAATAATCAGAATCACAATACCAGACGATGTCTTTTTAGTAAAGACAGTGATCAACATGTGATCTCAGAAATCCAAAGGCAGTCAGTATCTTGGTCAATTTGTCAAACCATGCCCGAGGACTCTGCTTGAGTCCATAAATAGATTTTTTTAGACGGCAAACCTTGTGTAACTCCCCCTGAGCAACAAACCCAGGTGGTTGCTCCATATAGACCACTTCTTGAAGATCACCATACAGAAAAGCATTTTTAACATCCAGCTGAATAAGTGGCCAATCCAAGTTGACAGCAACAGAAAGAAGTACTCGAACAGAATTAAGTCTTGCAACAGGAGAGAAAGTCTCAAAATAATCAATATCGTAGGTTTGAGTGTACCCTTTGGCCACCAGGCGTGCCTTCAGACGTTCCACAGTTCCATCAGGTTGATACATCGCAGCATATACCCAACTGCAACCAACACGCTTGCAATCAGGAGGTGGATCCACCAATTCCCAAGTTCCTCTATCAGCAAGGGCAGTCATTTCCTCTGTCATGGCATTTGTCCAGGCAGAACTTTATAAAGCATCATGGATATTCTTAGGAACAGCAATAGCAAATAGAGCAGCAACAAAATTACTGACATGAATCCTCAGATGTGCAGTAGAAACATGATTAGCAATATTATGAGAGATACAAGAATGAGTGCATTTCCTGAGAGCAATAGGCAAATCTAAGACAGAAGTTACCTCAGCAGGAGTAGGACCTTCTAGAGGAGGAGATTGGTGTTGCATGGGGGGGGGTCTTGAGCAGTCTGTGACCGGTTCCTGCGTTGATACACAAAAAGAGGAGGAGAAGCAGTTTCAACAGGTGAAGCTTCAGATTTGCAATCACTGATGATTGGTAATGGTGTTGTTATTATATCTGAACTCAAGGTATCCCCTTTAGCGGAATAAAAAGGTGTATCCTCAAAGAAGACCACGTCACTACTCGTGAACCATTTGTTAGTAATAGGACTATAGCACCGATGCCCTTTTTGAGTACATGAATAACCCAAGAAAATGCATTTTTCTGCTCTAGGAGATGATTTGTCATAATTCGGTCCAAGTAACCGCACAAAGCAGGTAGATCCAAATATCCTTAGAGGAACAGAAAAAAGAGGTATATTTGGTTGTAGAACCTGTACTAGATTCTTGTTACCAATCAAAGAAGAAGGCATTCGATTAATTAGAAAACAGGCAGTAAGGATGGCTTCTGGACAGAAATGTCTAGGAACATTATAGTGTAGCATGATGGTTCTAGTAACCTCAAGTAAATGTCTATTTTTCCTCTCTACAACTCCATTTTGTTGAGGTGTATAGACACAATGTTTGATGAATAATACCAACAGAACGACAAAACAGCTCAACTTCTTTCTGAACAAATTCAAAGCATTATCTGTTCTCAGAATTTTAACAGGCATAGAATACTGGGTTTTAATTTCAGCAAAGAAGAATTTTATTGTAGGCAATACTTGGGACCGATCTTTCAGAAGAAACAACCATGTGGCACGAGAAAAATCATCAATAAACAGAATAAAGTATTTATTTCCAACTAAATTTGGAACATGACAGGGACCCCATACATCCGCATGAACAAGATCAAAAATGTTTTTACTACTAATCTGAGACTGTTTAGGATAAGACAGTTCTAGACTGTTTTCCTAACTGACACGACTCGCACTGAAATTTGTGCGTTCCTACATCAGAAATGACATGCTTTATTTTCTCAGATGACGGATGTCCAAGT
Source organism: Alisma plantago-aquatica (assembly GCA_963693085.1). NCBI lineage: Eukaryota > Viridiplantae > Streptophyta > Magnoliopsida > Alismatales > Alismataceae > Alisma > Alisma plantago-aquatica. Next base: position 380,286,126 of record OY856414.1, read on the forward strand.
CTGTAGTGCCACTGCAAAGCTGAAACTGAAGATGATAGTGTTGAAGCTAAAGCCAGAGTGCTGATCTTTTTCAACTCATTCAGATAGTAGAGACCATCACGTCCTTCATGCCCCCCACTAATCTTCATCCTCGTGCGAAGGTCCTGAAAAGTACAAGTACCAGGAACAAATGTGAGACTGCAGTTCAGGATATGCACAATTTTGCTAACAGATAGTAAGTTCAGAGGAAAACAAGGCACATATAGAGCATATTTCAACAAAAACTGAGCAACAATGTCACCAATCCCAGACACAGGAGATTTAGAGCCATCAATGAGCATAACAGAAGATTTAGAAACCGGTTTAGATAAATTCGAGAAAAGAGACCGATTTTCAAAAATGTGAGAAGTACCTGAATCAATCACCCATCTTGTATTACCAGTACTAGACGAGGGTGCACTTAGAAAGGCAGAATCACAACCAGAGTAGGTTGCAGCATGAGCTCCAGTAGTAGCAGTAGATGACGACCTAGTGCGCTCCAGTAGTACGCGTTCCACCTCAGAACGGATGAAATTAACAGTAGTAGAACTGGACGAATCAGTAGCTTGAGGTTGGGTAGCAACCTCAGAAGTAGCATTGGCTTCAGAAGCAGCATTAGTCCAGGCAGGTTTGCCATACTTCTCCCAACACTTTTCTTCAACGTGGTTAGACCGACCACAGAAATTGCAGAAGCGCTGACCAGATGGAGGATGAGAAGTGTGAGAAGAGGTGAGGAGGAGAGGAGACAAAACACCGAGAGAGCAATAGTCGTCTCTCTTCTTTTTATATATTAGGGTAAGATACATTGTGGTATTAAGGAGAAAATAATAAAAAAACAATAAAACAAATAATATAATAAAGATAGATCCAGGAAGCAGATCGCCAATTTCCGTCGTTGTTCGACTGTCGATACCATCGACAGGACTGTCGATGGTATCGACAGAATGATGTTCTGTCGCTATGATAATCTTGATACCATCGACCTCCTGACAATGGTATCGACGATGATGCAGGTTGTTTCACACTCCCCCTCAAGCTGGAGAGTACACATCATGTATGCCCAGCTTGCCACATAATCTCTGAAAAACTGCAGCACCCAAAGGCTTTGTCAAGATATCTGTCAGTTGATCTTCAGACTTGACATATGGCGTCACAATAGTGCCATCTTTGATTTGATCACGAATAAAATGGCAATCAAATTCTATATGCTTTGTACGCTCATGAAAGATAGGATTCCTAGCAATGTGTATAGCAGACTGGTTGTCACACTTGAGCTCCATAGAAGACATAATAGTAATTTTTAACTCAGAAAGAACAGATTTGACCCATTGTAGTTCACAACATGCATGGGTCATAGCACGGTATTCAGCCTCAGTGCTGGATCTAGCTACCACATGCTGCTTTTTGCTTTTCTAAGTAATCAAATGATCACCTAGGAAAGTACAATAGCCTGATGTAGACCTTCTATCAGTATGATCACCAGCTCAATCTGCATCTGAATACCCTGTGAGAGTCAAAGTAGATGGAGGCACCTTGGGTTTAGAATATGTGATCCCTTTACCATGAGCACTCTTCAGATATCTCAGAATCCAGCAAACCGCTGTCCAGTGTGACTGTCGTGGTGAGTGCATATGCTGACTCACGACGCCTACAGCAAAAGAAATGTCAGGTCATGTAACAGTCAGATATATTAGCTTGCCAACTATTCTCATGTAATATCATGGATCTGAGTACTCAACATCATCAATCGTCTCCTTGATGTGATAATCCATCGGAGTAGATACCGGTTTAGATTCAGTCATGCCTGTCTCCTGTAGTAAGTCAAGCACATATTTCCTCTGAGATAGATTGACACCTGCATGAGATCTAAACACCTCAATGCCCAGAAAATATCTCAGTTTACCCCGATCCTTCGTTTGGAAGTGTCTCTGCAACCCTTCCTTCACACGAGATATGCCTGTAGAATCACCGCCAGTAATCACTATGTCATCAACATATACAAAAATAATGATAGAGCCATAAGAAGAGCTAGAGTAGAATAAAGAGTGATCAGTCATGGAGCGAGAAAAACCCATCTGGAGTACAACATCACTGAACTTGTCAAACCAAGCTCGAGGAGATTGTTTCAGCCCATATATGGCTTTCTTCAATTTACACACCTTCTGATACTCCCCCTGAGCAACAAACCCAAGAGGTTGCTCCATATATACCTCTTCCTGTAGGTCACCATGTAGAAAGGCATTCTTAACATCAAGCTGAAATAGGGGCCAATCAAAAGTAGTAGCCAGAGAAATAATAATCTGCACAGAATTTAGACGAGCTACTGGAGAAAAGGTCTCACAGAAATCAACTCCACAAGTCTGTGTATAGCCTTTTGCTACCAATCTGGCCTTCAACCTCTCAACGGATCCATCTGGATTATGTGTGATGGTGAAAACCCATCTGCAACCCACTGCTTTCTTCCCTACAGGTAAGTCAACAAGATCCCATGTGCCATTATGCAAAAGAGCTGACATCTCAAGCTACATTGCCTGTTTCCAGCCACTGTCCTTCATAGCATCATAGTGATTCCTTGGTATATCAACAGAATAAATCCCAATAGCAAATGCGCGTGCCTGCTTAGATAAGTGGGACAGACAACACACATTTGTAATAGGATGTCCAATAGTACAAGAACGAGTACCTTTCTGAACAGCAATAGGAAGATCAAGATCTGATGCTTCTGCAGGAATCTCGTGAGTAGAATACGATGAGGAAGGTTCAGGGACTGGTGTCGCTATCTCTTCTGGATCTTGTCTGCCTCGCCTACTATAAACATATGGGTATTGCTGAATAACAGGCATGTCAGCTGCCTGCTCGTCCTGAATAAAAGTATAATTAGGAATGATAGGTGGCGCTCCCTCACTCTGCACAGATGGTGCCACAATCTCACTCTGAAAAACTGGTGGCACTCCCTCTCTCAACTGCTCCCCCTTACTCATAGCATCGGAGAAATATGGAGTGGTCTCATGGAAGGTAACATCCCTAGACACAAACATGCGACGAAGACTAGGACAGTAACACTTGTATCCTTTTCTAGTACTAGAATAACCAAGGAACAAGGTTTTAATAGACCTAGGAGAAAGTTTGTCAGCCTTAGGGTCAAAATTATGGACAAAAAAAGTGCACCCAAACACTCTTAAGGGGAACAGAGAAGGGCTGATCCGTAGGTCGTAACATAGAGAAAGGAGTTTGTCCTTTAAGAACAGAGGATGGTTGTCTATTAATTAAGAATCAAGCAGTTAAAAGAACTTCAGACTGGAATTTCTTAAGCACATTGGATTGAAACATGATCGAACGAGCAATATCAAGAAGATGGCAATTTTTTCTCTCAGCCACCCCATTTTGCTGAGGGGTGTGAGGACAAGACGTGCAATGGATCATGCCCATAGAACTGCAAAAATCGAACATAGCCTTTTGAACATACTCTAAAGCATTATCAGATTGGAGAGTTTTTATATTGCAGTCAAATTGAACCTTTATTTCTTTATGAAAATGTTTCACAATGGATAGCACAGACTCTCGACTTTTGAGAAGGTAGATCAATGTCATGCGGGAAAAATCATCCACAAAGGAAATAAAATAACGGAAACCATTATAACTCTGGTCTTTAATAGGACCCCATACATCACTGTCGACTAACTCAAAAGGACAAGATGCCCGCTTATTGACACGACTGGGATAAGACAACCTATGATGCTTTCCCAGCTGACATGACTGAAACTCTAAAGATGACACTTGGGACAACTCAAGTTCCAACTTCCGCAGGCTCTCTAACGACGGATGTCCATATCTACAATGCCATAGTAAGGGGGAACCACTCAACATGATGGATGGAGCTTGAGCAGATACTGGGCGAGGCAGACTGTCACCGTGAAAAAGGTAGAGACCACCTTTCCTAGGCCCCCCACCAATCGTCCTCATACTCTTGAGATCCTGTAATACAAAACAAGAAGGCCCAAATGTTACCGTACATTTTACAGTGTCAATCAATTTTGCAACAGAAAGAAGATTAAAAGGAAACTCAGGCACAAAGTGTACAGATTTAAGATCAATCTTGGGTGTTAGAGAGACAGATCCACTAGCTAACACTCCTCACAGAACCATCTGCCAGTGTGACAGATTGGTGAGGGATATATGAGTCAATAGAGTGGAGCAATCTCCTCATACCAGTCATGTGTTGTGACGTGCCAGAGTCAACCACCCAAGATGAAGTAGAGCCAGAAGCTATGAGAGATGTAGACTGATTACCCGCAGTAGATGCCAGGTTTGCTGACGATGATGATGACAATCCCATACTCATGTGTTGTGTAGCCTGAATGAACCGATCATACTCCTCTTGAGTGAGAGTGATACTGGTACCAGAAGTGGTGCCCACAGCTGAAGACGAAGAGGAATCTGTAGAGGTGGCACAATGTGCTGCCCCCACAGGAGGTGCAGCAGGTCTCCCATGTTTCTTCCAACACTTCTCCACTGTATGTCCCAGTTTGTCACAGAAAGTACACTTAGGATGTGTGTCACGTCCTCTGACCATACCAGGTCGTCCTCTCACCGCAGCAGCTACGGATGCATGAGACTCCCCACAAGATATAGTAGAGACAGGATTAGCAGACTCAAAAACAGATTGTTGAATTCTTGAATAGGCTTCCACTAAACTTGGCAATTTATCAGATGCCAGAATGACGCTCCAGGCAGAACCGCAAATGGGATTAAGCCCGGATAGAAATTTAGCAGTAACCAGGTCATCTCTGTCTTTGATCTGTGCAGCAACAGTCACAGGATGATAGTAGCTCAGCTCTTGAGCAAGTGCCTGAATAGCTCCAAAGTATTCCTCAAGAGATCTATCACCCTACCTTTCAGCAAACAGACAATCATAGATCATGAATTGCTGAAGAGCATTCTTCTCCTGAGAATAGTGTTGCTTCACTGCGTCCCATATCTCTTTAGCTGTAGTATGGAACATAAACCTAGCCGCAATTGCAGGTTCCGTACTATTCCATAACCAAGTCTTCACAAGACTGTCATGACGCTTCCATTCAGCGTATCCTTTATCAGTAGAGTCCAGGGGACCCGAGTCAACATATCTCGCCTTGTCACGAGATTCCAGGACAGTATGAACAACGTTCATCCATAGTAAATAGTTTTTCCCGTTGAGCTTGATGGAGGGGATAGGAGACGCCTCGCTGTAGGGAGTCTTGGTGTCCTCCATTGTAGACGGAAACTTAGTGACGGATTGATACACGTCACAGAGAAAGCTGAGGTGACGGAGATATACACGTCACAGAGATAGATGGGGTGACGGAAAGATACACGTCACAACCAAAAAAAAGAACGGATAAATGTGTTACTGACGCATTCACAGCCTCCAATCGATTTTCCTAATCACACATGGAGGAGATGTGACTAGGAGTCCAACCGTCGGGTGACGAGTCCTCCGATTTAGATTTTAGACTGTCGTCGGATCACCCGAAGATCCCCAAGCAACTTGTGGTGAAGTCTACGGCAGCGTTGGAGACCTAACGAAGACCCAACGTAGAAGGAGATAACCCTGCAAGCCCAATGCCTTACTCCAGATCGGCAGATAGGCTGCAGCCGGACGGCGGCCCTGCCGTTGTCGCCGCTGCCTCTCGGCGGCGCCGCCGGTAAGGAGAGAAAAGAGGGAAGGAAAGGAAGAATAGAAAGAAGAGAGGAGGAAGCGGTGGCGGAAGGAGAGAGATGCCCTAGATCGAACCTTGCTCTGATACCATGTGACAAGAGGTGAGGAGAGGAGACGAAACACTAAGAGATTTGTCGACTGCAAGGAGCAGCTTTCTTGAGAGAGCAATAGCTGTCTCTCTTCTTTTCATATATTAGGGTAAGATACATTGTGGTACAAAGGAGAAAATAATAGAAAAACAATAAAATAAATAATATAATAAAGATAGAACCAGGAAGCAGATCGCCAATTTCCGTCATTGCTCGACTGTCGATACCATCGACAGACTGATGTTTTGTTGTTGTGATAATCTCGATACCATCGACCTCCTGTCGATGGTATCGACGGGGATGCAGGTTGTTTCACAAGAAGCATTGGGAGGGCCAGAGGACGCACCACGTCTAAACGAACCACACCCCCTCCCAGAGCCAAGAGGAGGGTGGTTCTCCTGAAAGCGACCACGGCTTGACATAGCAGCTAGGGCAATAGTATCGCCAGTATCAGCAAGCAACTCAGACGATGAGGCAGGCAATCGTTGACGGCGTTGAAAGACACTCTGCAACGTAGGCAGTGGATCACTAGCGAGAATTTGATCCACAACTCCAGCATAAGACTCAATAAGGCCACACAGAAACTGGACTACCTGCAACTCCTGTTTTTGACTTTGCATGGTAGCCAAATCAGTCGACAGAGGGTGGTAGGTCTCCAGTTCACCCCAGAGTCCCTTGAAGGCAGAGAAGTAATCGGCAAGGTTTGGTCCCGAGAATTGTAGACAAGTCAGCTACCTATTTAAGTCAAACACCTTCTTGGGATTTTTACTGTGAGAGTAAGTGCTTGCCAGTTGATCCTACATTTCCTTAGTAGTAGGTAGACTTAGTAAGGTAAAACTGATTTTTGTTTCGCTGTTGTTGAGAATCCATGTCATCATAGTCGAATCATCTTTGACCCAGTCATCATAGGCCTTGATATCCTTAGAGTCGGCAGTAGAAGCAGGAGCAGGAGGTGGATCGTTAGTCAGGTGGGAATGTTTGCCCTGGGATTTGGCATAAATCTCTATCGAACAAACCCAATGTTGGTAGTTGTACCCATCCAGCTTGACTGTAGTAAACTGACGGCGATGATCGTCATGTGAGGAAGCCACGACACAGCAGGCAGAGAACAAACACCAAGGCCAGCAACAAAAGGCAGGTACAAGTAGTAGATGACCGCCTAGGTCCTCAGTCTAGGCGGCAGTAGGCACAGGAGAAAAAATTGGGTGGACCAGTTACATACGGACTACGCCTAGGCGCAGCAAGAGACCCGGCGGCTCAAAGGCCGATACGGGTAGGCAGAAGACTAAGCTGGAAGAGGCTCACACAGGTGCTCGGGAGTTTGGGCAGCTCGGAGGAGGAGGCGGCTAGGAGAAAACCTCGACGCAGAGGCTGGACGACGGCGGCGGGCGACCGACTTGTACTGTGGTCACGCCAGCCGGGCAGAGCGGCGTCGGCCTAGCGGCAACGGCGGCCGGCTGCTGTCTGTAGCGGCCAACTGTTGCCTGTAGCGGCAGCGGCGGCCTATTGCGCTGCATCGGCGACGGACCGGGGGGGACGGGCCGGCGGTGGGGGAGAGAGAGAAGGGAAGGGAGGGAGGGGGAGGAGAGAGAGAAGAGCGGCGCCCAGGTTACACCTGCTCTGGTACCATGAGAAAAGCAAAATGAGAAACCGTAGGGTTACACAATGTGTGTACCCCATATATATAAGTGGAGCAATTACACAGAGGTCGATATAGAAAAGGAAAATAACAAACAGAATATATAAAGACATTATCTAACAGGAATCAAGAGCAACGAAGCGCAGACAATTCCATAGAGCTCATGTATCCATGTCCGACATGTTTTAGACACTTACACTCTACTTCAAGGAGAACTACAGAACATGAAAAGGAGGCTAGTCTTTTTTTTGCCCATCACACTTACTAGATTTAACAGATACTAGAGTCAAAATGTAACAGAATAGCTTCACTCATTTCATAGGAGTTATAAGGAACATTTAACAATGACATACATTGCCTTTCATAAATTTTTATCTATATTTTTATTGGTCCATAACACTTGAAAAATGATAGTTAAGGGTGTAAACAGAGTTGCCGCAATATTGTGTTCAATGCAGCATGAGAAGAGGCAATGTGCCTTCTCCCTTTTTATTAATAAGAGAAGTTTGAGAATTTACATAGAGGTCCAGCAGGATATATAAATTACAAAATAGAATAAACAGTTGAATATAATGAAATATATTAACACTCCCCCTCAAGCTGGAGCGTACACATCGTGTATGCCCAGCTTGTTGCAAAAACTCTGAAATGTTGTTGGACTCAATGGCTTTGTGAGAATATCTGCAAGTTGATCTTCAGATTTGACATGCGGAGTTACAACAGTCCCATTCTTGATCTGATCTCTAATAAAGTGGCAGTCAACCTCTATGTGCTTAGTACGTTCATGGAAGACTGGGTTCTTGGCAATGTAGACAGCAGCTTGATTGTCACATTTGTGTTAATAGGAGACAAAACAGGAATCTTTAATTCAAAAAGTACAGATTAAACCCACTGCAACTCGCAACATGCATGTGCCATTGCTCTATATATTCAGCTTCCGTGCTAGATCTTGCCACAACATTCTGCTTTTTGCTTTTCCAGGTAATAAGATGATTCCCTAGAAACGTGCAATATCCAGACGCTTTCCTCCTGTCATTCAGATTACCAGCCCAATCTGCATCTGCATAACCAGTGAGAGACAGAGTGGATACAGGGGTCTTCGGCCTATAATAAGTCCCTTACCAGGTGAACCTTTCAGATATCTCAGAATACGACAGACTAATGTCCAATGAGACTATAGTGGTGAGCTCATATGCTGACTCACCACTCATACAGCAAAGGAAATGTCAGGCTGTGTAACTGTCAGATATATCAGTTTACCAACAATTTTCCTGTAATATCTTGGATCTGGATAATCAGTATCATCGATCATCTCCTTCACATGATAGTCCATAGGAGTAGACACACGCTTGGACTCACCCATACCTACTTCCTGTAGTAAATCCAGCACATATTTTCTCTGAGACAAATTGGTACCTGCATGAGATCTAAGTACTTCAAAGCCCAGAAAATATCTCAGTTTTCCCAGATCCTTTGTATGAAAGTGCCCCTGCAAGCCTTCTTTCACACGAGATATGCATGTAGAATCACTGCCAGTGATAACTATATCATCAACATACACAGCAATAATAATAGATCCACCAGAAGAACTAGAATAAAATAAGGAGTGATCAGTCACAGAACGAGAAAAGCCCATCTTTAGCACAACATCACTGAACTTGTCAAACCAAGCTCTAGGAGATTGTTTCAATCCATATATGGCTTTCTTCAATTTACACACCTTCTGACACTCCCCCTGAGCAACAAAACCAGGTGGTTGCTCCATGTATACCTCCTCTTGTAGATCACCATGAATAAAGGCATTCTTGACATCGAGCTGAAATAGAGGACAATCAAAGGTAATAGCCAGAGAAATAAGAATACGCACAGAATTCAGACGAGCCCCTTTGCCACCAGTCTAGCCTTCAATCTCTTCACCAAACCATATGGATTATGTTTTACTGTGAATACCCATCTGCATCCCACAACATTTTTATCTAGAGGTAAATCAACAAGTTCCCAAGTGTTGTTATGTAAAAGAGCAGACATTTCCACATTCATTGCCTGTTTCCAGCCAATATCCTTTATAGCATCAAGATGATTTCTTGGAATGACCACATAATCAATCCCAAGAGCAAATGAGCAGTCCTGCTTAGATAATTTGGACAAACAACACACATTTGCAATAGGATGTCGAATCGTACAGGAGCGGGTACCTTTGCGGACAACAATGGGAACATCAAGGCCATATGGTTCTCCAGGAATCCCTTAGAGTAGAGGAAGACGGGGAAGGCTCAGAGACTGGAGTCACTACCTCCTCTGGATCTTGTATGCCTCGTCTACTGTAAACATGTGAATATTGTTGAATGAACAGACCATCTATTGGTTGCTCTTTCTGAATTATAGTATAGTCAGGAATGATAGGTGGCACTCTCTCACTCTGATGTGGTGGTGTCACTCTCTCACTGATATCTGATGGTGGCACTCTCTCACATAATTGTTCCCCCTTACTGGGAACCAAGGAACGAGGTATCTGATTTCGATGTTGTTTCGACAACATGGAAACCGAAATTTGTTGGGATTTCGACAAAAATTTCGATAGATGCGACCGTGCCCGTTTCGACGCCAAAATGAGCTAAGTAATTTATGAAATTTTACAGGCGTGGTCTCTACACCTAAATGCACCGTTTTATGAAATAAAATGTGATATGGATATAGGTGGGGGGGTCCTTGATGTGGAAGATAAGTGAACTTTCTTGTTTCCTGGAAAACTTTCAAAACTGGGCAAAAAATTTCGTTGATTTCGACAAGGCGGTACAATCGCATGATTTCGTAGCAGCTGGCGTCGAAATTGAAATTTCAAGCGAAATTTCGCCGATTTCGTGGAAACTTCATTCTTTGCTGGGAACACTAGAGAAATATGGAGTAGATTCATGAAACGTCACATCCCTGGATACAAACATACGACGGAGATTTGGACAATAACACATGTACCCTTTGCTAGTGTTGGAGTACACAAGAAAAAGAGTCCTAATTGACCTAGGGGATAACTTATCAGTTATCAGCCTTAGGATCAAAATTGTAGACAAAGGAAGTACAACCAAACACTCCGAGGGGAACAAGAAAGACTGATCTTTGGGACGTAAGACAGAATGGAGTACGTCCTTGGAGCACAGAAGAAGGTTGCATGTTGATAAGGAAACAGGCAGTAAGTAAAGCATCAGACCAGAATCTCTTAGGAACATCAGATTGAAACATAATTGTCCTGGTAATATCAAGAAGGTGACAATTTTTCCTCTACTACCCCATTTTGCTGAGGGGTGTGAGGACAGGATGTACGATGTATCATCCCAAGAGAACTACAAAAATCAGCCATAGCATTTTGAACATACCCCAAGGCGTTATCAGATTGAAGAATTTTAATATTGCAATCAAATTGAACTTTTATTTCTTGATGAAAATGCTTGGCAATGGATAGAACAGACTCTCGACTCTTCGACAAATAAATCCATGTCATACGTGAAAAATCATCCACAAAGGAAATAAAATAACGAAAACCATTATAGCTATGGTCTTTTACAGGACCCCAAACATCACTGTGGACCAACTCAAAAGGACAAGACGCTCGTTTATTGACACGACCGAGATAAGACATTCTATGATGTTTCCCCAGTTGACAGGACTGACACTCTAAAGAAGACACTTGAGACAACTCAGGTTCTAACATCCTCAGGCTCTCTAACAAAGGATGTCCATATCTGTAGTGCCACAGTAAGGGAGAACCACTCAAAAGGATAGCTGGAGCAGGAGCAGATACTTGGCGAGGCAGACTGTCACCGTGGAAGAGGTAGAGATCACCTTTCCTAGGCCCCCCACCAATCATCCCCATACTCTTGAGATCATGTAATACAAAACAAGAAGGTCCAAAAGTTACCATACATTTCACAGTATCAATCAATTTAGCAACAGAGAGAAGATTAAATGAAAATGCAGGCACATTATGTACGGATTTAAGATCAATTTTAAGAGTCAGGGAAACAGATCCACTGGCTAACACTCTCTTCACTAAACCATTTTCTATTGTTACAGATTTGTGAGGAATATGTGAGTCAATGGAATGAAGTAGTCTCCTCATACCATTCATATATTGTGACGCTCCAAAGTCAACCACCCATGAAGAAGTAGAATTGGATGCCAATAAAGAGGTAGCCTGATTACCAGTGGTGGACACCAAGTTGGCTGAAGAAGATGACCCCAAACTCAGATGCTGGGTAGCCAAAATAAATCTATCATATTCCTCCTTGGTGAGTGTGGTGCCAGAAGAACCAGAACTCGAAACAGGAGGCTCAGAAGACTCAGTAGTGGTGGCATAGTTTGCTACTCCCACAGGTGGTGCAGTAGGTCTACCATGCTTCTTCCAACATTTCTCAACTGTGTCCAGGTTTGTCACAAAAAGTGCACTTAGGACGAGTGCCACGTCATCGACCCATACCTGTTTGTCCTCTCACTACAGCAGCTACAGAAGAATGGGAATCTCCAGGAGATAAGACTGTTGTAGGATCAACAGGTTTAAAATTTGCCAATAAAATCCTTGAGTAAGCTTCTTCCAAGCTGGGAAGTTTGTAAGAAGCTAGGATGACGTTGCGGGCTGAACTGCATGAAGAACTCAGACCAGATAAAAACTTTGTTGTAATCAAGTCATCTCTATCCTTGACTTGTTCTTGGACAGTCACCGAATGATAGAAGCTCAGCTCTTGTGCAATACCTTGGATCATTCCAAAGTATTCTTCTAAAGACATGTCTCCTTGTCGTTCTGCAAAGAGGCGGTCTTATATCATGAACTGACGAAGAGCATTCTTTTCTTGAGAATAATGTTTCTTTACTGCATCCCATATCTCTTTGGCAGTAGTGTAGAACATGAACCTAGAGGCAATCCCAAGTTCCATGCTCCCCCACAGCCATGTCTTCACCAGACTATTATGACGCTTCCATTCAGCATAGCATTTGTCAGTAGACGCATCAACATGTCTCGCCTTGTCTCGTGACTCCAACACTGTATGGACAGCATTCATCCATAAGAGATAATTCTTCTCGTTCAACTTGATGGAGGGAATAGGTGACATCCCACTATAGACGGTAGACGTCTTGGTGTCCTCCATGATTCAACGAGAAGAAGAGTGAAAAATTGATACACATCACAGGAAGATTTGAGCGACGGAGAGATACACGTCACGTCAAAAGAATTAGAGGCATATCTGACGCATCCACAGTCCCCAAACAGAAGTTCCCTAATCACACATGGAGGAGATGTGATTAGGTATTTCCTACGTAACGACGGACACTTCGGTTTGGGATTTAGAAATCCGTTGGATCAACCGAAGGACCAGACGATCCGGAGAGAGAGGAGCTGCGACGCGCCTGCTCCCGACTACGACTGTTGCGCCTGCCCCGGGCGGCGGCTGTTGTGCCCGCCTTGGGTCGGCGACGCAGCTGGCCTGGGGCGGCCGGCGGCTGCTGTTACCGGCGATGCCTGCTGCGGCCGTCGGTGACCGGCGGCGGCTGCTGTTACCGGCGATGCCTGCTGCGGCCGTCGGTGACCGTCGGCGGCTGCTGGTTGCCGACGTCGCTGGCTGGTGGCTGTCGACGGCGCTAGCTAGTGGCTGCCGGCGGCAGCGCTGGTGGCTGTCGGTGACGGCGCTGGCGGCGGCTACGGGAGAGTAGGGTTAGGTCACCTGCTCTGGTACCATGTAAACAGAGTTGTCGCAATGCTACGTGCAATGCAGCGTGAGGAGAGGCAATGTGCCTTCTCCCTTTTTCTTAATAAGAGTAGTTGGAGAATTTACACAGAGGTCCAGGAGGATATATAAATTACAAAATAGAATAAACAGCTGAATATAATGAAATATATTAACAAAGGGTTAATATTAGCTAGAAACACAATAAGATAACATAATAAGATCAATGAGCCTTTTAGGCCCAAATATATCAACATCCCTATCCATATGTTTATTTAGAGGGGCATTCGAATTGAATCTGTCCTTTACTCTTTGTTGAGCCTCATTTGCCCCTATTCTCAAGTTTTGTCAGCAACTCGAACAGGTCATCAAGGATTCAAGATGGGGGTTGAGAGGTGGATTTTTCCAGTGAACACCATAGAGGGGGAGTCTCTAGCAATTGCCCCATTTTGGCAACAATCGCAGATGTTTGTAACATCCACAGCCATGTGTGCTAGTCTTCAGTTACTTTGATTTAAATTTGATGAATTAAAGACACTTATCAAGCCTCAATTTATAGTGTCGAGTAATCTCGCAACGCGGAACAAATTTTATTGGAATTTTGATTATTTGTATGTTTTAATTGTCTTTATAAAATTATTAAAAAAATACACGCACACTACATATCTAACTATAATCCCATGACCAAGGCCCAACACATAATTTTTTCCCGTCATCATTTTTGTGTCCTATATTTTTCTATCAGGACTATGTCGTTGCTTCCTAAACTACGAGTCGTGAAGGCTACCAAAGTGCATTTAGTATTCAAGCACATATACAATTTTTTTCTATTATACATACACATATATGGCAAGAGTTACAAATTGTATACAAATAACTTCTTCATTCGAATATCAAAAATTACCAAATGAACAAGTTCACTAGCCTTGTAGGAAGTGTCTAAACATGAATAGTAACATGAACGCACATTGATTTGATTAAAATGTCACAATAACAAGTTCAAATACATTGTATAACTATAACACGTAAATACATCAAGTAGGTAAAAACACAAGTATTGTTCTAAAGACCCAAAATTTGTTATCAACTCCACATCCATTGCAAATTCCTTTTCCTCAATGTTCTCATCATATTCAACTATTACTCTTACACAATCTTAAAAGGCAGAGTGGGTGTTTATGTAGAAGCAATAGCTTGTTTACTCCTTCAAATTTTAAAATCGAACAAAGCTTCCACACTAAATGCCTCGGTCCGCATGCCCCATGTCAACCTAGCATCTAGAAAGGCTTCATCATTTGCATCATCATCTTCTTCCAAATCCCTTCTCATAAATATTCCATCCCTTGAGACTAAAGGTTCCCTTCCAGTGTTACTAACATTTTCTTGTTATTACAAGAGTCTGAAGGTGAGTTGGAACTTATAAAGATAGAAATTTATCTAGCAGTTTTCACTGTTATGACCCCTCTTCTTAGTGTGACTCTGAACTAAAAGTTGGGCAACCAAAAATTGACTAAAAGTCAGCTCTAATGGCATGCTGAAAATATTGTTACCCCCTCAAACGTACTTTGATTTACATCACAGCCTGACTAGCAAGGTCTTGCATTCATAGTCTATATTTCCAATCTCCGCAAGTCGATGTTTTCAAAACATGCTTACCTTTGAGTTAAAAGGAAGTATGAAACAAAGCTGAATGAACAAGAAGGGTCCACGTACCCAGCAACATATGGGGCTAAGGCTTAGATAGTGATCATGAAGATGATGCATATATTCTTAGTGTGTGCTTATATTAAAAGGTAAACATTCTATGGGTCCCTATAAGGTACACAATTAGAGTAAATACAGATATCGAACGATGGATGGATGCATTCCAATTCATTTGCGGACTCACCATCTATCCATATCTTTCAAGGGGTACAAATCATTATAATAGATCTCAAGCTAGACCTAGTTCAATGTCCGTATGAAATTATAATTTTGACTCGTCCATACATCTGCCACGCGTAGCAGTTTTTTACTCAGTGGATCTCAAAACTGGGTGAGCTTATAGAATATGCGGTCATGGTAAACGTTTGACCCCTTTAGACTACGATGATTGGAGGTGTCACATTCTGAAGCATGGCACTTCCCCGCACCTCTCATATCCTTGTTGAATATGTATTCGGATACCGACATACCTAGGACACACCTTGAAACATATTGGACACATCTACTTGTGTCCCATCTATGACTAGGTGTGTCCTGCTTTTTTTGAGAAAGACAAGGTGAAATATATATTAGTTATTCTGGAAAATCTTTTTGGTTGATATATCCTCTTAATCACTTACTAGGTTTCAAATGTACTCATTTTAAAAAATGTAATGACATTTGAAAGATACTAGAATAGCTAGAATGAATAAATAAAGGCACATTTAATGATAAAGAATATTGACATTTTGTAACTTGTGTATCAATTATATGTTGCTCTGATGAGACATTTTGTTCATTGGGTTTTGATCAACTATATCAGGTGGTTGGATATTAGTTGGGAAACATAGTAGGGCAAAATAGCAAAGATCAGTTAGTCAAATAGTTAGAACTTAGAACATTTGTTCATTGGGTTTTGATCAACTATATCAGGTGGTTGGATATTAGTTAGGAAATATAGTAGGGCAAAATAGCAAAGATCAGTTAGTCAAATAGTTAGAACAAAGTTGAAAATGGATATTTCTATAACTGTATCAATAAGTTATGAAAATAATACATCTATACTACATATCCATCTGTTATTTCTTATGACCAATATATAATTTTTCAATCCTTCCGAGAAGTCCTTGTCTTCATAAATTGTTGTCTTGTGTCTTTGATTGCACCTAGAACCATCTCTATGCTTCCTTGGTGTCATCCATAAACTGGAACAGACTGATCCCCATGTATTATGCTTACTGAATTTGATACAGTCTGTTTAATAATTAGCCCAAAACTTGCATGTTTCAATAGAGTGCAAAGATAAGTAAATTGATCCCAGCCAAAAAAGAGTTGCATTGATCGCTGAAATATATATATTCATTCATGCATGGTAAATTTTATAATAAGCTCAATTGATTGCATTAATGAGTAATTCTCATAAAATATACTTGAGGTATTCTCGAGTTCTTTGGTTATCTCTTGGGAACGTAATTCAGCTTTCTTTTGTGCTGCCTCAGCTTGACGCTTTTCAATACGTGCATGAGCGGCAGAAGCTATTGCCGCATCAAGTTCTCGCTCCAAAGTTGAGACTCTTTCTTCAAGGGCCTACAGATGAGAAAAAAGGCCACAGTAAGTCGGAAGCAAACTCTTGGTAACACCCCCGCAAACATTTTCCGTATATTATTGAGCTAGGGAAGAGAGATGAAAAAAAGAGGAATTTCAGACTGAAATCTGAGAGGGAAAGACTTCAGTTCGATTATTTGACAATTGAACAGCTAGAACGGCCCTTCTCAAAGTGTTAAAAGCTTATAAGGAAGACAGTACCAATCTTATGGCACTATGAGCTTCCAAATACGAAAGGCAACAATGTTTGGAGGCTTGCAATTTAAAAAATCAGAAAACAGATAGATAAACAAATAAATTACATTTAGGAAACAAATGCATATTTGGTGTTGTCTTTGCAATCGGTCTATCTGTTTGACAGAGTTTGCACTTCGATTGTACTCTTTCTGGGTATCCTAACACTCACAGTTACATGCGTTAATATATGAAGTATGAAGTAATCGCTTCTTTACAAGGAACTTGCAGCAGAATTACCTGCACCTGCAGATTGCAAGCCAGTACTTGAGGGTGTTTGAATCCATTAATTAAATGTTTTTATGTATCATATTCCATCAGTGAGAACATAGATCCTGGCTTGACTAGTATTTATATTTTTCTAAACTTACGAGTCCATATTGATTTGATGTTCATGCTCAGACATACCTCACTATGAGAATGATGCCTATCATAGACAGCATGATTCATGGGTCCCCCTACATCCTGACCTAGGAAGCACGGACACTTCTCGGAGGCTGCCGTGTCCGTGTCCAATGCGTGTCCAACATGGACACACTTTGGACACACCTGGACGCGTGGCGGACACGCCTCCGGCGTGTCCACTTTGAATTTTTTTTTATTGAAGTGTTGGACACGGATTGGACACTCCATGGACACCTCCAGGACACACCACTCCGACCCACTTAAGCCTAGGCGTATGAAAAAACCCAAGCCTTCTCTAAATCTTTGCCTCCTGTCCTCCACTACTCGCCCTACTACCATTAGTTAATTAAGCTTCAAGTTCTACATGCAAGTCATTGACACCCTTCTTATCATCTCCACCAGCTGTTGCAACATCCGGGGACAGCCACATCAACCATGAGGAAATCAATTGGATTCACCTCCTCTTGATAGTACATGTTGTTAATCATTACTTCCATTGGAACTATTGTCCCCAAAATTCTACTGCTCTTAATTTTTACAATTCATATTACAACAATATCATATAATCAAGCATCGTAATGTTTGTTGTGAACTAATCCATATTGTGACTTGTAAATATAATGTTATATGTTGATTGCTTGTTGGATTTCATGGTGATTGCCCATGCGGATAATCTATCTAGATCATTTTGTGTTAATACACATAGCATATTACACATTATATGTCATAATATGTTATAGAAAT
The DNA here is from genome assembly GCA_963693085.1 of Alisma plantago-aquatica. Classification (NCBI taxonomy): domain Eukaryota; kingdom Viridiplantae; phylum Streptophyta; class Magnoliopsida; order Alismatales; family Alismataceae; genus Alisma; species Alisma plantago-aquatica. The sequence goes on from OY856414.1 coordinate 380,303,952, forward strand.
ATATATATATATATACATATACTTAGCGTGTCCAGTGTCGTGTCTGTCCTATATTTTTGGAAATTGATGTGTCCCGTGTCCGTGTCCGTGTCCGTGTCTGTGTCTAAATCTGTGTCCGTGTCCATGTCCATGCTTCCTAGATCCTGACTCATGATTACATTTTGAGATTTCATGATTTAATATATATGATACCCAGGCATCCAACAAATTGTTTATCTTGTAGGGTTTATATAGTATTAATTGTACCTAAAACTGACTTAGTAATGGTGTAATATCATATGGGTCGCAGTTTGTAGGCCCATTAAGGTTTGGTCACTTAGTAATTGTGTCCCCCTCTCCTATGTATAAGACAGGTTTGCCTGTGTAATATATCCAATTGTCCTCTCATCACTTTCCGCATCATATCAGCGCGCTACATTCTTGAGGAAACTTTCATCAACATCATAACTATCATCTATGCATCAATCCCAACCATATTGTTGTCGGCTACATGGATCCTTCTTTTCCAATCAGCTCTGTTATGGGTCATATTCTAATCAAGATGTGTGTGTGTGTATACACACACACACACATACACACAGAAAAATCTCTCCATATAAGCTCTTCCCAATTAATTTAAACCTACCTCTTCACCTTTTACATATGCTCAACTCAATAGCATCGCTTTGAATAGGTGCATTTGTTGGACTATGTTGCACAAGTCCATACCATCTCAAGCAGCCCTCACGCAACTTGTTATCAATACTCGCCACCCCCACTTTATTCATTTTACAGTCATTTCTCAAGCGATCTTTCCTTGTCTTCCCCCACATCCATCTCAGCATATGCATTTCAGCCACATTCATCTTGTTAAGACCTTATTTCTTCACCACCCAACATTCACTCCCTTATCGAATGGTTGGGAATATAGTTGGTCTATAAGACTTATTTTTTGATCTGAGAAGGATCTTCATGGTTGGGAGTATAGTTGTTCTATAAGACTTACTTTTTTTATCTGAGAATGAGCTTCCACCCACATACTACTTCACTTGTACTCCATTTCAACAATTCTGATGTGAAGCTATGAAAAACATCATATCAAACATTTGTTAGACATTTGAATAATAGAACCCAGGTATATCACAATTTGTTACATCCACTCCATCCAACTTGCCTTGGCCATTCACAATTCTAGATGGGGTGAAATTGCAATACATTTACTTTATTTTGAGTTTACTACATCACTCTTGCCAACTTGGCCCCAGCATTCACAATTCTGGATAGGCTGCAATTGCAATATACTACTCTATTTTGCTTCCATTGATCTTAAATCCATTAAATTCCAACGCATTTCACTAGAGTTCAAATTTATCACTCAATCTTCCTTTATTTTCATCAATATGCACAATATCATTAGCAAATAGCATGCATCAAGGAATATCATCCTAAACGTGCTTTATCAACTCATCCATGACAAGCAAGAAATAGATATGGGCTCAGTGTCGATCCTCGATGTACCCCAACTGTGATAGAAAATACTTTTGTCTCTCCTCTAGGAGTCCTAACACATGCAGTTGAGTTATAATACATGTCTTTAATCAAGCCAATGTATTGGATTGGCACACCCTTTTTCTCCAAAACCCACCACATCACTTCCCTATGTACTCGATTGTGAGCCTTTTCCATTATGTCTATTTTGTTTTCTCTATACTCCTCCAAAAGCCTCCTTACTAGAAATATAGCATGTGTCTGCAATTCTTCTAGGCATGAAACCAAAATTCGTTGTTTGATATTTGTGTTATGGATCTTAGCTTTTGCTCAATTATCGTCTCCCAAAGTTTCATTGTCTGGCTCGTCAACGTGATACCTATGTAATTTTTGTAATTTAAATATCTCCTTTGTCCTTGTAGATGGGGATTATTGTATTGTTTCTCCACTCAGCATGCATGTTTTGTGTCTTCATAATCTATTGAAGAAAATCATTAAACACATGGCTCTCCCATCCACCAAACTATTTTGATAGCCTTATATACTTCATCGTTTCACCACCAAGTCTCTTTCCGTGGAGGCCCATACCCTTAGGAGTGTTTCCCCAAACCTCCTTGGCAATTCTTGTTATGGGGGAGCTCCTATTTTTGCCACATTGTATCGATCCAAGCTCCAAGTGTCCTCCTTGATAACTTATCATAAGATGTCATTTTCTTCTCCTTTAAGATTCCACCACTTAAATCTTTCTATCTTGGTTTCCATTATGCTTACTTTTATTAATCTTCAGTTAATACCCAAACCACCAATTATGTTGATTGGTGAGTTCTTTGCCAGGGATCACTTTACAATCCTTGCATAGGTTTCAATCCACTTGCCTTATAAGAAAGTAATAATTTGGCTACAGTAGACCCACTCTTAAAAGTAATCTAGATGAGATTCTCTTTTCTTGAATGGGAGTTTTCCAAAATCACATGATAGACAACTGCAAAATCCAATATCCTCTCTCCATTTCTACTGCCATTACCAAAATCACCATGAAATTCTCTCATAACCAACATTGTTATTCCCCACACAGCTATTTAAATCACTCACAATAATAATAGTCTCCTCTAGTGGTATTCCTTGCACCGACTCATCCATGGTATCTCAAAATCCTTCTCAGCCTCCTCACTAAGGCCAATATAGGGGACATAAGCACTATATATAGTAAATATCTTTTCCCCAAGATAAACCTTAATAGCGATGATTCTAACATCCACCCTTGTGATCTTGACGACAACATCCTTTTTTTGGTAAGTATCGACAACAACATCCTTTAACTCTTACCAACAATGATTCCTACGCCATTTCTATGTTTGCCAATACATGTATAGCAGATTTTGTACCTTGTGTTTCCGATCTCTCTACGTCATTACCTTTTCTACTTGATTTTCGACAAACAAGCTATATTGACTTTTCTTCTGATCATGATATCTACCATTTCTAAATACTTTCCTCTCAAAGAGCCAATTTTCCAAGATCCCACTTGGATCCTTTTATCTTGAGCTTGTTCCTTTATCTGCCTCCATTGAAAAATGTTGCCCTTGCATATTTTCACTACATCGGAGCAATGGTGCAGCGAGACTAACTTCTTACCCACACCCCTCTAATGTGTGAAAATCAAGGAAGTACGGACATGTTTCTAGACACGGACACAGACACTAACAGCAGAAACTTTCTAAAATGTAGACACGAACATGGCATTGGATGAGGGGAAAATATTTCTAATATATACATATATGTGCGCGTATGATGAATGAACTGGAACTTATTTTAAATTTGTCCAAATTAAGTATCTATGTACGTATAATCTTATATGCATATTGATGTATGTCTTCGTGTGTGTCGTTGAAACAATATGAAGTAGAAAATAAAACGTGTGTTTTGTAGATATAGTAGATTACAAAATATATTTATGAGTTTGTATTACTCATTCAACCAACTTATTAGACTATAATTTGATTCATAATATCTGAATCAGCTTAGACTTTACATATTGGTTCTTTTCAACAGATTTGTTTGTAATTGTGATCAGATCTCAGTCTTATGTTACATTTTCTCAGTAATAAGACATAAACAGTAGTTGTATAACATTTGCACTCTAAAATAGGCTATTGCAGCAGCAGCTGCTGCAGTGATGTGTCCAGGAAGCGTATGTGTAGTGTCCCTATAGGGGTGCAGACAATGACCAAAATGAACTGGACACGTCCCAGCCATGTCCAAAACGTTTTGGACAGTATATGGGAAGTGTTTGTGTCCAAAATGTGTCCGACATGGATGGGTTGTCTAGAAGTGTTTGTGTTTCCTAGGTGGAATTCCGAGCTTGTCCTTCAACACAATTAGGCACAGTTGTGTCGAAACCCCTTACATATTTATCACTGCACCGGGGTCCTAATGTAGTGCATTGGAATGGATGCTCCAACAAAGTTCTTATAAGGATCCATATCATTAAGTGTGAGAAAGTTTTATAGTTGGTTGCGAATCTACTACCGACCTTCCTTTAACCCGGCTTGGAACCGGCTACGTTTGTGCATTGTACAGAACATAGGTATTGTTTTCTTAAGGAATGCCTAACAAAAAATGTGTCCAGACGGAGGGCGGTTCTTCCCCGATATGCCATCTGGAGGCCCTTCCATATATTTCTTCTTCCCTTATTTCTCTTATGTTTCCAACATCTTCTCCGCAATACGCTCCTTCACAATAGTCTCCATAGGCACGATCTGAGGCATATGTAGGGATCTCGTGACAGTACACGGAGCAATTCATGAGGCAGAGCCACATTATGATGCAATCTTTGTGGGATATGTGCTTGCAAGGCATCTCCCTCACTTCGATTCCCAACTCGAACGACTCCTTGTATGTAGTGCTTCTCGGTTGAGACGTGCCCCTCCGCGATCAAGATTGTGGCAACTCCACAATGGCCTTCCACATGGGAGGAGGCTCATAGCCTCAGGCGCCGATGTCGTTGATCTCAAATCTAGGCAAGCTACTTCAGAAACCAATTGAAATCGGATACCATTAGAAAGTTCGACAAGCCAGCGGGAAGGGGACAAAGCCCAGATCCGACCCCGTGCTCAATACTAGAGATCAAGACATTGTGCATATGCTTAGGTGTGTCCTAAGCCGCCTCCACAAGCCCAACTTGATGTAATGCAACTCCTACTCCTAGATCCAAAAGCCACATAGCATATCCGATTAAGCTAAGTAGTTGTTTTATAGTTTAATCTTACTTTAAGATGTATTATGCAAATGTTTCAGTTTTATGACCTACTTATAATATTACGGACTTGTTCATAAATTCCCATATAATTCGTTTTTAGTAATATTTTAGTTGGGTCATTAGCGGATATAAGCCAATTAGGGCTTTGGTGAATATCTATATATACCATAGTCACCAATTCGGTACTCGGGATACATTTGGTTGAGCTGGAAAATTCGGAATTCGGGAATTATGTAGAAAGTTCATGTAAAAACGATCAACATACGATAAATGTAGGGTCAACGAAATAGGAAAAATCATAGGATACATATTTGTATAGATACATACATATATATATATATATATATATATATATAGAGAGAGAGAGAGAGAGAGTCGGGCTAGAATACACTCAAGTGTATTCGGAGCAGAATTCACTCAAGTAGTTTTTCATGATGCAATATTTTTTTCAAAAATTTGATTCGTTGATCTTCTAAAACATCTTGTGAATAGATCATATACAAAATTTGAGCACATTTGGACGTTTGTAGGTCATGTTATAAAGACCGCAAAAATTATGCATTTCAAATTAGTTTTGCGCGTCGATTTTGTTGCCCTTGGATGAGTGACTTACACTCATCCAAATGGGCTCAAAATTTGCATGTAGCCTAGTTATAGTATGACAATGAAGATCAATGGTTTACATTTTGCAAAAAAATAGTCTTGATATGCAAACACACTTGAGTGTATTCGTGCGATCTGTGCACTCGAGTATATTCTAGCCTGTGACTATATATATATATATATATATATATAGAGAGAGAGAGAGAGAGAGTCAGGCTAGAATACACTCGAGTGTATCCGGAGCGGAATACACTCAAGTAGTTTTTCATGATGCAATATTTTTTTTGAAAATATAATCCATTGATCTTCTTAAACGTCTCGTGAACAACTCATACGCAAAATTTGAGCACATTTGGATATGTATAGCTCATGTTATGAAGACCGCAAAATTTATGCATTTAAAATTAGTTTCACGCGTCGATTTTGTTTCCCTTGGATGAGTGACTTACACTCATCCAAATGGGCTCAAAATTTGTATGTAGCCTAGTTATAGTATGACGGTGAAGATCAACGGTTTACATTTTGCAAAAATTAGTCTTGATATGCAAACACACTTGAGTGTATTCGTGCGATCTGTACACTCGAGTGTATTCTAGCCTGACTCTATATATATATATATATATATATATATATATATATATATATATATATATATATATATATATATATATATATATATATATATATATTGTTATAAAAAAAGTGAATACTTTCGGGCATTTACAAGTATGCCAGTTTTTTCCTTCAAAAAAGTCCTAACCAATCAGAAGGTAGCATTTTCAAAATGCTGCAATCTGCTTGACTCTCTCTTCTCAGCTTTTTTCACCCTTTCTCAGCATTTTCGAAGAAAAATTCGCGCATAGTGACACGCTCCACCACACACGATGAGCAACTGAATTCACTCACGTTCTCATTCCCTCCACCACTCCATAAACCCACGGGGAAGTTACACCAAAAGTAATACTCCACTATTTGATCCGAACAAACCAGTCACTTCGGTATGTCCTATCTGCAAGCCATTCAAACTTGTCAAAAAAGTCATAAAGTGCAACACACTACAATCATCGTGGGAGTAGCAGCTAGAAATCGCCGCCCATTTGCAGCTTGTAGCTTGCTGCAGGTCTCAAGCATTTCCTCTGCCACGCGAAGATGAGTACAGGTATGAGTCCAGGAGTCGAGCGGGAGTCTGAAAGTGATCGATGCGAGCAACAATCAATCAAACCTGCCACATGAAGAATCTAGGACGGTGTGTCTACCACATCTGCTTTCTCCTGTGACAAACATGCCAACCATACTCCGGTGCGTCAAGCTGATGCTTTTACTCCACAATGGCTTCAAATTCAGGTACACAGCCATCGGCAGATAAAAAGCAGCGAGAAGCTTATTGTCTCCTTCAATGCTTTACAGGGATCAATTGCATGGAAAATCAAACGGACTATTCAAGTGAGCTTGTAAAGAAATATAAAACATATCATTCCCTTCTCATCTTCTTCGTTTAAAAAAAAAATTGTTTCACTAATTCTATGGTTGCCATCCTACTACCATCCTAGCAAATTCATGTAGAACATGACACTGTCCTGACTAAGGCCAATAGAGAGATTAGCAACACAAATCAGTGCAACCACAACCCAGATGTATAACTAGACTTCTATGAACTATGAAGCCATTCCTAAATCATCTAGGATTATACTGTTTAGCCAAAACCAACTTCATTCTCAGCCACGATAATTGTTGACTACTTATTAGTTGGCCCTAAAATCATTGAAAGGCAGTAGCATCATCACCGACACTAATTTCAAGAAGGCTTTCCTCATATTGTGGTTAGCAAGACCACTCTTCTTGGTCGAATGGATAGGAGGGAAAAACCTTTGAATCATAAGAAATGTACATAGATAAACTATGAATACAAATCTCTATGTCGTTTCTACACATTCGTTTTCTCTCAAATGTGGTACGGGTCTACTACTACTGGTTTTGTTAAGTCAATATTTCCTCACAAGAACATTCTTACCAAATGTCATACAGAATTTCTAGATAAGTTCAGTATCATCTAAGTTTATTTAAAGCAATATTTTGCTGGATATTTTCAATTATTTTTAAAGCATATTCAGCAGCCGTCTTTTGTATAGCTTTTCAGTATACAAGAAAAAGTATTGACTAAGATAAATATGACCAGAAAAAACAGATTGTAGCCCTTTCTGATCACCATGTCATGTTTTACATTACACTTCATATTACTTGTAAAGGGATCAAGTGTCCAATCTCCCTGGTTAATTTGTATTACTATGCTTTCTCAGTTTTCAGATTCGGTCAGGTTTACACAGTTTGGAAAGATCAGAGGTATTGTAGTAGTTACATTATCAAAATTTCTTAGCAGTAGTTCCTTTTTGTTGGTCATTAAGCGCACCATGATAGGGTTGCAAAAAACTATCTTCATTTACTTAAACATTTAATGAATGTGAGTGCAAAGTTGGAACGGTTGTGGTGAATCATCAGTATTATACTTGAAAACCTTTTAACGGTAAGCTCTACAAGAAAAGTAATGTTTTAAAAAGACTTTAATCTTCTAACTTATTTCCATGAGAATGGAAAATGTTTGAAAAGTGAGAAAACAGCACACATAGAAAATTTCACTTTGTACAGTAGTATTTTTTTGGTACAGTAGTATAGGTATTGTATAGAAAACAATTGGTAGCGTCCGACTGCAAACATATGTGACATTGGCCAAAGCGGGCACACTTTTTAACAGGGAGGCATTTGACATACTGATAACTAAGCTGGAGATAGAAAAAGAAGGGAGAAAGGATAAAATAGGAAAAAGTTAGTTGATGTGTACGTGAGTTAATTGTTTGTAAAACAATTGGGAATGTTTTATGCGTACATGAGATAATAATCTCTTCATGGATATGCGTACTATTTTATTTTTTCCTCTATTTTATATTTTGCATGTATTGTTTTATTTATTTATGAGTATTATTCATATATTTTTTAGTACTTTTAAATTTCATTACATGTGATATGATTATTGTTTTATTTTTTGAGTATTTATAATTTCATTTTTATTAATTTATGAGTAATATTTATGTTTCGATACTTGTATAATTTTATGTACATTGTTTTGATTTATTTATTTATGCATACTATTTTTGGTACTTTTGAAAAATTATTCATTTTGTAATCATTATCTTCAACTATCATCTTTTTTTCTGTCATTATCAAAGATAATTCTAACCGATTGCTAATTATTTATAATATAGACGTTTCAATTTTATAGAGTTCTTTCTCTATCTTGGCAGACTACAAGGAGCAGCGTCCTTTTCTCTTACCCAAATAGTTTTTGCATAAAAGATCTACATGAAGCGACTTCTCAACTCTTTCTCTCTTCCGGACATCATAAGTGTTCCATTAAAACGAGCAACAAAGAACTATCCCTCTTTTTCAGAAAGTCGAATATAGAATAGATTTCATAGTTGGTGATGTGTGCTACTACTCTAAATAGACCACTCTCTTCTTACTTTCCTTTATTCTCATATCTTTTCACCTTATTTTCTCTCTTAGTATGACGATATCTCTCCTATCTCCTCCCCAGCTCCTCAAATAATGTCTCATTCAATTCATCATTAAATCCACTCTGAAATAATCTACAGTCATACTGTTTTAGTCTTCGACCGGTCTTTCCCTCAAGACTGGGCATATTAACCATCCCACTTTCTTCTCAGAAATCATAAACCAACTCACTCGACCACGACCATCGTTTTAAATTTATAAAGAGTAGAAAGCTTTGTGTGCTCACTTCTATATTTGTCTCTACTACTTTTTTATTCATAGATTTTGACAAGGCAAGCAAACTCTTATAGCTAATTGTTCCATTTGTTTCAAATTCACATTTTATTTTTTTATTAATATATATATTAACATAATAAATTCAAACATTTTTTTGCTTATTTTATATTTATACATTTATACCCCATAATTTAATGCTACTAATGTGACGTATGATGACCACACAACCTTGAAATAGTTACCAAGAGCATGTACCACCACTAAGAGATCGTGATGTATACCCTCAATGATGTGCCAATACTTCAGTTGCCCCTTGTTTGGTTGTTAAGATTGAGCAGTGAGGTAGAGGTAATCCAATCTTGATATTTAATCAATCCAATTTTAGTTCAATTTTTAGGATTTGATGGGCATTTTAATCTGTCATTGTTGTTAGGCATCTTGCCATAGGCACATCAAAAACCAAAGTACTTTTGAATTTGTTTGTAATAACTTTTCATGTAATTTTTTTTTAAACTTTTTGCTTAACAAAGTAGTAATAAACTGTGCTGTAATAGACAATACTATTATTTCTTCTGCCATGTGAGTACCATAGGTTACTCTACATAATTCCATATTTATTTTAAAATATTTGGAGGACCTTGTGATACTATAAAAAGAGAGATGCTTCTACTGATTCTAGGTGTATATTCTCTTGTTCTATTAGAAAATTTTGAAAAATCACATCGCTTTCTAAAATATTGCTACTTTTTTAGTTCTCTCTATCCTCTATTTTCCAAATATTTTTATTATTTTCAAATATCTTCTAAGTTGTATATAATATGTAGTGAAATGATAGGAGCACAAGTTTAAAGGGAAAGAAAAGGGGAAGGAAAGGAAGTCTAATAAAAAGTAGAGAATCATTCACACCGTGTGAAAGATACTCAGATGGAATACATATAAAAATACTATATTAAATGGGTATGGCAATGGGAGAGAGATTTAGAAAAAATATGCACTCCATACAAGTGTAATTTATACTTAACTAAAATATTAGATAGTTTAATGAATTTTGTTTTTGACATAAGCAACACAACACATAAAAGATATATAAGATGGTACTACAACAAATTGGATGAGAGTTATATGAAAAAAATAATTTTTTAGAGGGGGATAAATTGCCGGCGAGAAATTCACTTCGAAGGAACCAATTCCCTGATATGAAATATTACTTGGGAGGGTAATAGATTGTAGAAAAATAGTTGAAAAGCTTTAACGTCTCCAGTGTAATAATATTCTTTCACTTATGTGGAATGTGCGCCCTTGTCCATTCATAATATTGCTGTGAAATATAATGTAAAAACCCACCACTCAAAGTGTCATAACTCATCTAGCACCCATAGACTGCATACTACCAATTTATTCTTTAAGAAAAATACAATAACTACTTATCAGTAATAAATATATTGTATATGGCATATCTAATATAAATTGAACAGGTTATATTTTTCACGTGCATGGCACGTGTCTGTTTACTAGTATATAAATATGCATATATTACATACATAAATATGCATATATGTATTTACATACACACACGTATATATGCACTCAAAATAACTCAAGAGTCTTAAACAATATAATATAGGAAGAAAGAGGATAAAAGCGTATAAAACGGGGAAAAAACATGGTGCAAATAATTTGTGAATAATACGGGGACAAAACGTATTAATTCAGGAATGGGGATTTATTCGGATGTTTGGTATGTCTGGGGGGGATTCATGTTTTAAATGTGATTTTTTCTAAAAGTTGGAGTGTATTACAACAGTGATATATACATAAATATACATATATGTATTTACATACACACACGTATATATGCACTCAAAATAAGTCAAGAGTCGTAAACAATATAATATAGGAAGAAAGAGGATAAAAGCATATAAAACGGGGAAAAAACATGGTGCAAATAATTTGTGAATAATACGGGAACAAAACGTATTAATTCAGGAATGGGGATTTATTCGGATGTTTGGTATGTCTGGGGGGGGATTCATGTTTTAAATGTGTTTTTTTCTAAAAGTTGGGAGTGTATTACAACAGTGATATATACCCATGTATGGGGGTATTGTCCAGCAAAGTTGAATGATGTAAATGAGTTTGGGTTTTGCAATGTGGTTTGCATCAAGTGGTATCAAAGGTTGAGATCTAACTCTAGGTCTAGATCCCAAGAACCCAGGGAGACGACCAGAACTGCAAATGCGGGCCAACTCATCCATCATTCACTTGTTGGTCTTCTAAACCCTAGGTCTAGGGGCCATCACCACCAACTATTGGATCCAAACCCTAGATTAGATTCAATCCTATCCAAACACAAAGAAAGAGAAAAAATCCAAGTTGTTCTTCACCTGAATTGTACACCGTCGCCATATTCATTTCACCTAGCAATCTTCACAGTCTCGCATGATCTTCTTTGGGAGGTTTCATCTCCACCCACCATATAGGGTTTTCCCTCCCCTCTTTTGTCAAGATTTAGACAAAGAAAAAGGAGGGGGAGAATCATTTTCAGTGTCAACCGTACTTCGCTGCGTTGTTCACGTAAACCGTATGCCACGGGTTGTGTTCATAAGGCCTCTGAAATTGATTTTTGGTGATTTCCTTCTCCTTATGCGTCAATCACGGTATGTCTAGGATTTTTGGATTCCACTTTAGTCATTGTGAAATCCACAGTCACGTGCAAAACTGAATTTCCGTAATTTGGATTGCACTCAAACTTCATCGACTTACACCATGGAGCAAAATGAGGAAATCCACACCAAACTTTCGAAACTAGAAGAACAATTGGCAAGCTACAATAAGCGGTTTCACCACTTTCTAGGCACATAACAAGAGATCAGGCATTGTTTGAGTGCTTGCACGGGCAACTTGTACAACATCTGCTACAACGAGACAACCACTACACATCGTCGAGGACACCAATTGATTTATCATTTCCAAAGTTGATACTGGAAAAGGAGAATGATACATGTGACGCTCCGGCGTCTCTACCACTAGTCATGCCATCAATAGCAAAGAACAACACATTTATCTAAGCATTTTGAGATTGGTTTTTCCCTTCACTAGTGGATCTAACTTTGACGTGAAGGTGGTCATTTGATTAATTGTTTACAATGCAAGTGTGATGTTCGTCCAACCAGTCTTCTTTGCACGCGGACATGGCATTGGCTTGCACCAAGAACTTTTACTTTTGATCTCGGGATGAGGTCATTTGTAGCGAAAGCGACTGATGCAAGACAAGTCCCACTTCAATATCCAAAAGTTAGACAGCTATCCGATTAGGCTAATTAGCTCTCTTGTTTTTAGATTTATTATGCAATTACTTCATATTAGGACCTATGTGTAACGTTAGGGACTTATTTGTAAGTTCTCAATTAATTAGTTTTGATTTAGTATTTTCGTTGGGTCATTAGAGGAAATAAGACAATGAGGGCTTCCCGCAAATTATCGATATGTACCTGATGCAAAGGGGTATTGTCCAATAGACTTCAATGATATGAATGAGATTGGTTTTTGCAACGTGGTTTGCTACACATGTACAACCACGCATTCCATGACGATTGTTCCTATTTACGACATCATAGAAACCACAAGCCCTTCATGTGGCATTGGTTGTTCGCACCTCAAGTCTGTGGCAAGATTGCCGCCACCACACACCCTTCCTGTCATTGTGTCATCATAGGTCGTATTGTGACAGTCTTAGTCTTCTTCAGGCTTGTCCAATGCTACAAAGGAGTGAATTTCGATAGCACTATTATAGCTGACCTTTGATAGACTCTACGGTTTGTATATGTTACATACTCACAAGCTCCAAGGATTTTGAAACCCTTGCCACAAGTGAGAATTCATTTCCATTGTGCATCTGAAGCGACTAATCGCGGTATCCGCATGATTTGAGAAGGAGATGATTTTGACTTCCGCTTTATATTCCTTATTTCTATTTTAGTTATGCGTTATGCTATGTTACGTGTTTTGTTATGTGCTTTAGACTTGTCTGGTCTTTAACCTTTCTTTTATCCCATATTGCCTAGTTCTGTTTCTTACTTACTCTCTTATCCTATGTAAGAGAGAGCATCGTATTTGTTTTAGAATCATAAAATAAAGGTTCTTCTACTCTATAGACCTAACCAATGAAGAGAATACCAATGAAGCAACCTTGATTTCCAAATGAAGATATGATATGGTCCAATTGATCCCCCATCCCGTGAGTGGATGAATATTGCCCAGACTGCTTGTTTAATTCACCCTTTTGTCTCCTTCATGTGAGATTTTGTTATGATCCAAGGGCCTTGGGTCAGCGAACGTTCACATTGGCATACACTCGAGCCCTCGACATGGCTACGCTCGCCGCCCTCTTGTTCCTAACAACTTTGCTAGCCAATAAAATATAAGAGACTAGAAGACGAAGCCAAGGCAGAGTCATGTCAATTCACTCTTCCTCCTCTTCTAGTTCATCTTCTTATCCCGCTCCGGCTACGCACTACATGAGAGAGGGGCGGCAGGGAATGAAGACGGGTTAGATGTGTGTTCCTTCATTAGTTGTGGTGTCAAGGTGGAATACTTTAGTTCTTTGCATATATAGGAATCGCAATTACTCTTTTTCTTCCTCATACGGGCACCCCTGACCTGAGCGACTAGCACACAGTTGTTTCCGTGTTCGGCTATCCCCTATGTTTTCCTCCCACTAGCGGATCTGCTCTTTCTCCACCATCTTTGCAAAAAAATTGCCATCATGGTCCATTACATCTTCTTTAAAGTGAGCAATCGGGAGACTGTGAAGCTTTCATGGCTTAAGACAGATTTTCACAGAGAGCTGCCAATTGTTTCCCAATTGCCAGCCCACCATGAAGTTGGATCTGTGAACTAAGGGGTATAAATGCAACTACCACTGCAACATGACTATCTCTAAATGATGCTCCTCTGCCCATCCTATTTCAATTTTTTCCTTAACAATCCACCCTAACCGCTCTCTTGAATATGTTAGTGGCTAGTGTGAGGGAGAGATATAGAGGAAAAAAGAGGGCAAGGGAGATGAAGTGAGAAGAGAAGAAGATGAAGTGAAAGTTGAGAAGCAAGGAAGACATTTCATCATCAGGCTAATGTTCAAGTATCAGTATTTGGTTTGTCTATGGAGCATCTAGCTGGGATAGCAATTCATACATTTATCCACATCCATTAAATGATCGCCCACAGTCCCGTCCAATTCATTTATTTGATCATTAATTGGATATTTAGACCATTGCTTTGTTGGTAGCATGGATGTTTCTAAAGAACAAGAGTGCATCTATGGTTTTCGTCCACTCTACATGCTTTCCACACATATACAAAAGCCAATCAGCTTACAATAGTTTGCGTCAATGTTCTGAAATGCGGTATGCGGTATGCGTTCGGTCAGGGTACCGCATAGAGCATAAGCGGAATGCGGGAGCATAAGCGGGGCATATGCGTTTTTGGATTTTTTACAATAAATTCTATATTTTATACATATACTTAATTAAAAAATCATAGTCATAAATTTCATACTATCTAGTTTTGTAGCCTAATAGCCCAAAATGTACCAACAGATCATTACATCATAGAAAAAGAAACACATATTTTCCAATCATCAAGAAGAAAAATCAATCAACAAAACCCTAAGCTTATATAATGTACTAGAATATACAAGTAATACAACACAGTAACACATGCAGTTCATAGCAGAACATTTATTGATTGAACACAATAAGAATAATCACAGTAATACAACACATGGTAGTTCAAAGTAGAAATAGAAAAAGAACATCAAATACAAAATCAAAACATCAAAATGATATGAAGAAATCAAGTCAATAATAAATAGAGAAGAAAAAGTCGTAGGGAATACAAATTACTCCCTAGGCAGCACACAAATTCGATACTTTGTAAAAGTAAATATCATATCCAATTAATATCTGCAATAGATTCCCTTTTTATACAAGACGAAATAAGAACTGTGGCAAGTGCAACATGTTCTAATCTTAGAGCAAAATAGAAGAGAAAAAAAAGAGTAAAGGAAAGAGCATAATGAAACATTAACAATTGTAAAATGTAATAATACATTTTGCACCGCTCAGGTAGTAAAATTTCAAAATCTAATTTAAAACCAACTATATATAAGTAGTCATTTAATCTGGTTGATTTTATTTGAGTTTTTATTTATTTTTTTACTTAAGTCACCAAATGAAATGCGGGGCCTAAGCGGCCGCATATGCGGACCACATGCCGCATATTCGGTCCATGCCCAAAAATAGCACTGCATAGTTATATGCGGAGCGGCTGAGGGCCGCATACGCATATGCGGCCGCATAAGCGGCATCATGCGGGGCATATGAGAACACTGGTTTGCGTAGCACCAACGAACTATCGGGAAAGACGGCATGGATATAGAAGAAAGCAAAAAAATTCCCTTTTCTACATTAACCAGCATGTTTAATGAGGTGGGTTCACGGTAGAGAACTTCCTCAAGAGCCAGGTAGCCGACAGCTACAAACATTCTATTTAGCTTTTCACGGAGATACTGTTGTTTTGTTATGGATCATGTCGCCAACACCAAAAACCATTGATTTTTTGTCAACCAATTCTTAGACCATCCATTGTTCAGGATATCTACAAGAAATGGTATGGATTTCTCTAGTTATGGCTTGTTTGAGTAGATGGTGGATAATTTTGCCATCCCTACCTAGCATGTTGGAGCATCCCAAGCTATGCATATTTGTTTGTGTGCATGTTTAGCACATTTTTAATTCGCAGAAAATCATTCATCCATATGGCTATGTTGTCTAGCCCGCTTATCTATCCATGCTTTGTTAGCTACTTGTTACGGTGTATTTTTCCTATAATAGTGCACCCATTCCAAGCACATCAGTCACTAGCTACAGCACAATCTTCCACTAACTATTTGTATAATCTCCCCAATTTTAGGAGTGCATATGTTTATGTTGAGTATATCTTTACTTTTGTGTGTTTAAGTCAAGTTTATGCCTATTTGTTTATTTATTGTGCAAGTTGGACATGTGACTCTTTCATGGCTTCGACTTGAGGGGGAGTGTTAAATATTAAAGTATTTTATTAGTTAGTGGGTCTAATGTTACAGGGCCAGAGTGTTGTAGCCCCAATTAGGGTTTAGTCACGTCTATAATTGTGTCCCCCTCTCTTATATACCGGAGGGGTTTGTCTATGCAATAAATCCAATTGTCCTCTCATCATGTTCTACACAATTGTTTAGTAAACAACTTTATGTGATATGTTTCTTTGTACTTGTGCTAACATGTATAGACAATCCCAATGCCAAATGACGACTGGTTAGATGGACAATAGTGGAGTAAGAGAGGAAAGTCCGGTGTAGCTCTCTCCTGTGTGGGATGGAATCCTTCAGCATCTTGAGCATTTAGAACATCTACTTATTGTGAGGTAGGAACATGGAGGAGACTTTTCTCAAGGATGATTGATGGTATGGTTTTACTTGCTTATGGTCGACTTTTGACAGCTCACTATTACAATGACATCTAGTCATTTGTGCATGTACTTAGCTTCTTGGATTCCTCTTCTTCCTGACTACATTCACTATGTGGCCATTTATTCCTTTAAATACAGCAAAGACTGCTTACTTTTAGTTTTACTGCAAAGAAGAATAAGGAACATCATTTTTTTACTGCTTGAGTTCAGAAAAATTTAGGATACTAGACTAGAGGCAGTGTTTTAAAAAGCGGTATGCGTTATGCGTTCAGAGAGGTCACCAAATAGAGTATATGCGGTATGCGGGAGCATATGCGGAAGTATATGCGGTTTCATATTTTTTATATTTATTATATATATATATATATATATATATATTAATCATGAATTTACATAAATAATGTGTACAATTGTGTATTTAAATAGTATAGTTACAAGAATAATGGATGCAATCATACAAATATGCAATCATCACAACTTAAATAAATACAAACCTGCACTGTAGATGAATGTAAATGTGAAAAAGAAGAAATGAAAATATGTTTATCTAAAAATCGGGGATTAATCGGCCTTTTATGCGGCTATGCGTCTGATTATGCGGCCAGGTCCACTTTTAGGGGGGATTTCAAGTATGCGGTTCGGTAGGTGGTCTGAACCTTGTATGCGGCCGCACATACCGTTTTTTGAAAATTTGACTAGAGGTTTTCAGGCACAAGATGTTGCAACTAAGCTTCCCCCTACAAATATCAAATGCTTCGTAAGGCACATCTTAAACAAGATATTGGCAACCACAGAAGCAATCAACCACTTCATTCTAGGATCCTATGCTCATCCATCATTCCAAGACTGCTCTAAAAATATAGAGACTAGTCTTTTAGACATGTAGGACTTCTCAAGTGATTTTCAAAGGTGTAGTTTGTATATGACTTTAATTGGTAGGAGTGAGGGTCACATAGGGAACTACTGAGGCATGTAGCAAGTAGTGGTTGTATGAAAGAGTTTCTCTAAAATATGTGGTTGATTACCTCTAGGCAGATTCTTTTCAGAAAGTTTAGGAGAAAAATAGGTAATTTCTATGCACCTAGTGTCATAAACTTATAATAATCGCCGAAGTTTTTAAAACTTGTGCATAAAATATGATTTTTTACCAAGACAGTTATATACTTGTTTCCCATATAATGTGTTTCCATGTATTATTTATGAAGTCTTTGTGTTTCCATTTTTTTCCCTTGTATTCCCATTTTTTAATGCGCAAATATAGGGAGATGATCTACTGCAGAATGTGTGTGTTTTATGTATATATGTACTATATATATAAATATGTATGTACAAATCTACATATAAGTACTATGTATATATGTATTATAGAGATTTGTTATGTTTTACTGAGTGTCATGTGCCTAGCATGTGCCTTACTTATATTTTTACTTCAGTAGTTTAGTCCCATATTGCTCATCTCTGTTTTAGTCTCTCCTCTCTTCTCCTATATAAGAAACTATATTGTACACCTTTTTTATCATCAAATATACATTCCTATTCTCTCTATATGGTATCAAGAGTAGGTCCGATTTTTTCCCGTGCAACTTCCCAACCTACCCCATGCCCTAGACCTTCTCCCCCCCCCCGCCCGTCGCAACAACCCCCCCCCTCCCGCCGCCGCCGCAAACAGCCCCCCCGGCAGCCGTCCCCCCCCCCGGCGTCGCCAATGCACCCTGTCCACCCAGCCACCGCCACCACTGCCCCTCCCACCTTCCTGGCGCCGCTCCCTCCTCCTGCTGTCCTCACATACCTTTCTTCTTTCTTCACCTCTTTACGTGCTTAACGTTTTCCGGACAGCCATAGCTCTTACACATTAAGAGTCTCTCCAGCTCTTTGGGTTCTTCTGCCTGCGCCTCATGACGGAATCTTGATCTTCCTCATGATGGCGTAGGTTCCTTTATCAGTCAATCTACCCGTAGCGGGTCTCTTCTGATCTGATGCTTCAGATATCTGGTCCTGCTCTACTGCCCCATAGCGGGTTCCTTATCTGCTGACTGTTGTTGTTGCGTCGCCCATTTTCTTGTTGCTCTGTCTCTGTTCATCATGGCCTCTGTTGAGCCGCCTCGTTCTCTGTGTTACCACTGTCAAACTCGATGGCTCCAACTATCATCTCTGGTCGGCGTTCTTTGTTCTTTACGTCAAGGCACAAGGTTGTTATTCACACCTCACTACTGATCCTCCTCCTGCTACTGCGGATGAAAAAAGCAAGCAAACCTATGCACAATGGTCTCTAGAGGAAAATGGAATTGTTTATTCAGTGAGTAAAACAGGTTACAGGATAGTCTCTAATATAGCTAATGAGAGTAGAGACATAAGTACAAGTGAGCAATATGGGACTAAAAGTAAAACAGTAAAACAACAAGTAAATAACACAGTAACACAGTATATCTATACTCCCCCCTCAAGCTGGAGCGTAGATGTCAAACAAGCCCAGCTTGTCAATCAGAGTCTGAAACCGAGCTTTAGGCAACATCTTGGTGAAGATATCTGCAAGCTGCTTGTCAGTGCCAATATATGGAGTGCAGATATGTCCAAACAGAACTTTCTCCCGAACAAAATGGCAATCAACCTCAATATTCTTCGTGTGTTCATGAAACGTGGGGTTGCTTGCAATAAAAATTGAGGCTTTGTTGTCACAGAACATAGGAATGAGGCTAGAATAAG
Organism: Alisma plantago-aquatica; assembly: GCA_963693085.1. Lineage (NCBI taxonomy): Eukaryota > Viridiplantae > Streptophyta > Magnoliopsida > Alismatales > Alismataceae > Alisma > Alisma plantago-aquatica. Next base: position 380,323,273 of record OY856414.1, read on the forward strand.
CAATGTCAAACTCTTGAAGAAGGCCACGGACCCACAGAAGCTCACATGCAGCATGAGCCATGGCTCTATATTCGGCCTCGACACTGGATCTAGCAATTTGCTTTTTGCTCCACCAGGTGACTAGGTTGCCTCCCACAAAGGTATAGTATCCAAAAGTAGACTTTCGATCAGATCGAGTTCCTGCATAGTCAGAATCAGAAAATCCAGATAGATTGCAATGGCCATGCTTTTTATACAGAAGACCTTTCCCTGGCGAGCTTTTAAGATATCGTAGGATGTGACACATAGCGTCCCAGTAGCACTGTCGGGGTTTATCCAGGTATCGGCTTATGAATCCCACAGCAGTTGCTAGGTCAGCCCTAGTGACCGTCAGGTAGATAAGCTTGCCTACCAGCCTTCGAAATTGGTGACGATCATCATAAGGTGGAGAGATATCATCATCCCAATCCATGTTGGGATCTAGAGGAGTGTTGGCTGGCTTGCAGCCCAGCATGTCGGTTTCCTACAATAAATCCAGAACATATTTTCTTTGTGAAAGACAGATTCCTGCATAGGATCTGGCAACTTCAATACCTAGAAAATATCGCAGTTTGCCAAGATCCTTGGTGATGAAGTGTTGTGCAAAATAATGTTTGGTTGCCTGGATACCTGCATTATCACTGCCAGATAAAACAATATCATCTACATATACAATCAGAATAACAAGCCCTGCTGCTGACTTACGAATAAATACAAAATGATCAGATTGTGATCGCTGAAAGCCAAAAGTAATTAAGATCTGACTGAGTTTATCAAACCAGGCACGCTGGCTCTGCTTAAGACCATAGATGGCCTTTCGAAGTTTACATATTTTGAAGGCACACTCCCCCTGAGCAACAAATCTCGGCGGTTGCTCCATGTATACCTCCTCCTGAAGATCTCCATAGAGAAAAGCGTTTTTGACATCAAGTTGATACAGAGGCCAGTCTTTATTTACAGCAATAGAAATCAGAATACGAACAGAATTCAGGCGTGCAACTGGAGAAAAGGTCTCAAAGTAGTCAACACTGTATGTCTGTGTGTAACCTTTTGCAACTAATCTGGCTTTCAGGCGTTCAGTGGTACCATCCGGTTGATATTTAATAATAAATATCCAGCGACAGCCAACAGTATGGCACGAAGAGGGACGATCAACCAGATCCCAGGTGTGACGATCACAGAGTGCATGCATTTCTTGCTCCATAGAATGTTTCCAGGAATACGAAGGGCCTCTTCGGCTGATTTAGGAATTGTCACAACAGATAAAACAGAATTGAAGCAAGCAAAGCTACCACAGAGATTGTCAGATGAACAGAAATGACTGATAGGATGCTTAGTACATGATCAAACACCTTTCCGTAAACTGATAGGAAGATCCAGGTCAAAAAATACCTCAGCGGATGGTGAATCAACCATAGACGTAGGATTTGGTTCGGTCGGGGCTTCAGAAGCATTGTGGTTCTTTGACCTGCGTTGATAGACTTGCAATGGGCGTTCTTTAGGCACATCAGGAGACGGTAAATCTTCAACAATCACCGGTAACGGTGTGGTACCATAATATCAGCAGACAATTTTACGCCATCAGTAGAATAGTAAGGCATATGCTCAAAAAAGGTCACATCCGCACTAACAAACCACTATTTTTTAATAGGATCAAAACAGCGGTAGCCTTTTTGTGTACGGGAATATCCCAGAAAAACACATTTGACCGAGCGAGCATCAAGTTTGGTGAGCCCAGGACGAATATTTTTCACAAAACAAGTACTCCCAAAAATGCGAGGAGGCAGAGAGAATAAGGGTTTATCAGGAAATAAAATGGCATACGGGACCTAATTTTTCAAAACAGAGGAAGGCATGTGATTGATGAGATAACAAACCGTAGAGACAGCTTCAGGCCAGAAATGATGGGGTACTTTGTAGTGTATGAGAAGAGTGCGAGCAACCTCAAGTAAGTGATGGTTTTTTCTTTCAGCGACGCCATTTTGTTGAGGAGTGTAAGGGCAAGTGGTCTGATGTATGGTTCCTCAGGCAGCACAGAAGGAGGTAACAGATTGTTGCATGAACTCAAGTGCATTATCAGTACGAAAAATTTTAATAGGTCGGTTAAATTGGGTGTGAATTTCAGCAAAGAAGGTACGAATAGTATCCGACACAGTATCTCGACCTTTAAGTAAAAACAGTCATGTGGTGCAAGAATAATCAACAATAAAGGTCATAAAATATTTCACACCCGAGTGACTCGATACAGAGCACGGTCCCCAAATATCAGCATGAACAATGTCAAAAATTTCTTTAGAAGCAATAACTTTCTTAGCAGGAAAAACAGACCGAGTTTGTTTGCCAAAAACACAAGTTTCACATGAAAAAATTGTTCTCAGATAAAGTCGGGAATAAATGTTTTAATTTGGTAGCAGATGGATGGCCCAGGCGAAAGTGCCACTGTAGTCCCGTCACTGAAGTAGAGAGCTTAGAAGAAGCAGCAGGAGGTCCATCCAGATAATACAGCCCATCTGGTCCTTCACGGCCCGAACCAATCCTCGTCTTTGTGCGGAGATCCTTCAAAACACAGCCAGAAGGATCAAATTTAATAGAGCACTTGAGTTGTTTTATCATCTTACTGACTGACAACAGATTAACAGGAAACTTTGGAATATATAAAACAGAATGCAAATGCAGTTTTGGTGAAATAGGAACCGTGCCAGTGCCATGAACTGCAATTTTGGAGCCATTTGCAACAGTATCAGATGATATAGTAGCAGTTTTATTTAAAACAGAAAATAGACAAAGATCACCAGCCATATGAGTGGATGCACCCGAGTCAATGCACCACTGTTTGTTACCAGATGATGGAGAAGCGAACATGGCAGAGGGTCCTGGTGTAGACGAGGATGGCAGTTTTGCAAAACGCTCTTGGAATATCTTCTCGAACTCAAAACATAACCATTTCGCGTGTGCAGGAGCAGTAGGTGCATCAGCGGTAGAGTCAGCAGCAGTTTCTGTAGCAGCCTGGTTAGCCCAAGCGGGCTTGTCGTGCTTAATCCAGCATCGATCTTCATTATGATTGTCCTGACCACACCACTTGCAGTAGCGAGGGCCGGGAGGAGCACCACGTCCAGGAGCAGATGATCATCGACCTCCCGAGGGAGGAGGGCGACCGCCACGGCCACGGCCAGAATCAGCAGAGCGAGCAATAAGCGCAGGGTGCTCAACAGCAGGAGTAGGAGTCATGGACGGCAGGCGTTGGACTCTTTTGAGAACATCCCGAAGGGTAGGCAGCGGATCACTTGACAGGATCTGGTCAACCACACCAGAAAACGAGGCAGGAAGAGCAGCCAAAAACTGAACAAGTTGCAGTTCGTTGTGTTGCTTCTGAGCAATTTTGATGTCTGTCGTCAAGGGTGGTAGAGTTCAAACTCATTTCACAGAGCCGAGCATTTATTGTAGAAATCATGAATGGAAGTGTCAGGGGAGAACTTTTTAGCCAAGTTTTTGAAAATTTCAAAAACTCGTTTGGGATTCTCCTGATGAGAGTAGATGTGGGACAGTTGATCCCACATAGCCTTAGCATCATGAAGGCAGAGAAGTGATTGGCTAATCTGGGACTCGGTAATATTGAGGATCCAAGACATGACGTCGGAGTCATCCTTGGACCATTGTGCACAGCTTTGTCTGGTTTTGTCATCCGCATCAGCAGTAGGAACAGCAGGAGGCTCAGCCGTAAGATGGTGATAACGGCCTTGTGCTTTGACATATAGAACAAATGACGCCGACCACAGATGATAGTTGGAGCCGCCGTCGAGCTTCACCGTGGTGACACACAGAAAGCGAGGAGGCTCAAATAAGGCCATGGCAGAGGCAGTAGTCGGTGCAGCAGCAGAGTAGATCAGAGACCCAAAAAGGGGCAGATAACAGCAGCAGGGATCTGACGAGTCAGATCAGAAAACCCGTATAGGGCAGAATATGCATATATATAGAGAAACCTACGCCGTCATGAGAAAAGCTCAATGTTCCTTTATGAGGCGTAGGCAAAGAAGACGGTGAGACGAAAGACTCTCAACTTAGACGGCCGGTGGATGTCCGAACTTGGATACGAAGATCACCCGGACGTAGAGGGAGAGGAGAGGTAAAAAGCAGTGGCAGCCGGAGCAGGGATGGGAAGAGGAGCCGAACGGGAGGAGGGGGGGGGCGGTGGGAAAAAGGAGGATGGGGAGGCGAGGCGGGGGAGGGGCTGGTTTTCTTACGTCACTGCGGACGGGTGGGTGGGGAAAAAGAGACCTGCTCTTGATACCATCTAGAGGAAAATAGAATTGTTCATTCAGTGAGTAAAACAGGTTACAGGATAGTCTCTAATATAGCTAATGAGAGTAGAGACATAAGTACAAGTGAGCAATATGGGACTAAAAGTAAAATAGTAAAACAACAAGTAAATAACACAGTAACACAGTATATCTATATGGTCCAAAGACAAGTCTAGTGTTATGTCCTGGCTTCTTAATAGCACCGAGCCGCGGATCAGTCAATCCTTGTTATGTCTTCATGATGCTAAGGTCATGTGGGATCAGCTATCTCACATCTATTCTCATCAGCAGAATCCTAAGCGTATTTTTGAAATTTTCAAAACCTTGGCCAAGAAGTTCTTCTGACACTTCTGTGGAGGACTTCTACAACCAGTGCTCTGCTCTCTGGAATGAGTATGAAATTTATCACCCCTTGACGGCCGACATCAAAGAAGCCCAAGAGCAGCGCAATGAACTCCAATTGGTCCAATTTCTGGCTGCACTTCATACTTCCTTCTCTGGCACGATCGATCAGATTTTGTCTAGTGACCATCTGCCTACTCTCTGCGACATCCTTAAACGAGTTCAAAGACTTCCGTCGATGACCACCCCTGCCATTGAGCATCCTGCTCCGGCCGTTCACACTATTGAATCTGGACGTGGCCTAGGTCGAGATCGTAGTCGTGGAGGACATTTGCCTCCTACTAGTGGACGTAGTTCTTCTACTACTCCTGGTCGAAGCCAAATTGTTAGCCCTCGCTTCTGCAACTAGTGTGGTCGTGATAATCACAATGAAGATCGGTGATGGATCAAGCACAGTAAACCGGCTTGGGCGAGCCAAGCTTCTACAGAGACCTCCACTGATACAGCATCTGACCAGCCATCTACTACATCGTCTACTTGAGTGGCTTCGCTCGGAGTTCAAGAAATTTTTCCAAGAGTGCATGACTCAGCTTCCCTCTACATCTACTGTTGGTTCCTCCGCCATGCTTGCCTCTCCTTTTACTGGTAACAATAAATGGTGTATTGATTCTGGTGTGTCTGTCCATATGGCTGGTGACATCAACTTATTTTCTGCTCTGACTAAAACCACCAATATTCCGTTTGTCACTGTTGCAAATGGCTCTAAGACTCCTGTTCACGGCATCGGCACTATTCCCTTATCTCGAAAATTGCACCTGCAATCTGTTTTATACATCCCGCAATTTTTTGTTGATTTACTATCTGTCAGTAAAACTATAAAACAACTTCAGTGCTCCATTAAATTTGATCCTTCTGGTTGTGTTTTGAAGGATCTCTGCACAAAGACGAGGATTGGTTCGGGCCATTAGCCCCTGTTTGGGAACGGACTGGATCCGGATTAGGAGCTGTCGTCTAGCGCCAGGTCGGCGTAACCCGGTCCGGTTTGGGCCAAAATGTTGTTTGGTTCGCAACCCCATTCGACCACCGTTTTGGGATAACGGAATCCCATAATCCGGACTAACCCAGTCCCGGTATAGGCGGGATTGCAAATCCCAGTCCGGTTTAGCGCCCCCCCGACACCCCCTTCGACCCTGACTCCCTCGCTCCCTCTCACTCGCGCGCCTCCCTCTTCCTCTCGGCCCTCTCCCTCTCGCCCCTCTCCTTCGCTCCGGTTGGTTTCCCCTCTCCTGTGCCGGCTGACTGTTGGTCTGTGAGTTAAAGCGAGGTCTGCTACCTCGAGCAGCTCGCGGATGGAGGGCAGCAGTCGTCGGGCGGAGCGTCCGCCGCCTGGTGAGGATTCAATGCAGCCATCTGCGACCGCCGGGCTACTAGGGCGGCTACATCCTGCAAAGGCAAGGTACCAGTGCCCTGTCCTGTCCTTCTGACCATCCATTATCTGCACCGTCCACCTGACTCAGGTTGAGTAGTCATCGTCCCATCTTGTCGACGCACAGGACAAACCCTAGCAAGGGCAAGCAGTGTCCGTGTTCCTTCATATTGGTCGCCTTGTGCATCGAGGTTCTTCACATCCACCTACGCATCTTGGAGGAAGCTGGTGTTCGTCCCTGGTTCTCCGGCGGTGATGCTCATCCCGTCGATTCTGGAGTTGCTGCTCGCTGTCGACCACTTCTTCGTCCCTGGTTCTCCGGCGGTGCTGCTCATCCCGGCGATTCCGCAGTTGTTGCTGGTTGTCGACCACTTCTGAATAGGTTCGTGATGCTGAATAGTTAGGCCTATTTTTTGTACTGAATCATTATGCAAAGGGGTTCCCCGTGTTCCATGGTGTGTGTTGGATCCCCTGTGTGTGTTTTACATTGATAAAATGATGTTTATCTGAAGGCTCCATACTATTTTTCATTCGTGGATCCTTCCTTTTCTGTATGAAATGTGAAGGCTAAGCCGTTTGGAATCTGTTTGCAAAGCTATTGTCTAGTTCTGTCCTATAAATTGAATGATCCAGCCTCCCTTACAAGGCATCTCTTCTTGAGACGCTAGGATGTTGTGGTCTATGCTTAAGCAAGAAGATGATCTTTATCGGTCAATTGCATCATTCATTTCCATGGGCTGACGCCACTATCCTTGACCTATTGATTCCTTTGTCGTGGATTTTAGATTAGATCAAGAAAGATAATGAATAAGAAGAATCATTGGATACTAGTCTTAGTGTATTCTACTACTGCATTAGATTAGCCCCATCTCTGGTCATGAAGGTTGTTACCTCACACACATGCCTACATCTCTTCTACTCATATAGACAATATCTATCTGCTTCTTTTCCTTTGTTCTTCCTGGTCTTGCTATAATTAGCGAATATTTTCTTACATTAGTGCATGGGGATTATCCATGATACCTCTTTTTGCCCATTCTACTACATATGTGCTTCTATCAACTGTGATATATTTTAATCCAATTAGTTTATGCTACCACTGTAGTCTGATCAGTAGGTTTGCATCTCTGTCAGATCCTGGATGTAGAGATCTTTGAACCTAGGATCTAGGATATCAATTGTTTCTTGTCAAACCCTCTATGAGAACTTTATATGAGTTTTCAAATGAGACGGGCATGTGATCTCAACCTGTGGTTGGGGGAAATTTTTGCTAGGAATTACATTGTGAGGCTTCAGTTTGCAGAAACTGCTTTTCGAAATGCACCTGATCGATTGACTGTTGGAAGAACCTTTGGTATATACATTCAGGTTTGTTGAGGCCTGTTAGTAAATTTTTCTACTTATATTCTTCAATTCACTGATGCAATTTTTTTTCTCTGAAATAAATAATTGATTGGATAGGAGTTACTAGCGCTACTTTTCACATGTTATAAAAACCTAGAATACTATACTCCTCTGGCTTTCTGTGCCTCATCTCTTTGGACTCTTTTTATATTCCCCCACTTTGCCCATTTCATGCATATATGATCATCTTACTTGTCACCACTCTTGCTAGATATTATAGTTGGTTCTCTTCTCTGTCTTCTAAATTGCCTCTTTTGCAAATATTTTATATTTACCAATGCTCTGCACTTGTGTGCCTATGGATGTTTTGGCAGTGTAGTTATCACTGCACTCCTATACCATGAATTTTAAAATTCTTGTATGTTGGAAACTAAAAAAGCAATATTACACACTAAATGTGATAGTGGTTCAACAGACTACAATGATTTATGTAATACTTTTTTAGTATAAGATATTCATTCTGTTGCTCAATTCTTAATTAGCAGGAAAAAGAGAATGATCATTAAAGTCAACAATTGTGTTAACCAATTATGGATGTACAAAACTTGGACCTAGTACATTTGAATGAATGAAATAAAAAATTGACTCTGTCATGTTCTCGCTAAATCATAGCCCCTTTTTTTAGCTCAAAAGAGGACATATCAGTTTCTAGATATGCGGATGTTGATTGGACAGGAAACAGACGATCCACATTATGATTTTGCATTATGATAAGCAAACATCCTGTTGTATGATAAGAAAAAAATTTAAATTTTTTTACTTTGAATGCTATGATTGGTGACTTCATTACACATTGATTTTTGTGGAATTTTTAGATTTACATCAAACATTTTTCTTCATCATACTTATTGTATAATTATACTATAGGTAAAAAAGGTTTACAAATTTTATAGTTGACTTCATAAACCATAGTGTTAAATGGTTAAGTCAAACTTAAAACGATAGACCTACATATGGACCTTTAAATGACCAAAACTAATAATAAATGAATTTGGTATTATTTTGGGTAAATTCCTCAAATAAGTGTTACATAAATATAGTTGTTGTCTAATTAGGGTAATCAAACCTACTGAATGCATTATAGAGTGTATCTCACAACACCCATTTTAGAGTCTAAATTTTTGGTTTCCCGTATGTGGTATTCATAAAAATTCCCCCATCCTAGAAAAAACATACTACAATATATCACCATTGTACCCATATGTTACAATATATGTCATACATCCTTGCTAGAAATCCAACTTGAAACTATGTTTTGGTTTCTCTGTATTGCTGCATAGGGGCATGAAACAAAACATTGGTTTGTTGAAATTTGTTAATCAATATTCACTGAGACTGTAAATGTCTATTTTATCCTAATGGCCTTCTTGTGTGCTATTCTACTCGATTTTCTTCTATCCTAATCCACTTCTCTTATACCTCTTCTGAGCTCATGGGATTATTGAATAAGATGGCAATTCGTATAATGCTCTCATTAATACACTGTTCCAGCTTGCTTTTTTTTTAATTATTTTTTATGGATGATGGAGTGCCAATATTAGATCTGAAGACCTTATAAAAGAAGAGGCGGGTTCTTCATTTGTTACTGAATTTTTTTGAATTATTTTTTATGGATGTTTCACCTCAAATTTATATAACACGGCTTGAGATCCTTTTTGATTTTATTGGAACTAATATACAGAAAATATATGCAACTGATGAACAAGGTAATTTCATAGTGTCATTACAGCTTAGACGCCACTATCTAAGTAAATACTTTATCTGAAAAGATAAACGATATAACGATTTGTGTATCATAATATATTGCAGCACCTACGGGGGTATGTCTTCCGCTGACCCCAAGTTTCGTATTGTTTGGGGAAGAGATTCTGATGCCGCTCTAGTATCTGCATTGCGCAGACAATATGACCTAGGCAGGTGTGTCGATGGTCATTTCACTAGGGAGGCTTGGAGGGAGGCAACTGTGGAAATGCAAAATAGGATGGGGAAGACGGCCTGCAATATAGACCAGCTGAAAACTCGATGGAAGAACTTGAGGAGGGACTATGCCGCTTTGAAGCTTGTGACGAATAAGAGCGGCGTTGGATGGGATGACACTAGGCATAAGCCCATGCTGCCCGACAGCCCTGAATGGAGGGAGAGCCTTGCGGTATATCCAATAACCAGTCCCTTAATTAAAAAAATAATGTCATATATTTACACTTTAATTTCCTAATACAAAAAATTTTTATACTTAGGCAAACAAGAACCTTGCTAGGTTGCTTAACAAGCCGTTCCCCCACTACTATGACATCGAGATGATGGCGGGGAGGAACATTGCTAGAGGACATCATGCAATGTCTTCAACGGACACACAAATCCCTTCTGACGTTGCCTCCGAGGATGATGTCACTGTCGACTTAGATGGCCCAGACACACCCATGAACACTGGAAGCCAATCTGGGGAACCTAATATGGGCGCATATGGGATGCAAAGTGAGGGAGAAACCGGGGGAGGCGGAACAGATACACCGAGTGTTGGCGGGAGGCCTCCTGTCGTTAGGCGCAAGAAGCGGCCATCAATGGCTCAAGACCGATGTGGGTTTTCAAATGAAGTGTTATCTGAATTCACACAGGTTTATGCAAAGGTTCACGAGTTAGGCAGTGGTGTGGCAACTAGAGCCTTTGAAAAGAAAGAGTTTACAACCATCTTACAACATTTCTAGGACACTTACCCAGATGCCCCCACTCCTGTGTTTACAACACTTGTGAACGCCATCAAGGACTCAACAAACCGCACCATCTACCTCAGCCTTATAGACACACCTCAAAAGATAACCATATGGTTGCAAGACCTTTGGGAAAGGTCCCAAGCTGCCAATGCAACAGCAACACCTTCAATGCCATCCTCGTTCCAAGCTGCCAATGCAACAACAACACCTTCAATGCCATCCTTGTTTATGCCATCTCACCATGCATTTTTCCCGCAATCCCCAACACCCAACTTCAGCAACAGACCAAGTATGACATCGTCGTTTGTGTCATCTCACCGTGCATTTTTTCCTTCATCCAATGATGTTGGCCCTTCCGGATCACCAAACATTAACAGCCAGACATTTAACTCATCAAATCAGTAGAAAGTTCTTTCGTTGTTGTAATAATCAATTTCCCATCCAAACATTTTCTTTGGGCATAATCTTATTTGCTGAATTGTTGTAATATTTTTATTCCCGTCCAGACATTATTGATTAACTGTTGTAATAATTTATTTCACTGCCATGGTTTTATTTTGCGATCAATCTAATTCGCTTTGTGTCCTGGAAGCCATTATTTTATGTGTCCACAGTTACATATGATTGTAGACTAGTTATTTTCCTTGTCCTTGCCATGACAACGTTGCTATGCTTCCACTTGTAGGCATAATGTCAACCACTGACCAAACAGAAACACCTGACCTCCTCACGCACATTCTACATACATTGTCTGGTCCAGCTAATCACATTGCTGATATAATAGCTGAGTCCATAGCAAACTCCATCATTGACGACATTTCCGACATACCACCTACAATACCTAGGTCAGTTAGCATTAGGAGTGGCCACCAGAAGGTCTTAGAAATTTTAAACGGTCATGAACAAAGGGCTTATGACCTATATCGAATGAGACCACATTCTATATTGGCCCTTGTGGACAAGCTTGAGAGTCGGACCTTGTTACGAAGCACTAGAGGCGTCAGTTCGGTTGAGGCTGTGTGCTACTTCCTACAAATGGTTGGCCATGGACATACAAATCGTGCTTTGGCTGAGGACTACATTCACTCTGGTGAGACCATAAGTAGGAAGTTCAACGAAGTCTTGGACGCTGTGTGTTCGTTGTCCAATGAGTACATTGTCATGCAAACTGCAGCGACATGCACGACAACACATTCTCGTATATTGGAGACCCCAAGGTTCTACCCTTACTTCAAGGTAATAGTTAGCCCCTACAATCTTTAATCATTTGGAAATATTTTGTATGTTTACAACCTATTTTGGTGTTATAGAATGCCATCGGGGCAATTGACGGAACACACATCCCCGTCTTGGTTAAACGAGACAAGCAAAATCGCTACCGAGACAGAAAAGGGAATGTCTCTCTTAATGTCTTGGTTGTAGTTGACTTCTCCATGGAGTTTACATATGTCCTAACTGGGTGGGAGGGATCGGCTGCTGACCAACAGGTCCTACAGTCAGCGACGACCACAGGCGGGTTCAAAGTTCCGCCGGAAAAGTTTTACCTAGTAGATGCAGGGTATGCCAACACTCGGCAATTCCTTGCACCGTATCGCAACACAGCTTACCATATTTCTGAGTACCGAGGAAACAGACATGCCTACACCAGCAAGAAGGAGATGTTCGGCCACCGCCACGCACAATTACGTAATGTTGTAGAAAGAGCATTTGGGGTGTTGAAGCGGCGGTTTGCCTACCTTAAAAAGGGGGCGACATATCCCATACATTCGCAGTGTCGCCTCGTAATGGCTTGTTGTATCCTCCACAATTTCATACGCCGCCAACATGATGGCGACAGTATAATGGACGAACTCCCAAATGACATTTCAACATCTGTCGTTCCCTCTGCTGGGGTTGACCTGAGTTCCCTCCAACAAACAACTCAGGCCGATTCAAGGGAGGGCGAGCGTTTACGTGAATCCATTTCTAATTTGCTATGGGATGCCCGTTGACTTACAATTGTATCTGTAATAGTCTTCGACATTATTTGAAAAATTGTCCACGACATAACTTTGTAGGCTTTAGTTGTTTTTTTTACAAACTTTTTACTGGATCCTAATAATATACATGACATAATGAATCGGTAGGTTGTCTTGAAATGGAGAATGGAATGCCTTGCTGTACATGCGGCCTTCAATGCACTGTACGTGTGTATATGGATGACGCGGACGCGACAAATGGACGTTTTGAAAACAACAACCCCCACAGACCGTATTTTACATGTGGTAGGGGGCTTGTTTCGAACATATGTCAGATGAGATTGCCCGCGCAGCGTGTACCACCCACAGTTGCCACACTTACTGCAGTTAGGGATGCTATGCTAACACAACTTGCATATGCACGCAACGAACGCAAGCTATGGTCTGAACAATGTGACTTTGTCAGTTCGACAAGAGCAAACATCGATAGGCTCGAACAAGATATTTCCACTCTACGTGAGAGGTGCCAATATCTTCGCCAACGACTTTACATCACGAGCAGTAACGACTCTTCAAACGAGGACGGATACAATACATCATAGATGTAGAACAAGCAGTTAGGCCTATTTTATGTTCGGAAAGTTGTATTTGAAATCTATGTTCAGAATCCGACAATATTTTTACTAATCCTCATTCATGATTTAGATGTCAATGGATCCATCTGGAGTTCCGAGGTGTGATTGTGGGTTAGATGCAGCCTTGCGCCTTAACACAGAGGATGCAGGGTTGTATGATTTTGGCATTCTGAGTGAAAGGCCGGGCGAAATGTATTACATATGTCCTTCTCGTGAGGTGCACTAGTAAATACATACATAATAGGTTGTCGTTGTGTATGTTGCACATTCTTTGTCATTCATTAAACTTGATAATACATTGTAGGGAAAAGATCGGTGCAGATACTTCCGTTGGGCAGTCGATCTCCCCCCAACAATTGATTCTTTGAAAGCTGAGATTATGTTACTAACTGTCGAGTGCAAGTCACTGTGGGGCCAGGCAATGAACATGAAGGACTTTGTTGAAATTCATCACAACTACGATGATATATACACCCAAAAAAAGTATGAGCATGAGGTTCTAGAACGCCACGTTGCCAGTCTGGAGGAAGATTGAAGTCTTCTTTTGGGCATTCCTTCACCCACGGTGACGCCATAACGTTTAATGGCAATGACCTACATTTAGTTTGGTGTATCGATTTACATTGTCCACCATTTTATGTTTTTAACATTAAATCTTTCTGAATTCATCAGACATTAACAGCCTTTTGTTATTTATCATAATGTTGGTTTATGTTTTATGGAGGGTGTGTTTTTTCATCGTGATGTTGTTGAATGTTAGTTAGCACTGAATATGCATTTTATATTCCCTTAATTGTGTGATACAACCTTACGTATAATATATATTACTTACAGAATCTGTAATATGACTGGGCCTCGAAGAATGCCTTCTTTTATGTGGTGTACGGAGCTTGATATGGTTCTCAGAGGTATTATGAGAAACCAATATGAGTTGGGGAGATGTGTTAATGGAGTATATACTACATGGGCTTGGATGGAGGCATGGCGTGACATCCGAAACATAACTGGGGGGCCGTACATATCTTTGACTGAGTTGCAGATGAGATGGCAACACATAAGGAGAGAGTTCATAAGAGACAATCTTTTTATTTTGGGAGATGTATTGCCTCCCCCGCCATTGGCCGTGCAACGCAACTTCATGACGACTCGTCGCATTTACCCACCTGGGGTTGCTGAATACCTTATTAACACCGATGAGTGAATCAAACAACCACGTTAGACGGCGAGAGTAACACATGAACTTGTAATATATTTCCACGACGTTGTAGTTGTTTGTGTTTACTTCGCAACATTTATTTGTATGTAGCTAAGTTTGGTTGGAGCTTTATTGTTATGTATTGAATGCATACATCACGTTCTTACTTGTTTGTAGCTAAGTTTGTTTGGAGCATTTATTTGTATTCAATATTGTCACAGATATCTTACTATTATCGATATTTGCTAATACTTATATTTATTTATTAACTATAGATGTCATCATCGCGGTCACGGGCAAAGGCAAAGACAAAATTTGAAAAACTATTGATGTCTCCGTCGAAGATTAAAAAATATGTAGAAGAAAACCTTATTTGCAAGAAAAAATGTTGCGAGCCTACACGCGATGAGGGCCCAAATGAGAGACACAAACAAGCCGAGGGTGTTACTTATCCTATTCACCATCTGTCGTTGATGTTCGAGTGGCCAAAAGACGCCAGCAAAAAGGACACAAATCAGTTGTTGGACGAAGCCTGTCCTGTGTCGTGGAACGAGTACGACGAGGCCATCAAGTTGGCCGACGAGTCCGACGAGGCATGAAGTTGGCTGCTTGCTCACCAACTTATTAGATTGTGTAGCTTTGTCTTTGTCTAGGTCCAGGGCAAACCTCTCGTTTCAGTTTGTATGTTACATATGTATTTGCCCGGGAACCAATATAATATTATCTTTTTATTTATGTGGTATTACGTTCTGCTACAGACATGCTACGCACGTTTGCTACTATTTAATTTAAATACATTAATTATATTATGTATTTGTTATTTAGTATATAATACACTTCAGCCAACTTCTTCTTAAGCGGCAGCACAACTACACATTCATTATTCTTGTTAAAACAGTTCTACAACATCAGGACAGAATCAGCAGATACTGACTACATTGCCAAATAAAATCAGACTGAATCCAGTCTAGTAGCCAAACAGAATCAGACTGCAATCAGACTCAAATTAGACCAGCTGACCAGAATCAGACTGGGTTGCCAAACAGAATCAGACTGGGTTGCCAAACAGAATCAGACTGAATCCAGACTAACCCTGTCTAATCCAGTCCAGACTACGAAATCCCAGTCCGTTTCCAAACAGGGGCTTAAGGACCAGGACTCTACTATTTGGATGGACCACCTGCAGCGTCTGCTCTTCTGTCTACATCAGTCACAGGACTCCAGTGGTCATCCTTCTGCAACAAAGTTGAAACATTTATTTCCAGCATTATCTGAAAAAACTTTTTCTTGTGCATCTTGTCTGTTGGGTAAATAAACACAGTCTTTATTTTCTGCTAAAAAAGAAATTGGTTCTAAAACACTTTTTGATATTGTTCGTACGGACATCTGGGGACCGTGTTTTGTTCCTAGTCACTCTGGAGTTAAGTACTTTCTGACTTTTATTGATGATTATTCCCGTGCTACTTGGCTTTTTTTACTGAAGGATCGCAGCACAGTTTTGGATAATATCAGTATTTTCTTTTATGAAATACAGACCCAGTTCAACAAACCCATTAAGATTTTCCATACCGATAATGCTCCATCAAACTGCTTGCCCCTACACTCCACAACAAAATAGCGTTGTTGAACGTAAAAATCGCCACTTGTTAGAGGTTGCTCACACTCTACTTCTTCATTATAAAGTACCTCACTGATTCTGGCATGAAGTTGTTTCTACGGCATGCTATCTTATCAATCGCATGCCATCCTCTATTTTACACAATCGCATACCTTACACCATTCTCTTCCCTGATGCTCAACTATTCTCTGTTCCCCTTCATATTTTTGGGTGTACATGTTTTGTCAAAAATCTACGCCCAGGGCTAACAAAGCTTGATCCTCGCTCCACTAAATGCATATTTTGGGGATATGCTAGAACCCAGAAAGGTTACCGCTGCTTTGATCCTATTCTGAAACAATGGTTTGTCAGTGCGGATGTGATCTTTTTTTAGCATATGTCATATTTCTCTAACGATGGGGCATCACTCTCCAGTGATATGTTGGCACCAACGCCACTGCCAGATGTTGTTGAGGTTTTGCCATCTTCTGACCGGCCTGAAGGCCGCCCTTTGCAAGTATACAAACGACGGACCAAGACAAGCACTCCTTCCATGGCCCCTCCACAACCAATTCCTCCGTCTGTGGATGGTCATACAGCCACTGAGGTAACTTCTGACATACACCTGCCTATCAATCAGCGCAAAGGTGTTCGTTCCTGCACCAAACATCCTATTAGTCATTTATGCTCATATGCTAACCTGAATAACAGTTTTGTATGCTTCACTTCTACAATTTCTACCATCACTATTCCAAAGTCTGTTGCAGAAGCTCTTCTTATTCCTGCATGGAAACAGGTAATGGACTATGAAATGTAGGCACTATGTGATCGCAAGACGTAGGAACTTGTGGATCGTCCTTCTTCCTGCCCTACTGTTGGATGTCGATGGGTCTTTACAATTAAGTATCAGCCTGACAGTACAATTGAGTGCCTGAAAGCTCGTCTTGTGGCAAAGGGGTATACACAAACATATAGTGTGGACTATTTTGAAACATTTTCTCCAATAGCACAGTTAAATTCTGTTTGCATTCTGATTTCTGTTGCTGTCAACAAAGAATGGGCCCTATTTCAGTTGGATGTTAAAAATGCATTTCTTTATGGAGATCTACAGGAGGAAGTTTACATGGAGCAACCACCGGGATTTGTTGCTCAGGGGGAGTTTGCCTCAAAGGTCTGTAAGCTAAAAGAAGCCATCTACGGTCTCAAACAGAGCCTGCGTGCTTGGTTCAACAAACTTAGTCAGATCTTAGTTACTTTTGGCTTTCGTCGTTCCCACTCAGATCATTCAGTTTTTATCCGCAAGATAGTGGATGGGCTAGTCATTCTTATTGTCTATGTTGACGATATTATTTTATCTGGCAGTGATACCATGGGCATACATGCAACTAAAACCTACTTAGAAAAGCATTTTGTCACTAAAGATCTCGGACAGTTGAGATATTTCTTAGGCATCGAGGTATCCAAATTATTTGCAGGGTTGTGTCTCTCTCAACGAAAATATGTACTTGATCTCTTGTAGGAAACTGATATGCTTGGTTGTTATTAGTATATACACTTTACTGCTTTTCTTTACTTAGTGTATTTGCTTATTTCTCTTTATTCTATTCTTCTCTTTATCCCATATTGCTCATCTCTAAATATTGTACACTCTCTTGTCTTATAAAAGAGAGACCATTGTATTCTTTTTAGATCATCCAATAATAAGCAATCTCATTGCCAACTTCTAGATGGTATCAGAGCGGGCCGATCCACCTTAAACCTAATCCCTCTCTCACCCCAACCCTAGCCGCCATCTTCTCCACCAACCCTAGCCGCCGCCACCCCCACCTCTCTTTTTTTCCGCCGCGACAGTACTGCTACAGTACCGCCGCCCTCCCATCCAATCTCTCCACCAACCTCCTTCTTCCCTTCTCCCATCCTTGTGGCCTAATCCATCACAGGCCCCTCTGTCTAGCTCTGTTTCTCTTTCCGAAATCTCCAGACAGCCTCGGTAACTTTCCAGTTCTGGCACATTGACGGAGTAATGGGCTTCATCCTCTCTATTTGCCTGCGCCTCATGGTGGAGTGACTGATCCTCCATGTTGGCGTAGGTTTTTCTTTTCATCTGATGCCCCTATGTGGGTTTTTCTAAGATCCATGCGTGGATCTTCTACCTTCTACTACTAGTCCATGTGTTGGACTTCTGCCTCTGACTGTTGACTACTACTGCTCTCTGCGCCTGTGCTTGACTGCACCTTCCGATGGCGACTCCGGATCTTCCGCGTACTTTGTGTGTTACTACTGTGAAGTTGGATGGCTCCAACTATCACCTATGCGAAGCTTCCTTTAAACTCTATGTTAAAGTACAAGGGCGCTATTCTCATCTATCGACCAAAGGACCGGACGCTCCCACTGTTGATGTTGATGACAAGACCAAGCAGGCCTATGATCTCTGGTCCAAGGAGGACTACGGTGTTATGACCTGGATGGAAAACAGCGTCGAACCGAAGATTAGCCAGTCTCTCCTTCGTCTGAAGACTACAAAGGATATGTGGGACCAGCTCTCCCACGTATACTCTCACCAGCAAAATCCAAAGAAGGTGTTTGAGATCTTCAAGCAGCTGGCCAAGCAAGAGTTTTCTACTATTGATTCTATCGAGAACTACTACAACAACTGTTGTGCTCTCTGGGATGAATTTCAGGTGTACCATCCGCTTTCTGCCGACATCACTGAAATCCAGCGTCAACGGAACGAACTTCAGCTTGTCCAGTTCCTTGCTGGTCTACCCTCCTCCTTCGTCGGAGTTGTTGATCAGATTCTCTCGAGTGATCCTCTGCCTACACTACGACATGTTCTGAAACGTGTTCAACGTCTACCTTCTGTATCTCAATCTTTGCCTGTCATTTCTGATGGAGCGGCCCTTGCTGTTCGCACAGGTGACTCCTCTCGTGGCCGCGGTCGAGGACGGGGTCGGGGTCGCGGGCGCTTTGCACCTGGACGTGGCTCTGGTACTGAGACTACTGAACCACGCTTCTGTACTTTCTACAAGCGCACGAATCACAACGAAGATCGTTGTTGGATCAAGCATGGCAAGCTAGCTTGGGCAAACCAAGTCACTACAGATCAACCTGAGACTACTACTACCTCTGTTGCTCCTTCTGCTGATTGGATCCGGTCGGAGTTCAAGAAACTTCTTCAGGCTTGTCTTGCTTCTTCTGCTGAAGCCTCTACTGACGGGAGCGCTGCACTTCTGACCCAGTCTGGTAAAAATTCGTGGGTGATTGATTCGGGTGCGACATCCCATATCTATGGAAATCCTACGTTATTTTCTAACTTACATAATACTTCTGTTATACCTCCTGTTACACTGGCAGATGGGTCTAAGACACCTGTTACTAGCATTGGTGATATCTGCACTCCTAGTTGCCTGCCTCTGCGGTCTACTCTTTATGTTCCGAAATTTCCTATAAATCTGTTATTTGTCAATAGAACTATAAAAAGTCTTCGTTGCTCTATTACCTTTGACCCGGATGGTGTTGTGTTTCAGGATCTGCGCACGAGGACGACGATTGGTTTGGGCCATGAGGGACCATATGGGCTATATTACTTGGGCATTCCAAAGACCGCAGCATATCTGACATCCTCTGTGACAGGCATCCAGTGGCACTACCGTCTGGGACATCCTTCTGCAGCGAAATTGAAACATTTACTTCCTGATATTTTAGATTCTTTTTTTCATTGTGAGACTTGCCAATTGGGCAAACAGACGCGAGCATCTTTTTCTAAGAAATCATGTATTAGTTCAAAGCAGCCATTTGATATTATTCATGCTGATGTTTGGGGTCCTTGTTTTGTGTCCAGTATTTCTGGATTTCGTTACTTTTTGAGTTTTATTGATGATTTTTCTAGAACTACCTGGATTTTCTTGCTCAAGGACAGATCTACTATACTTGATACCATTACTGCTTATTTTGCTGAGATCCGTACCCAGTTTGCCAAACCTATCAAAAAAATTTGCACTGATAATGCCCTTGAATTCGTGCAAGCCTCGGTCAGCAACTTTTTTCGCAAACAGGGTACCATACACCAAACTTCTTGTGCCTACACTCCACAGCAAAATGGAGTCGCCAAACGCAAAAATCGACACCTCCTTGAAGTTGCTCGCACTTTACTGTTTCATTACCATGTCCCACAATGTTTTTGGCCTAAAGTTGTTTCCACTGCATGTTACCTTATTAACCGCATGTCGTCCTCTGTGCTTGGGAATTAAGTCCCTTATCAAATCATGTACCCGAATGCGCCCCTCTTTTCTGTTCCTCCTCGTATCTTTGGGAGCACATGTTTTGTCAAAAATCTTCGTCCTGGTCTCACCAAACTTGATCCTAGAGCAATAAAGTGTCTTTTTAGGGTACTCTCGCACTCAGAAAGGGTACCGTTGTTATGATCCCGTGTCAAAGAAATGGTTTGTATCTGCTGATGTTGTTTTCTTTGAGCACATGCCTTTCTACTCCTCTGTCGAGTCTGCCCTTACATCGGATTTATTAATGGAGACACCTCTACCTCTGATTGATAATATTGATGATATTGCTCCTCCTGCTGAAAGTCCTCCTCTGAAAGTTTATCAACGAAGACAGAAGACAGCAACTCCCTCTATGGCCCCTCCAGAGTCCTTGTCCTCCGTGCCAGATCAAACACCACCACAGGTATACTCTGACTTAGATGTTCCTATCAGTTTGAGGAAAGGAACTAGAGCTTGTACTAAACATCCTATTGGCAATTTCTGTACTTCTGATCATTTGGGAACTAATTTTGCAAATTTTACTGCTGCTCTTCCTGCTATCTCTGTTCCTAAAAATGCTTCTCAGGCTCTTAAACATCCAGCTTGACGACAGGCCATGGAAGCAGAAATGCAAGCTCTTACTGATCGCAATACTTGGCAGTTAGTCGATCCTCCTACTGATTGTTCTCCAGTTGGCTGTCGTTGGGTGTTTACTGTTAAATATCAACCGGATGGCACGGTTGAGCGCCTCAAGGCTAGACTTGTTGCTAAGGGCTACACGCAGACTTATGGGGTCGACTACTTTGAGACTTTTTCACCGGTGGCTCGGTTGAATTTCGTACGCATTCTTATTTTTGTTACTATAAATTCTGATTGGCCCTTGTACCAGCTGGATGTAAAAAATGTGTTTCTGTATGGGAATTTACATGAGGAGGTCAATATGCAACAACCTCCAGGATTTGTGCTTCAGGGGGAGTCCTCCAAAGTCTGCAGGTTGCGGAAAGCTATCTATGGTTTAAAACAGAGTCCCCGTGCTTGGTTTGATAAACTAAGTATCATTCTTCAGAAGTTTCTTTTTCGACGCTCCCAGTCCGATCATTCTGTCTTCATTAAAAACACTACTGTTGGCCTTGTTATTCTGATTGTATATGTTGATGACATTATTCTCTCAGGGAATGATCTTGACGGTATTCAGGCTACTAAGTGTTATCTGGAGAAACACTTTGTCACCAAAGACCTTGGGACTTTGCGTTACTTTCTTGGGATTGAAGTCTCTAGATCTGCTTCTGGTTTATGTTTGTCTCAACGTAAATATGTTCTGGATCTTCTTTCTAACACAGGACTTCTTGGTGCTAAACCTGCTAGTACTCCTCTGGATCCAAATACTAACTGGGACGATGAGAACTCTCCTGCCTATCCTGATCATCATCAGTATCGCCGCATGGTTGGCAAGCTCATTTATCTTACTGTTACTCGTGCAAATATTACTTCTACTGTTGGGCTTGTTAGTAGATATTTGGATAAACCCCGTCAATGTCACTGGGATGTCGTTTGCCACATTCTCAAATATCTGAAGAGTGCTCCTGGGAAAGGTTTGCTATATAAAAACATGGTCACTGTAAGCTTGTTGAATATTCTGACTCTGACTATGCCGGGAGTAAAATCGACCGACGCTCCACCTCTGGCTACTGTACCTTTATAGGAGGAAATCTTGTTACTTGGCGAAGCAAGAAACAGACTGTGGTTGCTCGCTCAAGTGCTGAAGCAGAATATCGCGCCATGGCGCTTACTACTTGTGAGTTGTTCTGGATTCAGAGCCTACTGAAGGATTTTGGCATTTCTGACTCTTCTCCTATTCCGATGTACTGTGACAACAAAGTTGCCACTTTTATTGCCAGTAATCCTACTTTTCATGAGCGAACAAAACATGTTGAGGTTGACTGTCATTTTGTTCACGAAGCTGTCTTATCTGGCCAGATATCTACTCCCTACATACATACTTCTGATCAGGTGGCTGACATCTTCACCAAGATTCTTCCGACAACGAGATTCACTGCTATGACATCCAAGCTGGGCATGATTGACATCTACGCTCCAGCTTGAGGGGGAGTATTAGTATATACACTTTACTGCTTTTCTTTACTTAGTGTATTTGCTTATTTCTCTTTATTCTCTTCTTCTCTTTATCCCATATTGCTCATCTCTAAATATTGTACACTCTCTTGTCTTATAAAAGAGAGACCATTGTATTCTTTTTAGATCATCCAATAATAAGCAATCTCATTGCCAACTTCTAGAGTTGTAAAGCAGCCAACACCCCTCTTGACCCAAATATGGATTGGGACGATGAAAACTCCCCTCCTTATGCTGATCACCACCAGTTCAGAAGGCTAGTTGGCAAGCTTATTTATCTTACGGTCACAAGAGTTGACCTCACTGCCGATGTAGGATTCATCAGCATGTATCTTGATAAACCACGGCAGTGTCATTGGGATGTTATATGTCACATCCTGCGCTATCTCGAAAGCTCTTCAGGCAAAGACTTGTTATATAAGAAGCATGGCCACTGTAATCTCTCTTGTTTTTCAGACTCTGACTATGCAGGAAGTCGCTCTAATCGTAAATCGACATCGGGTTATTGTACATTTGTGGGCGGCAATCTAGTCACCTAGCGAAGCAAAAAGCACACTGTCGTAGCCAGATCCAGTGCAGAGGCAGAATATCGAGCCATGGCTCATACTACATGTGAAATTTTGTGGGTCTAGAGTCTCCTCCATGAGTTCGACATATCCTATTCCAACCCTATACTGATGTTTTGTGACAACAAGGCCTCCATTTTTATTGCGAGCAACCCCACATTTCATGAGAGGACAAAACATATTGAGGTCGACTGTCACTTTGTTCGTGAGACAGTTCTTTCTGGCCGCATTTGCACTCCATATCTCAGCACTGAAAAGCAAGTAGCGGATATTTTTACCAAAACTCTTCCAAAAGCTCGTTTTCAGACTCTAGTGGACAAGCTGGGCATGTTCGACATCTACGTTCCAGCTTGAGGGGGAGTATAGAGATATGTTATGTTTTACTGAGTGTCATGTGCCTAGCATGTGCCTCACTTATGTTTTTACTTCAGTAGTTTAATCCCATATTGTTCATCTCTGTTTTAGTCTCTCCTCTCTTCTATATAAGAAACTGTATTGTACACCTTTTTGATCATCGAATATACAATTCCTATTCTCTCTATATGTATCATGTATGTATGAACTTAATGTGTAACATGTACATGTGTAATGTAGTACATGTGTGTGGCGTGAGTGAGTGTGTGTGTATATATAGGGAGATGATCTACTGCGGAACATAAATTTGTTGACGATCATGTTTGCATGGTCGCAGTGCTCGCAAGCGTAATTAATACTCTGTCTCACCAATTATGTAGGTTACCCGTCCCTACACCATCCTGCTCCTACGTAACTCCTCCAGCTACAATAAGCAGAGGTTTACGGCGGCTGCAACTTGCAGCGTATAGAGCGCCATCTCCCATCTTTGTACTCATTTTCCAGTTTAGTCACTCTCCCAAAGATCCTAACCCTAAGGATTTGTCTCTCTTTCTATGCCACATCATTTTCTATAATCTACCGAGATGTAGCAACCACGGCCAAAAACTAGGGAACTTTGATGATCTTTTTTCTATTATGCTTGTTCACATGCTTCTCTATCTTGTTGGCACTAATACATATGCATTGTGTCCCCCTCAAGGGCCATGGGAGCCCACCACAGTAAGCAGTGCATCGACGCACCGGATGCACCATCTTCTACCATCACAGACATCATTGTCACCACCACAATCATCAAAACCAAGAAATTGTGCATGGTACATGGTGGAGCAGCTACTTGCATTATATAAAGACTCAATATTGATGCATACTTAGCAGCAGCTAAGAGATCACATTACCATAGAAAAAGAGCATGTAGAAGTCAAATTTTCTTCATAGAAGAACCAGTTTTCTTGGCTTCTTGTCAGTCACCATTCACCAACATTAGAGCAACAGGATTCACCCAATCAAGATTAGCATTAGTGTCGCACACCTCGTAACCATAGTAACAAAAGTCTCCAAATTTTACGAAAAAATCGGCGATTTTTCACAATGTTATAGGTTCCCAAATATTCATTACGATTAATACGCCAATCGCCGATTTTTCACGACTTTTCACGATTAATCCCGCTTTTTCGTGATTTATACGATTTTTTACAATTCTTCATGACTTTTCACGATTTTTCTCCTTTAAGTCGCTTGCTCCTTTTTTACCAAACCATGTACACAAAATTCCTAATACACACTAAACCTCAAACCCCCCACCTCTTTGGACAGTTCATGTTATTACTCAACTATTTTTTACTTCTTTTCCTACTTTTTCACTCACTAAGATTGTATGTCTTGTGGCCGTAACAATTACATGCATCATATATGTATGTACATACATATATTTATCTATATATATACACATACATACATACATATATATACATATATACTTATATAGCCGATTTATTCTCGATTATTTCCGAAGAGTTGACCGAACTTTGACCGAAATTTATCGATCTTTCCACGACTTTTCACGATTTTTTCTGAATTCTGATTTTTTTCAGTCAGCCAAAAAGTTTCTGAATCCCGAACTTGTTATTATGCTCGTAACGCTAATACAATGCATTCAACAAATATTATACAAAAAAGAGGGCAATTTGTGCAGGTCTCTTTATCAATGACTTGGCTCCATAGGAGGACACTCGGCGAAAATCAGCTAGCAGGCCTTGAACAACCAAAGCAAATGATCAAAGTCCCTCTCATGAGCATTGTTCTTTTTTAGTTTAACACATTCATGTTCATCAAGGCCATCAGAGATGGTGCTTTCCTTGTCAGGGATGTTCATCAACACCTTTCCAACACTGATGAATACAAAACTTGATCATGAGCTGAGATTGACATGGACTTGATTGGCATTCAGTAAAAGCAGCCAATATAGACGAAAGAACGTCAAAGAGCAATATAATATTCCAACTAACCGAGAGATACCACAACATGGGTGCCCTGAGACGAACATCTACATGAAAGACAGGTAGACAATTAAGTTAGGATGATCAAGCAAAAAAAAATAATGAAAGGAAACTGGAATTCAAAAGTGGAGAATTGGGAAGTATGTGATCGTTGAGATGGAAGTGTGTGAGCACTACGACCACGCAACAGATGTCCACATAGCAGTCTACAAATATATGGTCCGCAGTGGATCATCACCCTATTTTGTGTGTTTGTGTGTATGTGCATGCGTGGGTGGGTGATGCATGTGTCTGTGTTTGTGTATGTGTGTGTCAGTGTCTCTCTCTCTCTTTGTGTGTGTATGTGTATTTTGTGTGTGTGTGGTGTATGAGTGTGTGTCTCGATATGTGTGTTTGTGTCTGTGCCTATATGTGTCTTTGTGTGCGTTGGGGGGGGGGGGGGCGTTTGTGTCTATATTTTCCAATTTTTTCTAACTTTATTCCGAATGTTTACTGTGCTTTACCACATTCTTTCTGTATTTTACCTAAATTTTCCACATAATTCCCATGCTCCAAATTTTTTAACTCAATTCAAACATTTTCTAGAAACCAAATCCGTGAGTATGTTTTCATCGTCAACTGCTAAGAGAGGAATCTCTTGATGTAATTTGCTTTTTGGCATATACAAGTATACCACTACTTTTCTAATAATATTGAGATAGACGCTTCCTTTAGAGAAATAAATGGAGGTTGAAAGGTAGGTTGGCAGGTCACCGTATAACTGTCACAACTCATTACACGAATCCTTAGAGGTCTCTCATGTAAATATCCCCAAGTAAAGCATTGAGTTGAATCAGAAACTGAGTACAATGTTAGATGAACAAGGGGATTCAGCATAGTGGCATTGGCAAGTATCAAAGGACAAGCAAGAACTCCACCAATCCAAATCAAGGTGGGTATATAAGCTAAACCCAGAGCTCTCTTCACATGGTCAGTGAAAGCAATCATACTCTTTCTTCTTGTTAAATAGCAATGGGTGAAGAAGAAGGTAGAGATCTATTAGATTGTGCATGTGAACCACTCAACCAAATTATTTGTATAGTCAGACAATATTGTGCTTTAAAAATTTTACATATCTTGCTTGCAAGAGAGTAACAGATTGGTGAAAAGTGTACAATTCTAACACACATGAATTAGACGTTGGTATATGGATGTTGATAAAACTAGAGGTGTGAGAATTATTATGAACATAATGATAGCATGTTATGTGATCAAGTTCAGGCAGACGGTACAAGTAAAGCAAAGAAGCAAAGTAAATTATCTAGGACACAGACAATCCCTGATTTGAGTGTGCACTAGGATTCTTTGTTGATTTCAACTCTATTTATATAGTTTTTTCACAAAACTAGCGACTGCCCTTTATAATGATTTTGAAAACCACAATGCCAATTAAATCCTCAGTTACAATGTCATACCCTTCTCATATATATCGTATAGGACCTAATTGTTACAAACCTTGAAATCTATGTTTGCATATTTTCTTTACTAAACCGTTTTTTGGAATTTGACATAGATCATTTAGCATATCATCTATCAACTCATCTGAGTTCTATTTTCCCATGTATCACAAGTTTACTGGACAGTTGGTGGTTACAAATATCCAATAACTTGATAAATACGAAAATTTATTGTAATTGAGATAACGCACATAGAACCCATTCCAAAATCAAAATTGAAAAATAAAAAATGCATATATATATGAGTCAGGCTAGAAAACACTCGAGTGTACAGATCACACGCTACACTAAAGTGGTGTTTGCATACCAAGACAATTTTTTTTGTAAAATGTAAACCAATGATCTTCATTGTCATACTATAATTATGCTACATATAAATTTTGAGCCCATTTGAATGAGTGTAAGTCACTCATCCGAGGGAAACAAAATCGACGCACGAAACTAATTTGAAATGCATAATTTTTGTGGTCTTTATAATGTGAGCTACAAATGTCCAAATGGGCTCAAATTTTATATATGAGCTATTCACAAGATGTTTAAGAAGATCAACGGATTAGATTTTAGAAAAAAAAATGTTGCATCGTGAAAAGCTACTTGAGTGTATTCTGCTCCGAATACACTCGAGTGTATTCTAGCCTGACTCTCGGACTATATATAATTTTACAAAAAATATCATGATGCAATATTTTTTTCAAAATAGTCTTGATATGCAATAGTATGACGGTGAAGATCAATGGTTTACATTTTACAAAAAATAGTCTTGATATGCAAACACACTTGAGTGTATTTGTACGATCGGTACACTCGAGTGTATATATATATATATATATATATATATATATATATACTACTATAAAAAGAGCGAGTTTGATGTTGTGCTCTCCTTGATTCACTCTCTTATCTCATTTTTTCAAGGAATTTTACTCCTACAAATATTTATTCTCACACTCTCCTATTAACTTTTATTATCTTTAATTCTGTATTTCTCTCTCCATTCCATGGAAATGGTTCCTTAATTATCTCCTTTCAAACAACCAACACAAATATCTTTTACCGTAAGGAACAGACGAGTCCTCTCCTCGTACATTTCTAACAAATTTTATATGTCACGTGTATGTGCACGTGTGCGTTCACTAGTATATATATATATATATATATATATATATATATATATATATATATATATATATATATATATATATATATAACCGCATGACTGTCCAGTTCCCAAACTTAACCACAACGAGTTTTTTGGTACTTTTCTCGTCTCGCAATTAGCTGATCCAAAGTGCCGTTTAGATGAGTCGCTGGCTAGTTTAGAGAGGCGAAAGAACAACGCTAGACAGTGAAAAAAAATCTGTTTCCCCTCTCCATTTTCTAGAAGGTGTAAAATGCGTTCTTTGTTGGGAACAAGTTTCAGCTTTAAGATTAGTGGGAAACGGCTACACTCAGATAAATCTATAAAGGGATAAGAATTCGTATAAGACATAAAATCTGACCTTGATTTTTCGGGACTGCTCGGAGATGAGGGAAGCCTTGGCGAATGACTCTTCGTCAACGAAGACTGCCTTGTTAGAGAGGAGCTTTTGCAGCGAGTCTATGTTACCTTCTAACTCGGTCAGATTGGCCACGGCTGCCCTCCACCTCCTACTCCCCTTTTCCTCTTCGGCCATGCCGACCGCCTCGTCCAGCGGCCGATGGCACAGTTGCCTGCCCTTCCTGCTTGAGGTCGGCTTGAGAAGCTTCACTATGAGCAGTGATCCGTTAACGGTTAATTTGACCAATTTGGCTCCATGTTTCCCTCACAGGGTTATTTTTTACCCTAGTAAAGCGTGTAGTGTCCACGCATGACAAAGCTTTCGATGTATTTCAAAAAGCGAGCAAGTTTATTCATGGCACCACATCTTCATCTTGTGTGTCCGACTTCTGTCCCTAGTTCTTTCTCCAGCAGATCCTAACCCTTCAAGTATCAGACCCACCGCAACATGGATGTCCAGGATTTTGAGGGGACACAATCCTAGGCACAGAGAATTTGGTCTACCCATACACAACTATTTTTTTTTTTTAGGAAAGGTTATGTCAACCCATACACAACTATAACGGTAAACCATGTGTGTTTTGGGTTCATATTTTCTATTCCTGTTTTTTATCCCTTTGTCTGTCGCATTTAATCTGGCAAGTTTATACCAGCAGGAAGTGCATGCCGTATAGGACCACTTTTACAATATAGATGGTTGGGATCTTTGGGACAACAAGTCTGGGACAGAATATTTTAACCATTGTATTTTACCATATGTGTATCTATGTGCGTAATTTTCTTGAAATTGAGATAAGACAAATTTAATTCTTGTTTGTAATCTCTTCTAACACGGAAGACATCTACGTGAATCTAAAAATAAGATATCTAACAGCATGTTCGCTTCATATCTTGCCACCGATACAATTTATTAAGTATAATGGAATGAAGTATTGATATGTACATCGAGAAATATGCCTAACATTATATTATTAAGATTCTCTTTTTCAGATGACATAATCTAATCCAAGAATAGATTGTACCATCATCTAATGAAGGAACTCATTTTGTTTTCTATCTTTCATTTCTTATACCGAAAGTAAGGTTCTGTTTTATATTTAGAATATGGATTTGTAAGAAAAATCGTTGCATTAAGTAAGTTGCAACAATTTTCTTAAAGTATGCGACTGTAGGGTTTTCGAGGAGTAGGCGCAGTAGAATTTTTTTTTTATCAGAATTCTCATGTCAAGGATCCGTCGTAGCTACAAAATTTTGATATATAAAAGAGAAGAAAAAAGGTACAAAAGTCATACATTTGCACATTTGTTGTCTAACAACAACATGTGTCTTTTGTCGGTGAAGATCACAATCTACTAAATTCAAATCTGAGTCGGATGGAAGAGAAACGATTTGGATTGTCCTCTTCGCAGCAGCCTTTTGTCATCTTGTGAAAGATGTACTCCAAGCCTCCGCACATCGTACTTTGACCTCTACTTTGTCCACTCGGATGAGGAAGGACGTGATGCACCATCTTGGTCACCTCGCTAAAGAGGAACAGAAGTTGTGGACGTGCTAGTCGTCTCGAATAGGGCTGTCAACGGGGAGAGTGTGAGAGGGTAAAGCTCTACCCTTACCCTTACGATAAGGATAAGGTAATTACCCTTCATATCAAGCCCCTTAACTTCTCGTTACCCTCTTCCCCATGGGGTAAACGGGGTGGGTACAGAATAAACGGGTAATTGTGATATAAATCTAGTTTTATAAGAAACTAACTTATTTTAAGGTGGTGTGTAAGGTGATAAAGATTAAGTCACGTCTTTCTTGACTTGGATTTTCATAAATGTGAACATAAGCAGGACAATGTTATACTTGTGTAATCTGTTTAGACATTGGTCCAGGAATAATTTATTTTAAAGTGGCACGATCATCTTTTTCCCATTATTCCACGGCCCTATCAACTGGTTCAACATTTAATGATAATATATTGTAAGCATTTGAGTGTAAGTGGGGGTGGAAAGTAAGCCGCAGCCCACAAACTTTTCTACTGGAAAAAATAGGGTGGAATTGAACTAGAAGCTTCTATATAATTATATATCTTTGTTTAAAAATGTGGGTAAAAGGGAAAAAGGGTATGGATAATGTTCATACCTTACCCTCCCTTTTAATGTGGCGGGGAAACAAAAAAAGGGTAAACAAAGAATGGGTAACAAAAACCTTTAGCCTAACCCTACAGGGTATGGATAAAGGGTAGATGTGTAATACCCTCTCTATTGACAGCCCTAGTCTCAAAACATCCTTTCTTCTCCTATCTTGTGCGGCAATCTTAAGGTTTCTCTTTCTCTTAAAGGGAGAGAGAGGACGGCCAACTTGTCTCACAAGTTTTGTATCAGATATTTGCCCCACTCTTTTGGACGTGCCCTCTTTTTATAGGAGAGTTATGGGTTTTAAAAAACATAATTCCAATCTCTTTTTCATTTGCAATCCAAAAAATTGTTTAATGTTGGAAACTCAACTGGATTGTGATTGACAATTCACATCTTGTGATCGTATGATCACAATCCCTGATTGCCCGATCACTTTAGATGATCGCTCTATCACGAGAGTCCAAAACTATATCTGGCTTATTTTCCAATTCCAGACTTCTCCTATAACATTGTGATTGCTCGATCAACTGACCTGATCGACCAATCACATGTGTATAGTGGAAATATCGATCGATCAATTGAAAATCAATTAATCCACTGATCAAATCAATATGATCGGGCGGTTAGACATTCTAGTCGTCCGATCATAGGGTAAATCAGCATGTTTATGATTCAAAACCATTCGAATTATATAAAATTGACTATGAACCCAATTCCCTCACTACTACAGAAACAGCATTCGATGTCGCTTTTCTCGGCGTCGGTTATTTAAAAAAACCGCCACCTATAACATTACACGTCAGCTATTTAGTAAATCTGACGTCTATATTCGAAGACCAGCCAGACACGGGTACCGCTTTGTATTCAACGTCGGCTGCATAACAAACAACCGACGCCTAAAATCGCCCGTGAAATCCAATTTTTGAGCAAAAAAATTTTGGCACATACAGCGTCGGTGTTTTATCAAAAAGCCGCCGCCTATATAAGATGAAAAATTGCGCGAAAAGTTCCATCTTAGGTGTCGGTTATCCGTTGATAACCGACGCCGATAATGGTTCCCGCCATACTATTTAGGGCAAAATTTGTCTAATTGGACGTCGCTTATTTAAGTAGAACCGACGCCGAAGACGTTAGGGGTCGGTTGTAGTTTATAACCGACGCCTTTTACCAACTTAATAGACTCTCGATCGGCCACTGTCCCCTTTCTTCTGTTTCATTGCTAGAATTTCTCCCCGGTGCTGTTGCCGCCCGACTGCAACCCCCACCCGTCATTGCTGCTGCTTCTACGCCGCCGTCGCTCCGTCGCCGCTCCCTGCTCCTTCTGCGCCGCCGTCTCCGGCCTGCTTGTGCGCCGCCTGCTCCTTCTGCGCCGCCGTCTCCCTGCTCCTTCTGTTTGTGCGCCGCCTGCTCCTTCTACTTGTGCGCCACCTGCTCCTTCTGCGCCCTGCGGCTACCTGCCTACCCTACGTCTGCGGTCCTGGAGCTCGCCGCGCCTGCCCTGCGCCGGCGGTTCTTTTCTCGACCTCACCTCGTCGCCGACCTGTCGACCTCACCTCGCCCTGCTCGCTTGCCCAGGTACCTGCCGACCTACCCAGGTGGCACCCAGGCGCGCCTAGGCGGCCAGGCGTTCACCTAGGGTCCCAAACCCAGGCGCCCAGCCTAGTTAGGCCTTTGGGATGCCTGGGCGATGCTTGGGATGCGCCAAGGCACAATGTTGCTGTGTATTTTTTTTTAAAATTAAGTTATTTACTGATTTGTGTTTATTTATGTACTGATTTGTATTTATTTATCTATCGTTTCAGGAATTAATCGATCATCTACTTCTGCCCGCCGTCTCCCTGCCCGTCGCCTGCTCACCTGCCTGCTTGCCTGCCTACTCGCCTACCCTTCGTCTCGCCCAAACAGAGGTAAACCCTGTTTTATTACATTGCTTGATCTTTAATCACATAGACTTACTCAACATTGCTACTTGTATGATCCTAGTGATTAAAAGCACTCTTTCCTGGTCCCTTCAGTAACTAATGTTCCCTTGAGATGAGTGGTAATTGATTTAGTTTGCTTACTTTCCTTGTAATGCCATCTTTTATGTGCTATGACATAGTCACCTTTAGAGTATTAAAATTTAAAATGATGCAACTTGTACACTTGTTAAATTTGAATCTATAAATCCTATGAATTGATATCACCCCACAAAATCAGTAGTCACTATTATGTCTTGTACACTCTAAATCTAATACTCTTATGCTATTTTAACACCATGATGACCTAACATGAAACCATGCTCTTAATGATATGATTTACATATCTATTATTGTGTTTGTTGGCCTAGAAACCCGTCCAAGATTTACTCATTAGGAGTAAATCTTGGATAGTCCCCGGTTTGGGACTGTTCTTGAACACCTAATCTCACTTAGGATGTAAGTGTATAATGTGTATTGGGTTTTCGAGAAAATTTCAGCAGCATTTCCCCGTTTGTTCTCTAAGTACATATGTACTTAGAGAACAGTGGGGAAATGTTGCCGAAATTTTCTTGAAAACCCAATACACATTATACACTTACTAGTGAGATTAGGTGTTGAAGGATGGGATAGGTGGTACACAGTTATTATATATAAGAATGACATCACATGTGTTTGTTGGCCTAGAAACCCGTCCAAGATTTACTCATTAGGAGTAAATCTTGGATAGTCCCCGGTTTGGGACTGTTCTTGAACACCTAATCTCACTTAGGATGTAAGTGTATAATGTGTATTGGGTTTTCGAAAAAATTTCGGCAGCATTTCCCCGTTTGTTCTCTAAGTACATATGTACTTAGAGAACAGCGGGGAAATGCTGCTGAAATTTTCTTGAAAACCCAATACACATTATACACTTACTAGTGAGATTAGGTGTTCAAGGATGGGATAGGTGGTACACATTTATTATATATAAGAATGACATCACATGTGTTTGTTGGCCTAGACATGTATGTTTATATTTTTTTATTGATAAAAGATCACAATTTTATTGATAAAATATCACAAGTTTGTTGGCTAAATGTTTGCCTTTTTCTAGTTGATTCCATTATTGATTAGTATGGTAGCTAAAGACCCTGATAGCTCCATTCAATGTCAAGTAAGTTTACTTTATTTATAATTTGGACTTAAGAAAATTCAATTTTTATTATGCATTTTGAGTTATTAATTTTTAACTTTTTTACCTATAGCGCTAGACATTGGGAGTTATTAGTTATTGTCCCCGGGACGTTCACTGTTTATTATCTAGATCCTGTGGGAAGTACATTGAACACTAAAATTGGACACATATTGAGAATGCCATTATTCTGGTGAGAAATATTTCATTTTTATATCCGTTAACATATGTTATTACATTACTATTTAATTATGCAATTTACTGTGTTACATTAACATGTACGGGTTTAGATGCATTCAAAAATGCTAGAGGAAATGTCCCAAGGAAAAAGAACCAGCCAATAATTTGGGAGAACGTAAAAGTAAGTTCCCGACTCCAATGTATATATTATTTATGTGAATTGTGCTTGGTTATATTTTTTAATATTTTGTATGTTTCAATTTATAGTGCACTACACAAGACAACGGCTGGGCATGCGCATACTATGTGATGCGATTTATGCAAATGATTATCCGACATGCCGCATTGGAGATTAATACCATATATGAGGTATTATATATAGTCTCATTCGTTAGTATGAAATATATCAATATTATTTTTATATTATTACTTATATATATACATCATTCTCTTTGCATGTGTTTAAAACTGACCACACTACAGGTAAACGCTTAAAAAATGTACATGCTCCATATACGATGGAAGCAATAAATGAAGTAAGAGAATAATGGGCAAAAGCCATACAAGCAGTGGCGACTGTAAGATATACAATTGGGATGTTGATAGCGATCCTGAATGATATTTTATAAATGAATATTTCTGAATGTTTATATATGTATTTGAATGTTTCTACATGTGTGAATGTGAGAATTGAATTGATGTTTGAATGTATCTACTTGTGTGAAAAAATATTTGTTGCTTTTGTAGGTTTGTGGCCTGTTTGTAGGCTGATATCAATGGATGTCGTAAACCTGTAGTTCAGGAAACTCGATTGTAGGTTCTCATCCTGCTGACCAGCCACAGCAGGCCTGCAAACTGATAAGAAAAAAAAAGTATAGGCGTCGGTTATTTATAGAACACCGACGCCGCAAGAATACAGCGTCAGTTATTGGATACACACCGACGCCGAATGTGACAAATAACCCGACCGTGCAGGAAAGCACAGCCGTGGTGGAAAAGGTGTTGCGTATTTGTATAACACCGATGCCTATAGTACTAAATACGGTCGTGCAGCGAAGCACGGTCGTGTCGTCTGGGAGTATGGCGTCGGGTGTTCAGTTGTGAACCGACGCCGAAAGTGTCCTAGGTGGTGCCTTTTTTGTGGCGCGAACCCTATAGACGTCGGCCAACTATATATAACCGACGCCTAGAGATCATATAGGCATCGGTTAGAAAACCGACGCCGAAGAGTTCGACCTATAGCGGCGCCCACATAGGCGTCGCTTGAAAACCGTCGCCAAAGGGAGTTAAACAACTGACGCCAAAGGCGTGTTCTATAGTAGTGCCTTATGCATCCTTATGCGGGTTATCTGGTAGGTTCCTGATACTTTGGTATTGATGTTAAAAACAACACAAGCAAAGTGTGTTTTATAGAACACAAGTAGAGAGCGGTATCTAGCCACACTTTATTTCCACCCAAGTAATAGGAATGAGTTGGAGAACAACTACAACATATAAAAGTGATCAATGTTGTCATGACTGTATAATCTCTGTCACAAATATCCATATTGAATCTGAGGTATGGAATGTCATCTCTTAACTCTTCGTTGACACCTCATTTCTACTCACACAACGAAAAATCATATTGAAATGTTAATTCTCTAGTTAATGACGAATTTTGTCACATTCTCCACATTTTACTCATTTCTTACCTTTTTTAATATTTTTTCACATTTTTACACCTGTTTTATCCATCCATTTTCACTCGCTTTTACCCAGTTTGGGATTTTTTAAAAAGAAAATACATTATATGGATTTAAGTGCAATTTGTTCATTATTGCCACTTTTTATAAGCATTTTCTCATAAATTGTCCAATGGAATTATCTTGGACTAAATAGTCTCCTTTTTCCCACGTATAATTCAATTGCCTTTATCCAAACAAAAACATGTATCATTTGAAAAATAATGAAGGATAATTTTGAATCAACACATTTTCTCTCCTCTCATTATTTTATTTGACTTGTCTTGAAATCTACCTTTTTCATGATTTTTCCAGAATATTCACGAATATTGAGAAAAAAAATTAGAAAACCAACTATATCCATCTCAGGCCACCAAGCAGATCAAAGCAATCTACCGGTGCCACATGGAGGATGGCCTCAATCTGTGGGCCATGCTTCACAATGCATCAACATAATTTGTCGCCTCTTCCAGATAACTAGAGTCAGAAACCCTAAACCCTAAATCTATCTTTAAATATACTCCCATACCCAATGTATTCCAGACCTCTCTCATCTCTCCTAAAGCCAGATAAGTAATGAACTCCCTCTTTATTTTTCATGTCACTTGTGAGCAAAGGATCATTTCTCTGACACCTCCTACTTTGTCAGATATGTAGAATGGTAGTTGCTTTAACTGTTGCACC
Source organism: Alisma plantago-aquatica (assembly GCA_963693085.1). Classification (NCBI taxonomy): domain Eukaryota; kingdom Viridiplantae; phylum Streptophyta; class Magnoliopsida; order Alismatales; family Alismataceae; genus Alisma; species Alisma plantago-aquatica. The sequence goes on from OY856414.1 coordinate 380,359,039, forward strand.
TAAATACTGGATCTATCTCGTTAACTATTCTAACTATTACACCTGACTGGTCTATTGGTGCATTTGATATGTTAACTATTGTTTGCCATGTTGCCACTATAACTGTCATTTTTATTCATATCTAGAGACTCAGATTCAGTTTCTCTAACCATATACCCACTAATCATCCTATAAAATCTTACACATCGGTCCTAATCGTCAATGAAGGATCTCCTCAGGGGGAGTCCTAAGGTGATTGAGACCACAACACACTTAAAAACTAGGACCTTTAGGGCTATGATGGGAAAGCCACAACTGTCTCCAGCCTTAGGGCTATGATGGCGACAACCCTCCTTCAACCTCCAGCCGGCACTCGATGTTTCTGAGTTCCAGTGTGCCTCCGACCATGTTCGTGCTTGCGTTCGACTCGCCTAGACTCCGTGAGTGTTTTGGTGACATTATCAGTGGGTTTCCTTCTCGTTTCGATGGTGCTCGATCAGTCCTTGCCTCCACCTGTTTTGACCCTGCTCTGGGATTCTCGGGCACCTGAGTGCTTCTCCGATAGCTCTCTATGATTGCGAGACCACAAAAAACCATTCTTTGGTCTCCGGTAGCAATGAACGCGCCTCAGTGGCGATCTGGGAGAGGCTTCCCCGACCCCAGGTTGCTGCTCGAGCCATGGCTCGAAGCAGCTACAATCCTGGGGAAGTTTTGACCCTAGTACCCTTATGGATTCAATCAACCAATTAATATTGAAATATCGGTATTTACCTCCTTGTTTTATTTATCAGTCGCGAGCCTTTTTAGCCTACATGGCTTTTTCTTGCAATCTGATTGGTCCAGTTTCTTTAATTCATAGTAAATTGGTCCTTGCTCAGAAAAATGCAAATAAATACTCATTGGAAATTATTTTTCGAGTAGAATCCAATTTTGTTGTTTTTGAGTCTTAATTCCATTTCCTTTTTCGAATTTTTCCTTGAATGCCACTTTGAGTATGTTAAATGTTCTAAAATTTATAATTAATTCATTTTAACTCCAAATTGAGAAATAAAATATGTTTCCCTAATCAGTGAAACCTAAGTGAGCTTTTGGTCCTAGTTTTGAGTCCAAAATTAGTGGTTTTTGAATAAGGTCTAAATGGGTAGCTTTCTTTATACTTTATGCTTAATAAATGCTAATTCATGTGAAATATTTGTAATTAGAGAAAATGATCTTGGATACAATCTAATCAGTAATAATTATGGATGTGAATCTTCAATAAGGTATGTGACTCTTATGTATGTGAAACCTATTTATATATGTGCACCCTAATTTTTGTAATAATGTGCAATCAACCTAACCTCCAGTTGGGTTTTTATCCAACCCTACATTCATATTATGCTAGCCTTGGAATATCTTTATTTCCTTTTATTTGGCACTTTATTTATTTGAATCTTCTACTACCTATGATGGCTCATTTACTTGAAATACTTGAACCTTGCTATTGCCAATGTTGGCTCTTTTATGTGGTTTACTTCATGGGTTTTATTCCCCATTTGCTATGATGCAATGTTATTTGCACTACTGCCAAGTGAACTATTAAGCATGATGTATTTTTGGCCAAATTACAATGTAGTGTACATGAGTACAAACCACCCATAGGGCAGTGAGGTTTTAGTCCTCCTGCCAGGCACTGGGGTTTTAGTCCCCCTGCCACATTATATAGGCACTGGGGTTTTAGTCCCCATGCCACATTATATATATTTGAGGTTTGGGATGTGCATGTTCCCCTCTCCTCTTGGTGTAGGTCCGGTAGGTGCCTCATCCTGCATTGGTATAATTTTGTGTCATAATATCATTCATGCTATGTTGTTTATTGTTGTGAATTGGACTATGGTAGATTTCTATTTCTCAAATATTTTACTTGCCACATACTCTTGGAAACTCTTAGTGTAGTGAATCATTTTATTATGCAATGGTCTTCATTTGTATATGTCCTTTTCCTTTTGAATAACACATACTTTTATCTCTCTCTTGCTGGGTGATCCCAACCACCCAGGTATAGGATCAGAGTGTGCAGTTGAAGCTAGGTGAATCTACCTAAAATAAGGACAAGGAGTTCAAACTTGTATCTTGGACATAGCTTCCTACATATATATTAAGTTGTTCTTGTTTGGAGACAAGTTGATTTGGTTTTAGTCTTCCTCTACCTAGATCCTGTTGTTGTGTATAAAGTTGTACACCCTTTTGGGAAATTTTGTAAAGTACTCTTTGTACAATTGAATAGTCAAAGTTTTAACTACCGCTGCTACACAATTGGTGTTTTTGTTTGCCATGAGTTTTTCGTAGAGACTATGTCTTTACGACAAACAAGTACATCATCCCAGACGATGCCCGCCAAGGGTATACCAACTTAACAATGTTACATTTGAGCATCTACAACAGGAGATTTCTATGACACACATTCACTCCACATAACAACCAAGCAGATAATCAGACATAAGAATCTAGTGAACAATCAGAAGTCATTGTTTATCAAGGCGGTATGCCAAGAGCTAAAAGAGGTTGTAATACTACAAATTCTACCATATATTAAGAGCCCTTATGCTGTCAATCCCATAATGTACCATACATCGCCACCTTGGAACTATCTTCTAGTTCCATGACCATATGGTTACCTTCATCCAAGTTTGGTCACAACATTTGCAGTTGTAGTCTGCTCAGAGATCTGACACGTAGTTGATCATAGTATGATAGAAATCATGTAAAAGTTGGGGGATCTAGAGGTTAATGTAGCATAAATTGACACCTTCATGGGCCACCATAGAGGATAAAAAACCTTGAATGCCAACGCATGATGAAGAGAGATACATTCCCAAAAGAGACTCGTTCCCATCATTGTCAAAGGAGGATATACCAATGCAGAAACTAAAGAGAAGTTTCACATACTTAGGAACCTCTCTCAGTATAATCCTCCCATTGGTCAAGCATCTTGTGAAATTTTCGATCATAAGGGAGAATCATAATCCTCAAACAAATATCTATAATCCCAACATTAACTATCACTATCATTGCATCCCATGGCACAAAATAGACGCATGTATAGCCCTCGTGCATAACATTTAAGACATAATCGATGTAGATTTGGTCCAAGTGGATGCCTTTATAGAAGTCACTCTGGAGCTTTTCACCGAAGAGCCATATGCAGTCACACAATTTAATGAATCCCTACTCAAGCCATAGTACAGTACGAACACACCATCTGATGCAATCACAAAGTATATTGAGCATCCACTGGATCCAAAGCTCTACCAAGGAGCACCAAGACACACAGTTGTCATGAGCCCCAAAGAATCTAGGGATCATGATAGGTCTATCTAACTAGTTTCACTTTTAAAATCATCAAAATGAAAAAAAATGAAAGCAATGAAACAACGGTCCAAAATTTCAAATATAAAAACTCAAAGTCAAAATGAAAAAATCATCAAAATCATTCAAAAAATCATTTTATCTACGTAAGTGCTTGGACGCGTCCCCCCTGTACCCCCTGAAGTGTAAGGGTCAAACTAGAACCATAGGGTCTAAAATGGAAGGAGCACGACTATTATATCAAGGTCCTAATGGTTCACAAACATAATTTCACCCACTAAAATGTACAAATGTCCTCTTCTAGGTCTTCTTAAGATGAGCACCCTAGAGGTGAGTTGGAGCAGACCCACAAAGTCAGGACATCCTGAAAACAAATTTGGGGGCCATTCCCTACACGAACTTAAATGCAAAATATGACAACAAACCCACTCACGGGACCCAACAAAGTCAAGTAGACTAGATGATAAGGAGATTTGATCACATTTGGAGTTGTCCATGTCTCACCATTTTTCATGATGATAAAGCTTGGGTACCAAAAATGGGGAACATTCGCTAAGAAACTCCCATTAATCGCATTTCAAGTTCCCATCCTAAGGCTCTGAGCATCAATGCCCACAACGTCAAAGAATTAACTAAATATACATTAATTTTGAAGCCCAAAGGGCGCCCAAACTTGGATATATGCTTGTGGTGAATTTCTTATTAAGCATGGCATCTATGATCAGTGGAGTCTAAAACTCCCATCCTAAGATTTTTAGCTTCAATGCCCATGTACTTAAATGCAAAATGATCAAATAAAAATAATTAGGTCCAAAGGACACATGATACTGTGGATACATGCTTGTGACAAACTGCATATACCAAGAAGTGACGAGAATAGAAACCATAGGGGTGTCTCTGACACCTGACACCTTAACCTAACTGGGTAGGAATTGTTGCTTGAATACCTACTACATGACAAAATTTGAGTCATACAAGCATGAAATCAAGAGCTAGTTGATGAATACATATTCATCTTAGTTTTAGTCACCATTTTTGGCCCAGTTTTGCAATCAAATCTCTTAGATAATAACCCTTAGATATGCTTTTATATAGTTTTCATTGATTTATGTGAATATTTAGGGTTTTGATCAAATCCATTGGTTTCTATGGTAAGATTAAGCATCATATTATGTGCACGAACTTAGGAGACGGTGGTCCTGCTGAGGTAGGGGTGAGCATCAGTCCAGAATTGGACCTGATTGGATTGAGGACCGACTTCATAAGAATTTATGGAGCGTAGACCAGACCATTTCAAGGTAGGACCAGACCGGGACCAGATTGTTCCATGGTAGGACCGGGTCGGACCAAATCGTTTGGACCATAATCAACCTTTTTTACATGTTTTACAACTTATTTAATAGTACAAAGTGATAATCTTAGTCACTTCTAACCATTATATAATATTAATGGCAAACATTTACACTATTAGTGCTTATATATGTACTTTATTTGTACTTGTTACATAATATACCTACAAATAAACATGAAATTTCTATAAAAGTCAGTCTGTAATCCGGTCCACGGTCGGACCGGTTTTGAATCGGACCGGACCGAATCGAAGACCAGACTCACCAAAAATCTCAGACCATGGACTGGACCGAAGACATAATGGATCAGACTGAATCAAATCGGATTGAATTGAGCAGTCTGGTCTAGTTTTGCGGTCTGGACCATTATTTTCTCACCCGTAATCTGAGGGTGGGTTTGTTCCTAAGAAGCATCATAGCGACCGCTGAGACTCTGAAACCTAGCGACCCTAGGGACTCCAAAAGCTAGCGACCACTGGGAATCAAGGGGAGTCAATGACTGTTGGGAATCAACGGGAGTCAATGACAGTTGAGAAATCCCAACAACGAGCAACCTGTGACCTTAGCGACTGCTAAGAGATCTCAACGATCACCAAAGAACCTCCTTCATTTAAGGGGGTCACTTCCACTCCACTATGCTAGAAGGTTGCTGCTCTGTGCCCATCCAAGGAAGACAGTCTTCATTAACCACCACCACCACCCATGTAGTAGTTTGACCATGCTTACACTCCACCACCTGTCGTGCTCCTTGGGATATTGGATCCTAGGAAGAAGAAGGACAAAAAACGAAGCTACCCGAAGATAGTCTAGGATACTTCTCCCTTCAGCTGGTTGCTCTCTCCTTCGACTGGAGATGATGGCTAATCCTTCCTCCTTCTCTTTCTCTAATTCTGAATTCTTCTTGATGAGCAAGTAGTTCCATCTCGATGGGGTGCAAGGAGTAGTCCTAACACCCATGTTTAATATGTTTACATGAAAACATTCTATGGCTTGTATATAACTTTCCATCTCAGTGTTAAGTGTTTTATGTATGTTTGGTGGCTTGATCTCCTGCTTTGCATGATCTATTATATTCCTTGTTATAAGAACTTTTATACCTGAGATTTGAATATCTATTGACTCGGTTGATGTCCAGAAGAGAACTTCTGAGGGATAACTCTGGACTAGTAAGTTTGTGATCTGCATGTAACGAGACATCGAGCCCATGGAAATAATTTTGCAATATTTATTTCCTAATGAATGGTTTTTGCTTTACTCCTTTTGGATAGTTATATCTTTCCTGGATGTGTTAGGGACATGTTTTCATAGATGGTTGTGGTGAAACCTAATTCCACCCCGGTGACTCCCATCATTGATCTAAACTCAATTTTCATTTTACTCTTTTGTTTTCCTTTCATTTAGTTTAACTAAACTCAAATCAACTCTCGATTCTAAATATTAGTCTTAGTTCAACTGGTTAAAAACTAGCAATATTCTTATCCCTTGCGATTCAATCCTTAACTAATATTGCGATAAGACTCGTTCGCTTGTAGGTGGTACTATTGCATAAGGTTTTGGTAAAAACTTATGGATTTGAGCCCTAGAAGTGTAGTAAAAATCACATCACTAGTGGAGCATCATATCCACCCAAAACGAACCTTCCCCTAGTGGTGCATCTGGCTATGATCACCCTGATGGAAGAACCAAACAATTTATAGAAGACTTTGGGCAAGGTTAAACATGCTTGGGGTCTCAAATTACCTTAAACTTAAGTACAAAAAAGTAGAAAATAGAGTGAGAAGGGTAGTTGTCATTTGCCATCAAATAAGCTACAATGTTTACATGATCACCTCTCACATCTCATGACATGAAACATGACTAACATGGGTTACCACCAACTCGACAAAGGGTTCTCAATACAGAAAACACAAATTTTGACTAGAGCCTAAGCCCAAAACAAACAAGCAAACAAATAATAACAAACAAACATGGGTTACCAACAACTTGTCGTGGAGGCCCTCTTAATGCTAGATAATCACCTAATGCCTGATCTTAGCTTTTTGAGCACTCTTCCATAAACTCTATCCTATAGGGATTTTACATGCTATAAGGAACAAATGATTAACCTGATACAGTCAGTGGCTGTAAAGGCCACCTTAACCTAGATATTTGCCTGGTTCCCAATCACATATCTTGAGCATTTCAAAGAACTATAACAACCAAGATGATTCTTTCCAAGATCCTAACAAGCAACCCAAAACTCTCCAAATGGCCAACTGATGTTATAAGTATTAGAGAATTGAAGCATACAATCACTAGTCGTAAAGGCCACCTTAAATCCACATATTTGTCTAATTCCCAATTGTATCTATCTTGAGCACTATTGAAATTCAAAATATTTGTATGGTGTCAATCTTTGGTCCTAGAGCATGACCTAAAACTAAACTAATCATGCCTTCATTTCCAATTCAATCTATGGTCCCGAGTCATGACCTAAACTAAACCAATCCCATGCTCATATTTCCATTTTTTTCTAGATCCTACTTAACCAATTCATTGCACATATATCTAGATCTTTTATGATCAAAGATCATGGCTTAAAGACTGCATTAATTATGTCATGAACATATATCAAAGTTTCAAATCCCTATGTTTGGTAGGAGCTTTCATATGATCAAATGTGCTATAATTTCCATATCTAACAATCCTTTCCCAACAAGGATGTAGTTGAAAAGAAGGTGAATCATATCAAGTGCGAACTAGAAATTCGGGGATAATTGTTCGTCGACAGTATAAGGAAAAGATGACAGGCGAGTGGAGGAACATGTCTTAGAGGCTACCTTAACACTGGAGGATCACTGATACCCAATCTCAAGTTTTTTTTAACACTCTCTCTATGAATTTTATCCTATGAGATCACACATGCTCTGGGAATAAGACAATTAACTAGCACAATCATTGGCCATAAAAGTCACCATATTTGGGAATTTGTCTGACGCCCCAATGTTCAATCTTGAGCAATCAAATCCCATTTTCACATAGGTGAACTCACCCAATTTTCAACTTTTTAGGGTCGTGGTCCTAACCCTAATTTGGTGCACTCCTCCGTTTATAAAAAATTGGAAAATAAAACTAAAACTTAAATGTGTAGAAATAGAAGAGAAATGGTGTCTAATTTTTAAGATCTTCACATTCAAACAGTTGCCATGGTTCTCAATGATTATCGACTCATGATCTTAATATCTTTGCCAAACCACAAATCACATCCACTTTTTCACATCCAACTTTTCTCAATAAGGCATGAGTTCGTGGAGGAATTATACACACACACACTGGTTTAATAACTGGAGTAATTATGAAAGTCACTTCTACGGCCAAAAGACCTCTTAAAGCTCATTAGAACTCTAGAGGAATGAATCATTGGTCAGATATAGGAAATTGCCTAAGTGATAGGATGCCCTTACTCTAGAGAAGTCATTTTGGCCAATCTTTTCCTCACTTTCATCCTTAGAAGGAATAGACATCAGTGACGCTTTCCATCCTCCATAAGGTTTGTCAGAACATCTTTGAGGAGTCCAACCTTTTTGGCCTTTTGTGACTAAAAGGGGGTCAACAAACTTATGTTCTCACTCTTATCTCGAACCTTATCTTGAGAGGGGGGAAATATTAACACCCCATTTTTGCTCACTCCATAGAAAATCATGCTTAAATGTTAATTCTTGGGATAATGATGGAGTTCATCATATTTTCCACATTTACCCATATTCACCTTTTTCAAAATTTTCCCACACTTTCCAACCTATTTAATACACCTATTTTCACTCACTCTTACCCAATTTAGAGTTTTCTAGAAAGAAAATAAATTATCTAGACGTAACTACAATTTGCTCAATATTGCTGCTTTTATAAGCCTTTCTCGTAATTTACACAGTTGAATTATCTTGAATTAAACATTCTCCCTTTACCAATGGATAATTCAATTACCTTTTTCCACAGAAAAATTTATATCTTTTGGATAATCTAGAACAATTCCATTTCTCTCTCTTTCATTATTTTATTTGACTTCTATTAACAATATGTCTTTTCTATGATTTTTTCAAGAACATTCATGAAATATCCAAAAAATAAGAAATTGGCTTTATCTAGTCCAAGCCATTAAGAGGATCAAAGCAATCCATTGGTGCCAGGTGGTGGATGGACTCAAATCACGAGCCACACCTCACAACACATTGGTGCAATTTGTCCCCTCTTTTATAAGATTACAGTTGGAAACCCTAAACCCTAAAATCCACGTATCAATAGACCACCATACCCAACATATTCCAGGCCCCTCTCACCTCTCTTGAAGATATAGAAACAACTACCTCACTCTTTATTTTCATAGCGCTTGTGATCAGAGGATCCTTCCCATGACCCTCTTGCTCTGTTATATCTGTAGAATCTCTAACTATTGCACCTAATTATTGCATCTATCTCGTTAACTATTGTAGTTGCTACACCTAACGTGATCTTTGTTGAATCTCATTTGTTAACTATTACTTGACTTGTTTCCATTGTAACTATCACTTCTATCCATATCTAGAAACTCAGATCTAGTTTCTCTAACCATACACTTGCTAGTAATCCTCTAAAATCCTATGTATCGGTCCTAATTGCCAATGAAGCATCTCTGTCATGGGAGGTCATGAGGTGATTTAGACCACAACACACTTAAAAACACTATGACCTTTAGGCCTACACCGTTTCTAGCCCCAAAGGTCCACCAACATAAAAGACGTTTTTTTATCACTTTTCTACCATTTTCTTTAACATTAACCTTGATCACAACTATGTTAACCCAAAATGTCCAAAAAGGTTGCCATACTGTTATCGGGTGAGATGGGGGTGCTAACACCTTCCCCACTTGTAATAGGATCTCCAAATACAATCTTGAAATTAATGCACAACCTTCTTATCCACCCTTGGATGGAGTCAAAATCAAACTTTCATGTGTTTTCCTATTGATTTAATGGCAACTTTATTTTTTTCCTTATTTAATGTATAAAGCATGGTGGCAACTCTGAGATTTATCGATTTATCATCTTCTTCTTGATTTTTTATTCTTTCCACAATGGTATGATGCGTTGGATTTTTAGGGATAGGTGCAACACTCTCAATCAATGTTCCTTGAACTAAGGCAGACTATTCGAGATATTGGAAGCTCAAAATCATATATTGACTCACATGAGTATAGCCATGCATTTTATAGTTTGTCTTATCAGGTGGATAAGATATCACTCCTAATGGAGGGATAAATCCCATCTACATCACTCCCAATCATCCCCAAGTGTCGAAGTGCACCCAATTACTACCTTTTTGGTAACTCGTATTTCAAAGCACGTTGGGCTAGCAGTCAAAGCACATATACTAACTTGTGACTACTATAGTAAGTTTAGGTCTAAGGATCACAGTCACCACTATCACATTGAAATATGACTCTGACATGTTACTACATGACTTCCATGTGTCAATCTCATGTTTGTCTGTTCAGTACAATTTGTTCGCTAATAAGTACCCATGCATCTGAGTTGATATCCAATATCATGACTAAAGAGACATAATCATCACTCAACATACAAGTCAGTCTTATGTAATATTGTTGTCCTATGGTATCCATAGTAATATTTGTCTGGGAACATAACAATAATGAGTACTCTTATTATACACATGATCTCATGTTCAGGTCCTCAACCTTAACCATATGTCATTGAGTCATACTATTCTTAAAACATTATTAGGTTTATTCATTATCTCAATATTGAAACAAATATTATGAATACAATTTTCTTTTATTAATAATCAAATAAGGTACAAAGTATCCCTATTACAATCATCACATGATGGCTCTCAGGGCATACAAACAACAGTCTCCCACTTTCATTAGATCCAATCACTCATGAACCTAAGTCCAATGGAGGTAACATGACCGTCATGTTACTATTGTGAAAGTGCTTTAGTTAGAGGATCAACAATGTTGCTTTTAGTGGGTGCTCTACAAATCTTAATATCACGTATAAGATGGTAATGTCTGAGTATATGCTTGTATTGCTGATGCGACTTGGGTTTTAGCTTGTGCAATAGATCCATTATTGTCACAATAAAGCTCTATTGTGTCTTCAATGGTTGAAACCACCCCAAGTTCACTAATGAACTTCTTAATCCATACTGCTTCTTTTATTGCATTAGATGTATCAATATACTCTACCTATGTTGTAGAATAAGCCACATTCTCCTACTTGGAATTCTTCCATCCTATTGCTCCACTTTTTAGGAAAAACACAAATCCTAGTTGTGATGGTAATTGTCTTTATCGGTTTGAAAGCTTGCATTAGTCTAACTATAACGTCCCTGAATTTTGCCTTTTGAAAACCATGTGGGCCCAAGAGGATGAAATTGAAAACTTTAATCAATATCATCAGAGTGTGACACAGAAGCAAAAACATACACCATAAATAATCTCAACGTTCAACATGTATATAATTACAACATGAATTATTACAACATGAAGTAAAACTACATATTTAGAGGAGATTTTACAAGTCTATGAGCATGCATGCTAACTATGATCTTACACAATAGGTAGAACTACTCATTTCTTGCCTTTCCTCCCATGCTAGCTCTAAACCTAAAACATAAGTGAAACAATTGATCAACACACGGGGTGTTGTGTACATGGGAAGAAAGATGCATATATTTATGGTTTTCATAATTTGAAAAGAATTACAGATAGAAAGAAAGAATATCATAGAAAACATTTCTTTATTAATGAAAATATGTCAGTTTTAGTCAATTTTCTAGATGAGTTGCATTACTAAGGCATGTCAGCACCATAAACATACATGATGGGCCCTCCCCACCCCTATGGCTATGGAAATCCCCCTCCCCTAGGGCTATGGGTGTGTTGACCGTAGATAAAGAGAGGAGATTATGCACCTTAGAAACTATGCACATGTAATGTCCTTAGATTTGCAAAAAGAAAGAAGTTTGTAGAAAACATTTCTTTAATAAGTGAAATATGCCAATTTTATTTATTTTTCAAGATGAGTTGCATTATCAAGGTGGACTAGTACCAAAACATATATTTTGGTTCCTACCCCGTGTACCAAGTATTCTGAGCCACTCTATGTACATCGTGTGCTTGTACTAGTCAACATTAATCCATTCCATCACAAGGAGGATAATTAATAACTATAAAACATCTACTCATAATTTATGTTTTCAAGTGACAAAACATCAAGTACTAATAGTAATACTACATCCAATATATGCAAAAAAGAGCGTACATAGATATGTTTCAACCAAGAAAACCATAGTCATATAATTAAAAAAATCATGTACCTAAGTTTAGAGATTTCTAATTTATATCCATAATCATCTATTACTACGATCATGGCCTAATTAATAGAAATTTATCATCATTAATATAGGTAAATCGTATTCTTGGTATATGAGGTCCAAATCAAGGTTTACCGAAACCTAGGTTTTGCATATTTTAGGTGGTCTATGATATTTTCTAGTCATCTATATGTCATTATCGGGGTCTAATTCAATTTTCATAATTTTTCAATGCTTGATTTGTTTTCTACAAAAATAAGTTTAAAGCATCTAATTATGCATTAATGATTGAAGGCCTATATTTTGAAATGATAATTAGATCATAGTCCATGTATATGTTTCAATAGTCATTATGGTTCTATGACTATTTTTTGATAATTAATCTCAACATGATACTGCTTATTCCAATTATATAAAGCTTACAAAGAAACATTATAAACAAAACTAGATATCACTACAAATATGTCATAAAAGTGTAATCTAGGGTTCTTACAACAAAGTAGGCATTTTCATGAATCGATGGGTATCTTGGGGGGGTTTTCTTGGACAAGGAAGCTATTTATAGTTGATTTTCTAATCTAGGATCTAGTTATGTATATTTAAAAGAGATTTACTCGATGTGGATTATTAGATACATTGATCCTATATGTTGGGATACCGATCTTGTGGCTAAGGAAGTGTCGCATTGCCTCTTTAGATAGATCCCAAAACTCCCGACTGCTATCGTGAGAATAAACATGTTTGGTTTATGTGATGGGCCAGACCGGTTCACCTAGTTAGAAAGTCAAACCAACCACCCCCTTCCTTTCTTCATGTTCTCTGTGATGAGTATCTTTGTTATTTTGAGCATGATCATCATCATGTGAGGGATCTTGAGTGTTGTCTTGCACCCATATTGTAAGGACCCTGACCTTCGTTTAGGGTTTACCCTGTTTGTTTTGCTTAACCTTGATGCTTTGGTGCTTGCTAATCACCTTTAGTGGTGATTAGGGTTTGGTTGTGCTTTGTTGAAGAGTTGGATGGGCTACTTGCAAATAACCCAAGTCTAGGGTTTTTGTGGGCAAGTTTGCCACCTTGTGAGGTGTTCCTCTCTCTCTCTGCTTCCTCTTGTGTAGAGAGGAAGGCTTGGGCTAGTTTCTTGAGTTCTTTTGGGCCTAGTTGAGCTTGTTTGGGCCTTGAGGTGCCTTTCTTTGGCTTGGTTGAGCCTTGTATCGCCCAAGTTAGAAAGTGTATCGGCCAACATGTCTCGCCCATGGTGCAAGTTGTTGTGTCGCCCATGGTGTTTGACCTAGCTTTGACCTCGTTTGTGTCACCACTAGTGGACACTTGGTGCATGATGGTTACATGTGGCAATAACCTTGGACATGTGTTTAGGGCTTGCTAGAGTGGTGGATCGTGCACTAGGACAAGTGTCTCTAAGTGGACGACACCTTGCCTTGCTCTACCTTGTTTTCTCCTCCCTTTCCTCCTATATATGTGATTCCCTTCCTTGCTTTGGGTCCCTTTGGTCCTTTAGTTTTCTTCTCCATCTTGTTGTGCACGACACAACTCTCTCTTTACTGGTTGGTGGCCGATATCCCTTGAAGGAGAAAGTGGTGGATGATATCCCTTGGAGTTCTTCTTCTTTGCTTGGAGCTTGCTTAAGGCGGGTTACATAACTCCTAACCCTAGCTACACTATCTCCTTTTCTTTGATCTTGCTTATATGTGTTGTAGTTTAGTACCTTGCTTAAGTATCCTTGTTGTCCGATCATCTTTGTGGTTTAGGGTTTCTTGGTGAGCTTGTGTTCTTGACCCTCTAGGGTTTTGGGTGTCTTGTTCTTGAGGTAGAAGATGATGACCTTGTGTGTGAGTGTACCTTGGACGATATGAGGGGGAGATGTGCTGCACGACAACCCTCATGACCTAGTTTGTTGGGTGATAGGCCTATGGTGACGTGCGATACCCTTTGCTCCTGTGACGGGTGTCACAACCTTTTCCTTGCCTTGTGACGACCGATAGACCTTGATCAGTTAGTTGCACGATAGATGGATGTTTTACCTTCCTTTGAACGATACCCTTGTGGTTTGATCCTGGCTGATAGCTGCCCTGTGACGGGTGTTGCTGAGTGGTATGTGACGAGCATCACACTGACCTGTACCGACCGACACCCCATGCTGTGACGGGCGTCACGCTGCCTTTGTATCGGCCGATAACACCAAGTGGTGACGGGCGTTGCCTGATATGCTGAAGTACCTGACACCCCCTGACGTGCGTTATGCGTTGCACGCTTGGTTGCCTTAGTGGCAACGCAGTGTTGCAGGCTATTATGTGTTGATCTTGGGTGAGGGCAGGTTGCCCGATACAACCTTTTAGTGAGGGTTCGTGATGCCTTTGGTGAGGGTTCCTTGTATCATGAAAACAGCTTTGTAGTTATGTTCGTTGGTATCTCCTTGTATAGATAATAGTGCTTGTTATGATTATGCTTGTGCATTTATCTTAGCATGGCTATACACCCGAATGAGATCATCTTGATTACCTGTTAATGATAAGGAGAATAATGGTAAGCTTAAGTGGTTTATTTAATGATAACGGTAATGGCGGTGGTAATGGTAACGTTGTCCTTTATATATGACATGACTATATGGTTATCAGTATGACACTAAGGAAAATGATAAGTATGTAAAGTGGTTTGCTTAATGAGGTGTCTTATGCATATGATCATCAGTTGATGTATGATTGATAAGTATAGAATCTTTAATGTCACCTTTTGTTGATAACATAGTCCTTCTGTTAAAACTATGATTATTGGATACACTAACCATGCAGGTGATGCATAGCCAAGTAAAAGGCTATGAGAAATATGTAAGGAGTAACATCACTTTAATAATTACTCTTGTGGAAGAGATTGCATGTATGAGGTGTTTGTTCCATGATGATGATGTAAGCCTTGAGAGGCAGTAGCACTATGTGATGAGGGATTGAGATCCCATGGTATGTGATGATCCTTGAGATGGATTTGGATGATTGGTAAGATGCCAAGTGATAACATGTGATGATTGGACCCTTGAGATGGATCAGGTTGAGGTGATTACAAGAAAAGCATAATGTTGAGTTTTATGTTGTTTAATTCTTGTTATAGTTTGCATGTTATACAACTTGGTTGAATCTTGCAATCCATATAAAAGACACTAATTAATCATAGTGGAATATATCATGTAGTTTGCCCTGGCCATAGATCCGTCATCGTCAGGAGCTGGTGATGGTGAAACGGGTTCTCCTGCGGGTTAACCCGGAGCGCATATTTTTGAATATGCGAGGTTTCTCCTAGCCTAAAGTGAGGAGGTAAGAGTGCAACTTCAGTTGTAGACTCAGATAGGTGGTGAGCATGGTGAACAGGCCCATGGCTCTGGATATGTGATATGAAGAGCATGAATGTGTTCATGGCTCAGAGCACGGTGATCAGGCCCGTGGCTCAGATATACTAGCACCGTGACTTGTACTGAGGTGGGCTAGAGGAAGGGTAGCCTGTGGAGCTGACCCTGTGGCTGAGGCCACTTGAGCATGAGACTACGGTCCTGCTTTGGTTCTCGTGCACTGACCACGAGGGGGAAGGTTGTGGAGTCCGGCTCTTCCATTAACCTTGTATGGCACCGGCTATGGGCTTCGCAGCCGAAGGTTGGATTTGAACGGTACAGTTCACTTCCTCAGGGCATAATAATAATAATACGTAATCCAACCGTATAGTATTTACTGCTTAAGGCAAAACACAAGACATTGGTTGAGGCCTTGTTTGTATAGATAATCTGTTTTATCTTGCAGTTGCTTCTATGTTCTTCATGTTATGTGGCAATATACCTTATCTTGACAAATATGTTCCATTGAGAAATATTGGTTATATGCCTTTTGTACATCTGGTAAGCTTGTCGGTAAGAATAGCTTTACTTTACATAAACTGCTCTTGTTATATCTGTTATCAGTTATCTGTTGTTATAGCTTTATCTTTCTGAGGTTTTGTAGTTGCGGCGGGGAGTTATGTTTCTCACTGGGATAATATTCGATTGTCTCACTCCGCTGGTTTTCAGGTGGTCGAGCTAGACGTGGTGGTGGTCGCGGGGTTGCGGCAGAGCAGCAAGAAAAGTAGTAGAAGGCAAGAGATGGACATGCTGTTGTTTTGGTGTTTTGTAGTAGAAGTCTAGAGTCATCCCTGTACTCTCAAGTCCTTGGCGGTGTTTGACGTTGTTTCACGATGTATGATCGTTGATGTTTTGTATATCCTGATGTTGGCCGGTTGTGGGCCTTATGTGTATAACAGGTGATGAACTCATGTGATGGATAAACAGCTGTTCCACTAAGCTATGGACAAATATCAAGGCTGGTATATGTTTATATAACATGTTTCCTTGCAGGATGAGGACCTGTATGTAATAGTTTCACAGTTTATCTATTTTCCGCAATCGGTTTTAATTAACCCGTATTTTGGTAATCTGTGGTTATGGTGATTTTCGCACGTTTTCGCGTAACACCTCACTGTCGGTGTGATAGTGGGATGTATTGCCACACATATGAGTAGTCTTCACACAAGAAAAGAAGTGGTTCCATCTTTGAGAAGGTGTGGATGACTCAGACGGCTTGATTTTTTTCTTAGAAGATCTTCATACCTTGATGTGGCTCTCAAAGGCCGAGAAATTTTGGTGAGGATTGGGTTTCTCCTAATCCTAGATCACAATCCACTGCATCAACATGGTTGTATTCTTTGTGCATCTGGGAACTCCTTTGACCCCTTCAAAGAGGACCAGTGTGGTCATATAGGCATACCTGACCCTATCCACCATCTTCCCCTAAAACAAGGCTTGACAACTTGGTACCACTGGTTCCCAAACCTTCTCGCCCCTTATCCTTCTCTGATTTTGAACATATGAGGTGCTCCTTTACTCAGTTCTCTCTCTCCTCTTCTTAATAGCTCATACATACCTTGACTTCTCATTGTTAATAGAAATGGAGAAAGTCAGGGAGAAGGTGGTTTGTTCTCATTCGTTATGGCACCTCCCTATTCATACAAAGGCTCAATATGTTTAGGTTTTTGCGTAGATCCTGATTTTGTGAGAAAAATACCATGTGATTGTTCCACCATCAGCAGATCAAGATAACACCTCAACGTCACTATGTTCCTCCATTTCCAGATGTGAGTAATGACCAAGTATCTGATGAACCTCTATAGATCAGCGACTAGCATGGTGCCACATAGCCCGAAAATGAAAAGGTTGCATGAAAGGAGCTACCTGGATCAAACTTTGCTCTAGTATATATCACAAACCATGGCTAATTAAATTAAATTTCAATAACATCTTAAACATCCAATTCAAATGAAATTTCAATCATGGGTTCCTTGTCACTCAAATCCTCTCATTTACAAATTTGAAACCAAAAATACAACATTTGGTCATCTAACCTAACTCCTAGAATACCCTCACAAATAAGTGTATAAACTTTGAACACAATTCAATTAATAACCAAATATTCATTGAACAAGTTCAATTCACTTAGTATAGTCATTATGCATCATAGAGTTCATTAAAAAACCACTTAGATTCATGTGTATCTCTAATATAACATCATACATACTCAATTTGACTAATAGAAGCCATTCATCCTAATTAAACTCAATTAGATGCCATAATCATGTGTAGCATCTCCAATCAACCCTTATTGGTGGTAAAGAGACCACAATTGAATAACCAATTACTCAATTTAGGCCAACCACATGTAGGGTAATATGGCTACAGAGCAGGTAGCAGAATTTAAAGTTTTATCTACTATATTCCCATAATCAGTAGATTTCATTAATAACTATAATGAAGTAAGGATGGTTTAGAGGATATGCCTTATCTCATAGCAATGCCAGTGACAAAATTTATCATCGTAGATGTGCAACTCTGAATCCTGGTTGCACTGGGACTCATCTGACTGCTGCTCCTCCTGGTCAGCACCACGGACTGTAGGCACGAATGTCATCTTCTTCAGCAACTCCTCTTGTCACGGACTGTTGGTTGATGTTGTCCTCCGAGCAGAAAACAACAACTTCCTATCTCTATGGTAGTCCACACAAACTGCCTAGAACTCCTATCATCTTTGCTAGGATGATCAGGAGGGAGTCGTCCCTCTCCGTCAGTGTACTAGTCACCAACTTACTCTCCCACGATAATGATCTCAATTGCTCTTTCCCTTGTTATTCCTCCCTAGTTGGATAGAACTTGCTCGGGCTCTCGTGGTTACCACAACTAGAGAGGATAATGTTTATCAGAGCAACTATTTCTCAATTGTCTGTGTTGTGCTCTGGGAAGCCCCAGTACCCCTCTACTTATAGTTGGGGTTAGGGTCCGGGTTCTCAGTCTATGTGAGAGTGGAAGGGATCGAAAGAACTCAAATTTCTCACAACCTGCGACAGCCCATACAGTCATATGGCAACCCAAACATTATCTGGCATGCCAGTTGGTCATTTGGCACTGGGCAGATAGTTGTTTGGTTGTTTCCAAATTGAACACGAATTTGGAAAATCAATTCCCATGAATGTTAGACATTGATTTCCTTGTGCAACAAGTATTACTCAAGAGAAATGAATAGGGAAACATCTAGAACCTTCCCTGATCAAACTAGACCATCTCACCCATGTGAGACAACCATCTCGGTCACCCAGACGGTCGTCATGTGACCCAAGTTGAGCTAGTTTGGTTAGGCCAGTTCATTCCTTAGCCAAATTCAACATAAAACAGGCATGACACCCAGACACCCATCTCAACTCTTGAGACAACCATTTTGCACTTCCAGACGGCTGTCTCAACACTTGATATGGGCATTTACAGTGCTTTCGGTCTATTTGTTGCATGAGTCAAATACCTAAACACTTTAGTACTTAATTCAAATGTCATTCAAGATTTGAACTCCTCTTCTAGGTCAAGACCTATGTGTGTGACCCTATAGGTCCCATATTACGTTGGCAGTGAATGTCCATAACAAGTAATGACATCACAAGCAAAGAGTGGTGTCTAGTGGCATATCATTCCTAATTAAATGAAAAAGTTGGGGAACAAATTCAACCTACAATCTATGTATGGTGTTGTAGTGTTTGTATAGTTCCTTTGTCCTTGATGTCCAGATTGAACTAGAGGCATGGAGTAGTCACCCTCATTATTATTCAATCTTGTATCTTGAATCAGAGCAGACTGTCTGAGATATATGTAAACTCGATATCATATATTGACTCACACACGCATGGCCACCCTTTTCTCAGCCTCACTAATCAAGAGGCCTAGGACATCACACTCTCACAGGAGGGACAAATTCCATTTCTATCACTCAGTCAATCCCCATGTGTCAAAGCCACACAATCATCACCGGTGTAACAACTCGTGTTTCAGGATTGCGTTTGATAATGTTAAAGTGTACCCAACGCCTGTGTTGAGTGTGGTGATTTCATGTCTAAGAACCACAACCACAACCATCATTGTGAGAGTTGACTATGACTTCCATGATGATGGCTTCCACGTGTTAGTCTAATAGTGGTTCTATCTCATACATTGTTCTCTAACATGTATCTGTGTGCTTGGTTTGATATAGACATATCATGACTCACGAGATTGCGTCATCAACCAACCCACACTCTGATCTTATGTGTTATTGTTGTCTATCATCCTTCCACAATAACAACCGATCATGGACATAATGAGAATATGTATATGTACTCTTAACATCTGCATGATCTCATTTTTACAAGGCTAAAACTTGAAGACATACATCATTGAGTAATATTATTCTCTAGACATTTATAATGTTACATCATTATCTCATAAATGAATTAAACATAACAAATTGGAAGCTTGCCTTTATTTATTATTCAAATCAAGTACAAGTTATGCCATTATAATCATCATATGATTGTCTCTCTAAGCATACATACCAATAGACTCCCTTTTGCATTTAGAGCCAATCACCTACGAATCGTATTCCAAGTGATTTTACATGTCCATCATGCTTCTGTCATGAAAGTGCTTTTGTCAAGGGATCAACAACATTGCTTTCAGTTGGTACTTTGCAAATCTTTACATCTCCACACTGCACGATCTCTCATATGAGATGAAACCGCCTTTGTATATGTTTTGAGTGTTAATGCAATCTTGGTTCCATAGATTGTGCAATAGCTCCATTGTTGTCACGATATAGCTCAATTTCCTTGTTGATGCTTGGAACGACCCCAAGTTCTATGATGAACTTCTTGATCCATACAACCTCCTTTGTTGCACTCGATGTAGTAATATACTTAGCCTCTATTGTATAATCGACAACTATTTCTTTCTTGGAACTCTTCTACCTCACAAATCCATTGTTGAGGTAAAACACAAATCTAGATTGCAACTTGTAATCATCTTGACCGGTCTAGAAGCTTGCATCAGTGTAACTTTTTACCCCCAACTCTTCCTCTCCACTGTAGACCAAGAACTGATCCTTAGTTCTTCTCAAGTACTTGAGGATGTTCTTCATGGCTATCCAATGAGCATCACCTAGATCTAACTGATATATGCTCGTCTTGCTCAAATCATATAAGATATCTGGATGGGTACATAACATTGCATACATGATTGATCCAACTGCTTAGGTGTATGGAATCTCGCTGATGTGTTCCCTTTCTTCACAATAACTGGGACATTGAGCTCTAGAGATGGGGACACCATGGCGTGCATGCTAGTTTCCTCTCTTTGAGTTCTCCATGTTGAACCACTTCAACACTTTGTCAATGTATATGCTCTGACTTAGTCCAAGAAGCCTTCTGGATCTATCTCTATAGATCTTTATCCCTAAGATGTAGGATGCTTCTCCCAAGTCTTTCATAGAGAATGTATTTCCAAGCCATGTCTTTACCTTTTGTAAAGTAGGGATGTCAATCCCCATCAATAATATGTCATCTACATATAATATGAGGAATGCCACTATGCTCCCACTAACCTTCTTGTACACACAATGTTCATCTTCATTTTGAACAAAGCCAAACTCTTTGACTATCTCATCAAAATGAAGATTCCAGCTTTGAGATGCTTGCTTCACTCCATAGATTGACCTTTATATCTTCAGACTTTGTTTGCATCCTTTGGATTGATAAAACCCTCAGGATGTGTCATGTACACATCCTCGAGTAAATTCCCGTTAAGGAATGTTGTTTTAACATCCATTTGCCAAATTTCATAGTCATGATAAGCTCCAATAGCAAGCATGGTCATGATGGACTTAGCCATGGCCACTGGAGAAAATGTTTCTTCATAGTCAACACCTTGAACTTATCTGAAACCCTTTGTAACCGACATACCCTTATAGGTTTGAACTCTTCCATCCATGTCGGTCTTCTTCTTGAAGACCCACTTGCACCCTATGGGTTTTACCACTTTAAGTGGATCCACCAAAGTCAATACTTTGTTAATATACATGGATTCCATCTCAAATCTCATGGCCTCAAGCCATTTCTCAGACTTTGGTCCCTCAATAGCATCTTTATAGGATATTGGCTCATCATCTATGAATAATATACTGCCTTCCTGATTTACAAGATATCTGAATCTCTCAGGTTCAAGGCATGTCCTATTAGATCTATGAGGTTCATGTGTTATCTGAGGAGTTTGAGATTCCACAAAACCTTGTGATTTCTTGGTTCCTCTGGTTCATCTATCAGTTCAATGTTCTCTTGTTGGTCTTGAACCTCTTCAAGCTCTATTTTCCTCCCACTGATTCCTTTAGAAATGAAATCCATCTCAAGGAATGTAGCATCTCTGGCAACAAACACTTTGCTGTCAAATTGGGAATACTAGTAATATCCTATTATTTCTTTAGGATATCCAACAAAATAATACTTATTATATTCAGGACCAAGCTTTTCAGAAAACATCCTTTTAACATAAGCTTTGCATCCACAAATTCTCATAACAAACATATTAGGACGCTTCCCATTCCATATCTCATATGGTGTCTTTTGAACTGATTTAGATGGTACTCAGTTTAGTGTTTATGATGTGGTATTTAGAGCATACCCCATAAGGTATTCAGAAGCTTGACTAAACTCACCATCGATTGCACCATATCTAGCAATATTTGATTCCTTCTTTCTGACATACCATTATGTTGTGGTGTTCCATGTGGAGTCCACTGGTATACAATCCCATGGGTTCTAAGAAGGTCCTCAAACTCTTGGTCTAAGTATTCCCCACCTCGATCAGAATGAAGTGCCTTAATACTTTTACCAAGTTAGTTTTGTACTTCATTCATAAACTCCTTGAACTTTTCAAGAGCTTTCGACTTATGTTTAATTAAATAAACATAGCCATACCTACTAAAGTCATTGGTGAAGGTAATAAAGTACTGAAACCCACCTCTAGTGGTTGTTCTAAAAGGTCCACACACATCAATATGTATGAGTCCTAATAGATCACTAGCCCTCTCATTGTTTCCTGTGAAAGGTGTCTTAGCCATCTTGCCCAATAAATAAGATTCACATGTCTCTAATGATTCTAGATCAAAAGAGTGTAGATAACCATCTTTATGGAGTCTAGACATGCAGTTCTCATTTATGTGCCCTAGACGACAATGCCAAAGGTACATTTTGTTTGAGTTGTTGAGTTTTAGTCTTTTGGTATTAACGTTATACACATTTGTCTTAAAATCTAACAAGGAAAGATGATAACACATTGGGGCACTGCCATAAAAGATCCCATCTTTTGAAATAGAACATTGTCCATTTTTAATATGGAATTCAAATGCATATTTGTCCAAACAAGATACATTAAATGATGTTTCTATTTATATCAGGTACATAATAGTATTTCTTTAACTCTATTACAATCCCTCTGGGATGAGATATGCTATAGGTTCCAACTGCGCTGGCCGCAACTCTTGTGCCATTAGCAACTTGCAGTTCCACCTCGCCTTTTCCCAAAGGCCTACTTCCTTTCAAATTCTGCTGATGAGAACATATGTGAGATCCACATCCGATATCAAGTGCCCATGTTGATGAAGTAGATATATATCTCAATAACATATATACCTAAAGTGGACATCACCATCCCCATCTTCTTCTTCCTGAATGCCTTCAAGTACACATGGTGGACTCCTCTTATACTTTTCTTTCTCCTTATCTTGAGTGTTGAAGGTTTTGATTTGGGCGTGACCTCAGAACATTTCTCAATCTTGCTTCCATCCTTAGACTCATCCTCACTGATCACCATCACAGGCTTGTCCATCTTCAATTTTGCTTCATCATGAATAAACATGGCAAGCAAATCTGACATCTGTCCTACCGTATTACTCACATGATGACATGCAATAAAGCGGCTATATGATTCAGGCACAGTCCTCATAATCATATTAGTGGCCAACTCTTGGCTCAAGGTGAATACTAGTTCTTCAAGTTGCTCTACTGAGGTTCTCTCTATCAGCTTTGACTCAAGTAACACCTTCATGATAATGTCCCTTTCTTGCTCAGTGATTATAAGTTTTACCTTCCTGAGATGTGTCATCTCAAGAACACTCATGTCTTCTCATTGCTCATGCAAATCATAGTTCATGCAGCTGAGCATAAGGTACTTTGTATCCAAGGCATCATTGGCATGCTTCCAGTAAGCATCCACTTGTACCCTAGGTGCATCAGGAGCAGGTATTTGTGGCATTGTTTTGTCAAGGATGTAGAATTTGCACTCTTCATTGAGAACCCTTCTCAAAGTCCAAAACTAGTCATGAAAATTTGTTCTGTCACATTTGGTCTTCAGGACTATTTGCAAATCGGATTTGTTCGTCATTGATTCTACAAGAGAAAATTTGCATTTGTCAAAAACCTTTTTTGATTTGATTTGATTTGAAAACTTTTGACGATATTAATTAGGTATTTAATTATTACTGCTCTCACTATTTTAATCAAATTGATAGACCTCAATATCAATTCAGAATATTACAATGTACAATATTCTAATAGGCCAGATCCAAGATAATTCAACTGTGACCCGATCAACACCACAAAATACGGTTAACCATCAAGGTAGGAAATTCTTGCCATTTGCATCATATACAATTTTGGATAGATGATATGCGCAACCCCTTGCCATAATCATCTGCATGCTTCTGGACCTGGACGCTCTGAGAATCACCAGTCAAGCCTAACCCAAAAGCCGACATGACAATAATGCACCCCATGGAGGCATAACCTACATTATTACCATCACACTTCCATGAGATTGATGACACACCCCACGGAGGCGGAACCTATGCTTGGTCGATCAAGATTTTCATGTGTGCCGCTTTTGGAAAGCATCCAAGACTTTGATATATTTTATTTGAGGGAATTTGTATATATATACTTTATCAAATTACCACATATATAGTACATATCATATACATGTTATATCCCATAATAAAAACATGCAATAAACAAAAGTGATGGTTATGGCCAGTCCTAATGTAATCCCTTGGAGCTACAAGGAATTAAGTCGTCTAGGTATGCATCATATGCAGAAACATGTTGTTGATGAAGATCTGTGCTTGCCAATATGGGTTAATCAGTTCAACCCTCGAACCGATCGGCTCGCCTCCTGGCCATTTGTTAGGTTGTCTAGCCGATTATTTGGTCCATCTATCTACCATCGGCGGGCTCCTCTATCAGATCGGTCGCCACCAGGCAATCGGTTCGGTTTGTCCATCATGTCCTCCAAGGTACTTTAGTTGGCTGGCTCATCTTCGGGATGTCTTTATCTTCATCATAATAGAAAGTAAACTATCCTACTTTTACATGATTATAGGGAAACCTCGATACACATCTGAGGAGAGCAAAGGTAGAAGAGAATTAACATTACATTGGGAAGATAAGATAGAGGATCGGTGCACAGACTGAGATAAAAGGATAAACCAACTACATATAACCATGCTCAAATAGGGGTTATTAGCCATAACCATGCTACACATCCACCATCAAAATCGATTTTAGGGCAAAGCATGTAAATTGCATATATATATCATTTATATATTAGTTTGGGATTATCGTGGTATTGGATTTGACAAGATATTATTTGCATCGCATGCAATAATAGAAGGATAAAACTAAAATCTGATCATATTTATTGTCCTATAATATAGTAAATTCACATGGGCTCTGATACCATTGTAGGGAAATATGGCTATAGAGTAGGTAGCGGAATTTAAAATTTTATCTACCATACACGTCAATAACTATAATGCAAAAAGGATGGTTTTGAGGATATACATGGTCCTGAAGCAAGTCCAGAGACAATCCTCGTCATTGTAGATGCACAACTCTAAATCCTGGTTGCACTGGGACTCGTCTGACTACCACTCCTCATGGTCAACACCATGGACTACAACCACAAACTTCGTCTTCTTCAACAACTCCCCTTGTCACGCATTGCTGGTTGACGTTGTCCTCTGAGCGACAAACAATGACTTCCTGCCTCTATGGTAGTTCACACAGACCACTTAGAATCCTATCATCATGCTAGGACAATCAGGAAGGATTCATCCCTCTCTATCAGTGTACTAGTCGCTGACTTGCTCTCCCACAACAGTGATCTCAATTGCACTTTTCCTTGTTGTTCCTCCCTAGTCAGATAGAACTTGCTTGAACTCTCGTAGTTACCATAACCAGAGAGGAAAACATTTGTTAGAGCAAATGTTTCTCAATTTTCTATGTTGTTCTCTAGGAAGCTCCAGTACCCCCTCTATTTATAGGTGGGGTTTGGGTCCAAGTTCCCAGTCTATGCGAGAGTGGAAGGGACCAGAAGAAATCGAATTTTTGCAACAATTATGGAAATCTTGCAACCTACGACAGCCCATATGGTCATCTGGCAACCCAGACGATTGTCTGGCATGCCAGATGGTCGTTTGGCACAACCCAGATGGCCATTTGGCTATTTCCCAATTGAACACAAATTTGGCAAATCAATTCTCATCCATGTTAGACATGGATTTCCTTGTACAACAATCATTTCTCAAGAAAAATGAATAGGAAAACATCTAGAACCTTCTCCGACCAAACTGGACCATCTCACCCATGTGAGACGACCTTCTCGGTCACCCAGACGGTTGTCTGGTGACCCGAGTCGAGCCAGTTTAGTTGGGTCAGTTTATTCCTTAGCCAAATTCAACACAAAATAGGCCTGACACCCAGACGCCCGTCTCAACTCTTGAGACGATCGTTTGACAATTCCAGAAGGTTGTCTCAACACTTGAGATGGGTTTTTGGCAGTTTTGTTAGCCTATTTGTTATGTGAATCAGATACCTACATATTTTAGTACTTAATTCAAATGTCATTCAAGATCTTAACTCCTCTTCTAGGTCAAGACCTATGTGTGTGACCCTATAGGTCCCATATTACGTTGACAGTGAATGTCCATAACAACTTATGGCATCACAAGCAAAGAGTGGTGCCTAGTCACACATCATTGCTACCCAAGTAAATGGAGAAGTTGGAGAACAACTTCAACCTACAATATGTGTATAGTTTTGTAGTGTTTCTATAGTTCCTTTGTCACTGATCCAGATTAAACTAGAGGCATGGAGTAGTCACCCTCATTATTATTCAATCTTGTTTCTTGAATCAGAGCAGACTATCTGAGATATATGTAATCTCAGTATCATATATTGACTCACATGTGCATGACCATGCTTTTCTCAGTCTTGCTAATCAAGAGGCCTGTGACATCACACTCCCATAGGAGAGACAAATCCCATATCTATCACTCATAGTCCCTCCCCATGTGTCAAAGCCACCCAATCATTACCAGTATAACAATCCATGTTTCATGACTATGTTTGATGATGTCAAAGTGTACCCAGAGACATGTGTTGAGTGCAATGATTTTAGGTCTAAGAACCACAACCACCACCATCATTATGAGAGATGACTATGACTTCCATGATGATGCCTTTCATGTGTTAGTCTCACAGTGGGTCTGTCTGATACACTATTCTCTAACATGTATCTATGTGCTTGGTTTTATATAACCATATT
The DNA here is from genome assembly GCA_963693085.1 of Alisma plantago-aquatica. Lineage (NCBI taxonomy): Eukaryota > Viridiplantae > Streptophyta > Magnoliopsida > Alismatales > Alismataceae > Alisma > Alisma plantago-aquatica. Next base: position 380,386,099 of record OY856414.1, read on the forward strand.
ATGACTCATGAGATTGCGTCATCAACCAACCCACACTCTGATCTTATGTATTATTGTTGTCTATCAACCTTCCACAATAACAACCAATCAGGTACATAATGAGAATATGTATATGTACTCTTAACATCTGTATGATCTCATTCAACAAGGATAAAACTTGAAGACATACATCATTGAGTAATATTATTCTCTAGACATTTATAATGTTACATCATTTTCTCATAACCGAATTAAACAGAATAAATTGGAAGTTCTCCTTTATTTATTATTCAAATCAATTACAAGTTATGCCATTACGATCATCACATAATTGGCTCTCTGGGCATACATACCAACACCACCTACTCGGTATGCATGGTCTTAAAATACTATAATGGGTACCAAAACCCTAAAATTATGGGTTATCACAATAACCCTTTACAAATAACTCTTCCTCGCCTTCATATATTCAGAATTATTCATTAGTTCCTATCAAGTACTTAAGGATGTTCTTTACAACTATCTAGTGACCATCACCCGGATTTGACTGCTACCTATTCATCATGCTCAAAGCATATGAAACATCTGGGAGTGTACATATCGTTGAATACATGATTGATCTAATTGTTGAGGCATATGGAATCTTACTCATGCATGACAAGCTCTTCCATAGAGCTAGGACATTGAGATTTAGAGAAACATATTCCATGTAAAATAAGTAAGTTTCCTCTGTTAGAATCCTACATGCTAAACCTCTTTAGCGCTTTTTCAATGTATGTACTATGACTTAGACCAAGAATCCTTCTAGATATATCTCTATAGATTTGAATTCCTAGTGTATAGGATGCTTCTTCTAAGTCCTTCATAGATAAGGTATTTCCCATTCATGTTTAACCAATTATGGATAGGGATGTCATTTACCATCAATAGTATGTCATCTACATAGAGTATCAGAAATACAATAATGCTCCCACAAACCTTCTTGTAAGCTCAAGGTTCATCTTCACTTAGAATAAAATCAAACTATATGACTGTTTCATAAAAATGAAGGTTCCATCTTGTAGATGCTTGCTTCATTCAATTGATTGACCTTTGTGGATTACATACTTTATTGGCTTCATTTGGAGTGAAATAACCTTTGACTTGTGTTATGTACACATCCTCTATTAGATTCCCATTAAGGGAAGTAGTTTTAACATCCATTTGCCAAATTTCATAGTCATGATAAGCTGTAATGCCAAGCATGCTCCTGATGGATTCAACCTTGGAAATTGGTGAACACGTTTCATCATAATCAACACCTTGATCTTGTTTGAAACCAATCTACCTTTATAACTTTGCACATTAACATCATGTCAATCTTTTTTAACACCCATTTGCAACCTATGGTTTTTACCCCCTTTGGTTGGATCCACTAAGGTCCACATCTTGTTGGTATAATTGGAGTCCATCTCAAGTCTCATGGTCATTTACTAGATTTTGGTCCCTAAATAGCTTCCTCGTGGGTTGTTGGCTCATATTGTATGACTATCAAATTGTCTTGTTGAGTCATGAGAAATCCACATCTCTCTAGCTCAATATGTGCCTTATTGGATCTTTGAGGTTCTTTTATTACTATAGGGACTTGATGTTCCACAACAGTTTGTGATTCCTCTCATTCCTTATCAACTTCCAATGGATTCAATGTATTGTTGTTGGTCTTGAAATTCTTTAAGTCCTATATTCCCCATATTGATTCCTATAGAAGTAAATTCCTTTTTGAGGAATACAACATGTTTAGCAATAAACATGTTATTTTCAGATGGGACATAGAAGTACTAACCCTTAGTTTCCTTAGGGTATCCAACAAAGATACATCTATCTGATTTAGGTTCAGGATTTCCAAAAAACTATTCCTTGACATAAGATTCACATCCCCAAACTTTCATGAAAGACATATGGGGATGTTTCCCATTTCATATCTCATGTGGTGCCTTTTCACCAAATTTGGAAGGTACTGGGTTCAGTGTAAACACATACGTTTCTAGAGCATGATACCAAAAGAAAATCAAAAGATAAAAAGAACATAGACTGTACCATATCAAACAAGATGTGAATCCCTCTATGATACATCATTAGGTTGTGGTGTTCCAGGTGGAGTTCATTATGATACAATACCATAATCTCTTAGAAGGGTCTCAAACTCTTGGCTTATGTATTCACCACCTCAATCTAATCAAAGTGCTCTAATTCATTTTCCAAGTTGATTTTGTACTTCATTCATGAATTCCTTGAACCTTTCAGAGGATTCTGACTTGTGTTTCATTAGATACCCATAGAAAAACCTACTGAAGTCCACACAAAAAGTAATGAATTACTAATAATCACCTCTAGCACTTGTAGTAAAAGGTCCACATACATCAGTATGTATGAGTCCTAATAGGTCACTCACTCTCTCATTATTTCTAGTGAAAGGTGCATATGTCATCTTGCCTAATAAACAAGATTCACATGCCTCTATTCATTTAAATCAATAGAGTCCATATAATCATTTGTATGGAGTCTAGATATGCACTTCTCATTTATGTTCCTAAGACAACAATGCCAAAAATATGTTTTGTTTACGTAATTAAGTTTCAACTTTTTGGTATTTATGTTATATATATTCATCTCAATATCCAATAAATAAAGACCATAATAGATAGGGGAGCTGCCATAAAAGATCTTATCTTTAGAAATGGAAGTACGACCATTCTTTATTAGAAACTCAAAACAATTCTTGTCCAAACAAGATACAAAATAATGTTTCTATTTACAGCAGGAAAAAATAGCAGTTCTCTAACTCTATTACAAGCCCAATGGGTAGAGATAAATAGTATGTGCCTACAATAGTGGCAGAGACTCTTAATCCATTTGCAATGCGTAGTTCCACCTCCACTTTCTTCAAGGGCCCACTTCTTTGTAGATCCTGCGTATTTGAGCATATGTGAGATTCATATCCGGTATCCAATACTCATGATGAAGAAGTATAAAAGTTTATTTCAATAATATATATACCTAAAGTGGATATTTCAATCCTTTGCTTCTAGTTTTTTAGTTCGTCAAGGTAGAGAGGGAAATTTTTTTCCAATGTCCAGCCTGGTGACCATGATTGCAATTCCCTTCCTTACCCACTCCTCCTTTTGATTTAAGTGCAGAATACTTTGGGTTATCTTTAGAACCATTCTTAGCATTTCCCTTGCCCTTAAACTTCCTTTTTCCTTTGCTAACAATCGACACAAACTTTGGCTTGTCTTTCATTTTCCCCTCAATAGTTCTCAACATGCCAAGTAGCTTAGTTAATGGCTTATCAAAATTGTTGATGGTAAAGTTCATGAGAAATTGCTTCTATGAATCCAGAAACAATTACAAGATTACATATGCATCCAAATCTTAACCCAAAGGAAATTCCAGTCTTACAATATCTTCCACATACCCAATTAACTTTAGTATATGGGGTCCAACTGGATCACCTTTAGCCATTTTGCACTTAAACAATGTGTTGAAGACATAATACCTCTATTGGCTTGCTTGTTTATGATACACGTTCCTAATATGTGTTATCATCTCAACAAAATCCATGTTCTCATGCTACTTATGAAGCTCATGATTCATGGAGCAAAGATTCATACATTTGATGTCCATAGCATCATTGGAATGCTTCTGGTAAGCATCCCTTTCTGCCCTAGGCTCATTCAGAGCCAATTGGTCCAGTACTAGCATGTCCAAGACATAGAGCTTACACTCAGGTATAAGAACAATTCTCAATGTCCTACCAGTTGTTGAAGTTATTCATGTTAAGTTTTTCTTTGTCAACAGCAAATCATAGTAAAAATAGATTGTGGGTTGTGTATTGCCATTGATCTACAATACAAGATAAGTTTTCATGGGTCAATAATTTTTTTTGAAAATTAATTTGATTTAAAAAAATTATTTGAAATATGCCCCAACTATTTTATACAAATTAATACCCCTCACTATTAATTTGAAAGACCATGTCGAGCAATCTTCTAGTGAGTCAATATCTAAAATACATTAAATCATTACCCAACCAACTTTAGCTTCCATAACTTATTTATTAAGGTAGGCAACAATTAGCATTTACATCATATGCCATTATTGAATAGATGGTTGCACAAATCCTTGTCAATAATCCACCATATGAATATATTCCAACTTTATGCTTGTAGGTGCTTAATCTCATTAAGATCATGTAGTCAAGTCCAGCCCAAGGCCAATATAATAAGTTATGCACCCTACTTGGCAGACCCACATCCTTATTATCATTCTTCCCTAAGGTAGATGATGCACTACACTTGTCGTGCCCATAATTAATTAAACAAGGGTTTCATGTGTATTGCACTTGGAAGGCATCTTCAACATTGATATTATATTGAGGGATATATATATATATAATCATCATCATATATGCATTATTATACACATAATATACACAACAATCATCATATACAATAAAACATGATATGGAAACTAGTACAACTTGAGCCAACAAGTGTTGCAGAAAAACCAACCTAGATATTCACATCCAATGTAACCAATATTCTGCTTTTTAGGATTTTCTAGTTGCCCGATCAAACAAGCTGATTGGCCAATTAGAATTTCCAGATGTACCCCTTTAAGGTTTTATGATCACCTGATCAAGAAACTTGATCAGTCGATCTTAATTTCTTATTCAATTGGCCATATTTTATCAGGTTCACTAATTGCTCAATCAGACAAGCAGATTGCCTAATTAGCAGTTTATGATAAGGGTAGATCTTGTGTTGATTTGATCCAACACCTCGTCTTGATCATGAACCATTCAAGGACCTTCCTCTTTGGCGTGAGCATCTAATCTACTCCTCCTTTTCACCATGATTCATCATTGATGATTTTACATCCTTGTGATAAATGCATATTTATCCATTTTCTTTACAGCTTTTAGACATCTCTTTAGGATTCATCTGTTGATTATTTTCTTAGTTTTAGAACAAATTATCCTAATTTATATATTTTCTCTTTAATTGGAGTTTTAATTATATTTTCTTGGATTTTTGTAGGAAAATGGCCTAATCACTCTAATGATTAAATACTTTTGGAATATAATTGCACAATTTCCAACAATCCTAAAATTCATGTATACCCTACACCAAAAGTATCATAACTTTTGCATACAAACTCCAAATTAGGTGTAAAAAATTAATTAGAAAGGAAATATAATTTCCTAAAAGATTATTTGGACCACTTTTGAGCCTTTAACAGTAGCGAAATCTGCTTGAAGTCTCTTTTACAAAATTCTACATTAAAGAAAATCACATGGCCAAATATTAAAGAGGACAACTCAATAAAAATCACAATAGTGGGGAAAAATTAATTTACTTCTTTTATTAAAAAAGTTGGAGAATTCCATATGCTTTTATGAAAGAAGGAATTCAAGAGAAGACTGAATCAAATGCCAAAATATAAAAGCTGTCAATATAGTCAAAATTTGTCTCGTATGACTTGCGGATGAAGCAAGCCGTTTTTCTTGGGTTTTTGCCCCTACTTTCTCCCTAATAAATGAGAGGGGACTCTATAAGAAAAGGATCCCATATTATTAAGTCTTAGCTTGTAAATCCAATTTTAGTTTATAGTTTGCATCTTATATCATCCTGGGCTCATTCTAGTTTATATTTCATGTAGTTTCTACAACATGCTCGAGAAGTTTCCTTCTAGGACATGGGGAGTAGCCCCTTAGCCCAGTTCTATTTAATATAATTAGTTCTCCTTCTCCATTAAAAATATATTTTTCTCTCTATTTATGTGTGGTTATTACATGATTTGATATATTCTTATGGAGCAATATGACTGTAGATCTTAGTAAGAATGAAACAAAAGTCTCTCAGTTGCGATTATCATCTTTTCATCTCTTTAATCTTGTCCTTATTATAATCCTTGGTGAAACGACCACCTGAGCCTTGGGTTTGAACGTCAGTTTGAATTCACATATTTCTTGATATGATCGTGAATAGTGACATGTTGAACGGTTGGGCAATGATCTGTAAACGTCGGGATCAACGGGTTTACCTGAAGTCTGACCCCTGTGAGTTTGTTCATAAGGAGATGCAACCACAAGGTCCTGATTTGATCCTTTGAGTTAGAAGTTGATTAGTTGAATAGGAATGTAATTTTTTATTGTGATCATCTGGACCCCCAGATCTTTATTTCTTAATTAGTTAATCTTCATTTCAACACTTTTTATTTCTATTCTTAGTTTTAACAAACCCTCTCAAATCAGAATTTACTTTCTTGTTTTTGTAATAGGATTTGAATCTCAAACATCCTCTTTTTTCCATCTCTAGGGTTCGATACCTCTCTATACTTAGTTTATTTGGTTCTTTGATCAAGTTGACAACCTATTTAGAAGGTTAAACTCTAGGACTTTTCCTAGTGATTGTTGCATGCTCAAAGACGCACATCAATTTGGCGTTGTTGCCATGGATGACACATGTTATTTTTCTAATATGATTTCTTATATAATCTTATTCATATCTCCTTAACTTCTATAACTTTTAGAATTGTTCTGTAATTTCATATTTTAGATTTTTGTAATTTATTTTTCCTACCAAGACCTATTCCGGTAGTGTATCTCCTACTTCTTTCAAGTTTCCATTCTTACAGTACTACTTTCTAGTTTAACTTTGTAATTTTTAAATCTTGCTCCATAATTTATTTTCTTAGATTTTTGTAATTTATTTTTCCTACTGAGACCCATTCCGGTAGTATATCTCCTCCTTTTACTGAGTTTCCATTCTAACAGTACTGCTTTCTAGGTTATTTTTGTAATTTTTAGTCTTAATTTATAATTTTCTTAAGCTTGCCTTTGTAATTTTTAGTTCTCTATAAATTGTGACTAACCCTTTATCCTGTCTTAGTTCTTTCCATAATTTAAGTTTCTTCTACATTATTTTTATAATTTGTTTAAGAAAAAAGTGAGCTTTCTGAATGGAGTGGTCAACACATTACAATTCACAAATCCCATTGTGTGGTTATTACAACCATACATCGCTGAACTATCCTAATGCGTCCCCTAATTTTGATGGCTCCTTATACAACCTCAAGTCCTCCTATTCGGGTGGGTATAATCCTAACCCGCAATTTCCCGAGGCCTATTATGAGGAACCATGCTATCCATATTGTAATCAGGGGTATGACCGACAAAATTTTGGGGAATATGGATCTACTTTTGAAACCTAAAAGCAACCATATACACATCAATTTTTGATGAATTCTTTGCTAGTATCCTGATCAAAGAATCCAATTTGTGAAAATGCGTCCCCTTATGTTATGATGACACCTTGTAATGTCGATTCATCCCACCAAGGTGGATGTGATGTAAATTTCAATCCATCATCTCCTAAGGACTATTATGAGGAGAAATGCCACAATCAATATGATGGGTACCATGACCAAGATCATTATGGGGTGTATGGTGAGGGTAACCAACAAATTCTTGAGGGTTATGAACCTTATTATGAAAATCGATATACACCTCAGCAGGAGGAACAAATTAAAGTCTTAGAAAAAATAGTATCAAAGGAACGGGAGATTTTAGAAGAGCATCAGAAATATTTAGAAAATTGGCAAGTCTTGTTAGCTACTTTACTAGAGCCCCAACCACAAAGACCCCCAGAGGAGTTAGAGAAACCCAAAATAGTTCTTCCTGATGATGACAATGATTATCCCATGTTTCCATCATTTATTTCGAATTCCACCAAAATATCTCTAACCGTTGACTGAACGCCTTCATATAAAGAATACCCAACCTCTCTGTTAGAGGCTTTAATACTTAAGTATGAATAGTCACTACAAAAAAAGTCATCTCTCTATGTCTGCAACACCTGAAGCCTACCCAACCGCCCCTCTTAAAGAAGGTCCCCCATTTCATGAACCCAACACTCCTCCCCAACCATCCCTTGTTATACAACAGGTTGAACCTGATGAGGAAATTTTACCTTTACAATAAGCCCACATACCTCCTGCGTCCAACTATATGGCATCCCCTTATGAATCCATGGAGTTAGGCATTTGTTCTATGAAGAGACCCAATATACCTATCAGAATGATTGGGGACCCCGATGACTCCATAGACATCCATATTGATGGAATTTTTTTATGAAGAAGAGATGTAGAACTCCCCAGTAGAGATGGAGCAGCCCAGATTAATCATTTTTTATGATTATAATGACAATTACACCATATGTGAGTCGTTCGCACTAAATTCACTGGACCTCATCTATGGGATAAAGTATTTGGGTGCACCTTGTTGCATTATTCCCTAGGAAGACATAAGGCCCCATGTGATTGTTTACCCGGCTGACAAACCAGATCTTCCAATACAACCAATCCCTATTTCACATATGTTTGATCTATAGGGGAGACATCACCCTTAGATGAAGTCCACATGCCTCCTTTCTTTGTTTTCGAGAAAGATATCCCTGTCTTTATCCTTCCTTAACCCTTGGGGACCCCTTGCATAGAAGAACTTGTGTTACATGCTATATCAACAATGAAACCTATTAACCCCAATGTTGATTGCATGAGTTTTGAGGAGAACAAAAATATTTGTGATGCTAATTTTTATCCTTTTGTTCCTTTGATATTGACACCAATTTTCCTATATGTGGATCAATATGATGGAGGGAAACCAAAGCCTAATCCTCTGCCCAATTTTGTACATCTGACACTACACCTGTTACCCATCGAGTGTTGGCTAAATGGACATCATTTTACATCCCTTTGTTTTGATAATGACAAACATTTCATTCTTGTCGATCTAACGTGCTACTTGAGTGTTGCAGGAATAAAGTGGATGACAAATATTTGGAATATCTATATGCTAAATTGCTTTAATTTCATGAATGTAATCAATTGTAAAACTTGTACAAATATATAATGTACAAGTACTTAGACATCATGTAAATCAAGCGTTAGATCTTCCTTAGCCAATCACAACACTTAGATAAGTCATCCCCTTCAATAGTGTCACAACTGCACACTCATACACAAACTTAGTACTTAGTTTAAAACATTGAAACATGGTCAATCTCGGTCGACAATATTCTCGACCGAGACACTCTCAGTCGACAAACTCCTCGACCGAGAAAGACCCAGATAGCCGTTAGACACAAAAAACAAGGTAGTTGGTAGTTGGAGATGAACGTTGCATACACTTGCTCCAGACAGTCCCTCGGTGGACAAGTCCTCGACCGAGAAGGATTCTCGGTCGACAATTCTTCGACCGAGATGTGTTCTGTCAGAAATTTTTAGAGTTAATTAACTAGTCGTTGCTAAAGCAACTAATGTGTACCTAACGGCTAGTTAAGCACTTAGAACCCCCTAGAAAGTGTCTAGAACGTCCTCAAGCACTTGTAGGTCATTCCTATAAATAGGACATGCCTTAGGACACCCCAATATACACTTGTGCAATACTTGAACTTACATACTTGCAATTGGCAATCTGTTTTGAGCTATTGAGCAACACTAGCATTGGCTACTCACTTCCCTTGCTCTAAATTTGTGTCCTATAGGCTAGCATCTCCTATCCACTAAACCTACACTTCAATACTCATTGGTTAGGAGATCAATACGCTTGATATAGGCAAATCAAGCCTTGTGCTTAAAAGTGGTAATTGTAATTTCCATTTCCTTTCTTGTTCTTTCTTATTGCTTGTACTCTCCTTACTACTCCTAGGGTTGGAGGTTGCGGATTGGAGAGAGTTTGATCTTCTTGGTGAAGAAGGGGATATTTGGACTACTTCTAGAAGACTGTTGCAATGGGAAGCTACTTCAAGAGGAAGGCTACTTCAAGGGGGAGCTTGAAGTTACTTCAAGAAGGCTGCTTCAAGGTTGGTGCAACTACTTCAAGGTGAAGGATGTCCAAAGGGTGTAGAAAGTATTGTAATTTTATGTAATATCCTTGTGAGGTAATAAAATTTAATACTTTCAAAATCCCGGTTGGGTAAGCAACCGGGTAGTGGATTGACTGCCTTAGTATTTGCTAAGGTTGGAACCATTCTAAACACCTTGTCTCCTTCTTATTATTTCAGTTGTGGTTGTTTGAGTTAAATTATATTAAAATAATCATAAAACCCTATTCACCCCCTCTAGTTGTTTTTCAATTGGTATCATAGCAGGGCTTCAAGGAACTCTAACAAAGTCTTGAAGAATAGGTGACGGGTTGCTCAACAACCTCAACTTGGAAGGAACACTCATGGCTAGACCTCCAGCTTTTGATGGAACTAACTACACTTACTGGAAGAGGAGGATGCAATTTTACTTCCAAGGAATCAGTTGGGACTTATGGAGAATAGTATCAACTCCTTATGAACTTCCTCTTACGGAGTATGCAAATTGGGATGTCAATACGGTAAAGTCTGCCCAAATGAATGCAAAAGCTGTAAGTATACTTTATTGCTAAATTTCAGTTGGTGAGTTTAATAGAATATCAAATTGTGAAACGGCTTATGAAATATGGCATAGACTTTCTATAACATATGAAGGAACTGTTCAAGTAAAAAATTCTAAAATTGGAATGCTTAAACAGAAATTTGAACAAATCCGTATGGATCAAAATGAATCTATTAGTGAAATGTATGCAAAATTTTCTTCTATTGTGAATGGTTTGAATGCTTTAGGCAAAGTGATTAGTGAGGAAGACCATGTGTCAAAGATTCTTAGATCACTTCCTACCAAGTACAAGCCCAAAGTGAATGCCATTGATGAAGCAAATGACCTCACCCGACTAAGGATGGAGCAACTCATTGGCAACCTAGAAGCACATGAGGCAACCTTGGAGGAAGAGGAACGATGAGAGCGTGAACTGCAACAAGGAAGAAAGAAGGATGTGGCTCTAAAATATTTAAAGATCATCACCCAAGAAAGTGATGAAACAAGTGAAGAAGAAGGAGAAGAAGCCCTAATCATTAATGGTAAGAAATATAGAAGATTTAGATCTAACAAAATTGCTAGTTATTCTTCTTCCCCTCCTAGGTGTTTTGAATGTGGAAAGAAAGGACATCTAAAAAATGAATGTCCTAAAGCAAAGAAAGGAAAGAAAAGCTCACACAAAAAGAAGGGAGAAAAAGCTTATAAAGCTGCGTGGGATGAGTCAAGTGATAGTGAAAGTGGAGAAGAGAAGGTGGAATGTCTCATGGCAAAAGAAGATGATGAAGATTCCCAAGAGGTAAGCCTTCTTGATTTACCAAAAGAAGATTTAATTTCTAGTCTACAATAAACTCATGACAAGTATGTTGATTGCAAAAAGAAACTAAAGAAGACCACCAAAACAAATGAAGATCTATATGCCAAATTAAATGATCTTTTCTCTGAAAAGAACAATATTGCTTGTGAAAATTTGACTTTGAAATCATCTTTAGGTGACTGCAATATAAAGCTACTTAATTTAGAAATGAGTCATGATCTTCTTTCCCAAGAAAAGGCTGATTTACTTGCTAAACCAAACAATTTTCAGACTCAACCTATTCTATGTAATCACATAGACTATGATAATGTTGTTAAAGAAAGAAACTCTCTATTATCTGATTTAGAACTAGCAAGGATAAATATAAATAAAAAGATGGATGAGATTTCTAAGCTATAAAAAGAATTAAATGGCTTAAGGGGAAATGAAATTCTTGATAACATTATGAAAACTTCCTCTAGTAACAATGGAAGAAGAGGATTAGGATATGATCCAAAAAGAAAACTATATCAACCCAAAAAAGCTAAAGCATCCAAGACTAAGATTATGTTTGTACCTAAGAACACAATTCCTAGAAAGAGAAATGAAATTGACTCTATTTCTTGTCATTTTTGTCTACGTCTTGGACATTACTCTTTTTCATGTCCTTATAAGAAAAAGGATTCTGAGTTAGTTTGGGTTCCCAAACCTCAAAATTAGAAGAATTGAATATAATTTAGTTGAGATATGATATAGTGCTTATTCTTGAAAATCATAATAACCTATCTCAACTAAACAAATAGTCTCATGTATTGTGAAAATTTTAGAACTGATAAATTACTGAAACAGAAACATATTCGGTCGAAAAATACTTTGATTGAGATAATCTCGGTCGAGAACAACTTCGACCGAGTGAGTGCCTGTGACAAATCGAAATCTACAGCAAAAATCTTAGTAAAACAGCAACTATTTCGGTCGAAAACTGATCGATCGAAGCTAAAATCGATCGAAAAATTTTCGACTGAATAGACTTCTGCTTCTATTCAGTTTAATATGTGAAACAACAACTTTCTCGATCGACAAATTGGTCGACCGAGACACATGTCATTCGAACGTTTGTCGACCGAATGAAGTTCTGATCAGCTTTCTTTGTTAAAACATGTTCTGTTTGAAATTAAATGTACCTAACCATAACGGACCATCACATGGGTACCAAAACCTACATTTTAATGCAGGATTGGGTGGTCGACAGTGGATGTTCCAAACACATGACCGGAAACAAAGATGCATTTCAAACTTTTGAGGAAAAGAAAAGTGGACCAGTCACTTTTGGAGACAATGGTAAAGGTAAAACTGTTGGAATAGGTTATATTAGTACAAATCTTGAAATAAAGAATGTTTTACTTGTTGATGGCTTGCATCATAATCTAATAAGTGTTAGTCAATTATGTGATAGTGGATATGATGTTTTATTCAACAAAAATTGCTACAAGTTACTAATAGAAAATACTACAAATGTTATTTATGAAGGAAAAAGAGTTGGAAATATTTATATTATTAGACCTAACTCTATGCAATCTGTAGTTGGAAAATGCTTACTTGTAAATGAAAATTCTCTACAACTATGGCATAGAAAATTGGGTCATGCTAGTTCACATGTTATTAAAAAGCTAGTTAAATATGATCTTGTTCGTGGTTTACCTAATTTATCTTTTGATCAAACTGAAAATTGTGAACCATGTACCTTGGGTAAACAAACTAAAACCTCTTTTAAACCCAAAAATGTACTTAGCACCTGTAGATCCCTAGAACTCATTCATATGGATTTATTTGGACCTATGCGGACACAATCTATTGGTGGCAAAAGATATTGTTTTGTTATTGTTGATGATTATAGTAGATATACATGGGTACACTTCCTTGCAAATAAAGATTACACTATTCAAGTTTTTATAAAATTTTGTTCTAAGATTGAAAATCTATTACAAAACAAAATATGTACAATTAGGAGTGATCATGGTGGAGAATTTGAGAACCATTTATTTGAAGAATTTTGCACATCTCAAGGTTACATTCACAAATTTTCTGCTCCACGCACTCCACAACAAAATGGTATAGTTGAAAGGAAAAATCGATCACTACAAGAAATGGCTAGGACTATGATGATCGAACATAATACATCTAAAAAAATTTGGGCTGAAGCGGTAAACACAGTTTGCTATGTGTTAAATAGAGTTACTATTCATTCCTATTTGAAGAAAACACCATATTAAATCATATATAATAACAAACCTAGGGTTGACTATTTTCATACTTTCAGATCAACATGCTACATTCTAAACACAAAAGAGGATAGAGACAAGTTTGACTCTAAATCACATAAAGCCTTTTTCTTGGGATATTCTACTTCTAGCAAAGCATTTAGAGTTTACAACACTATTTCTAGAAAAGTTGAGGAATCAATTCACATCTCTTTTCATGAAGAGCCACAATCTGAAAACCTTAAAGTAATTGATCTAACTCATCAATTCGACAATTTATCAATACCTAATGATAATGACAAAAACACTACTAGTGATCACCAAGTTGAAACACAACCTGTTCCTAGACTCATTAAGGATCATCCTCAAGAATTAATCATTGGAAATCCAAATGATAGAGTCAAAACTCGTTCTTCTTTTAAAGATGTTGCAAATATGGCATTTGTCTCTATAATTGAACCTAAAAAGGTAACTGAAGCTCTCAAAGACGACTATTGGATAATGGAAATGCAAGAAGAATTAAACCAATTCACTAAAAATGACGTATGGGACTTAGTTCCTAAACCACAAGATAAAACCATTATTGGAACTAAATGGGTTTTTAGAAATAAATTAAATGAATCAGTAGAAGTGGTAAGAAATAAAGCTAGGCTAGTAGCACAAGGATATAATCAACAAGAAGGGATAGACTTTGATGAAACATATGCACCAGTAGCAAGACTTGAAGCAATTAGAATGTTACTAGCTATAGCTGCACACAAAAACATCAAACTTTTTCAAATGGATGTAAAAAGTGCATTTCTCAATGGGATAATCCAAGAAGAAGTATATGTTGCCCAACCACCAGGTTTTGAAATACCAGAAAAAGGTGACTATGTATACAAACTTAAGAAGGCACTTTATGGTTTGAAACAAGCACCTAGAAATTGGTATGAAAGGATCAAGAACTATTTATTTGACAATGATTTTTCTATTGGAAATTCAGATTCTACTTTATTCTTCAAAACATATGCATCTGATTTTCTAGTTGTTCAAATATATGTTGATGACATTATCTTTGGTGCTTCAAATGAATCATTATGTAAACAATTCAGTAATATTATGCAAGAAGAATTTGAAATGAGCCTCATGGGTGAACTAACTTTCTTTCTTGGTTTTCAAATTAAACAAACGCCTATCGGGATTTTTATAAGCCAAGAAAAGTACACCAATGAACTCTTAAAATGTTTTGGGATGGACCAGTGCAAACATGCTACCACTCCAATGGCTACCTCTACTAAAATTGATAAGGATGAAAATGGGGAACCTATTGATGATTCCTTATATAGAGCCATGATTGGTAGTTTGCTTTACTTAACCGCTTCTAGACCGAACATCATGTTTTCAGTTGGTCTTTGTGCTCGATTTCAATCACAGCCTATGCATTCTCACTTTCAAGTCGTCAAACGGATTTTTTGATACTTAGTCGGCACCACATGTTATGGTTTATGGTATCCTAAAGGACAATCCTTGGATTTTAAAGCTTATACTGATGCCGACTATGCTGGTTGTCGACTTGATCGCAAGAGCACTAGTGGTAGTTGTTTCTTGTTAGGAAGAGCCTTAGTATCTTAGTTTAGCAAGAAACAAAATACGGTTGCCCTCTCTACAACTGAAGCTGAATATATGGAAGCCAGATCTTGTTGTGCTCAAGTGCTCTATATGCAACAAGTGTTAAATGATTATGGCTTTACTTTTTCATCTACGCCTATCTTTTATGACAACACAAGTGCTATAAACTTAGCACATAATCCCATTCTACACAACCGAGCTAAACATATTGAAATCCGTCATCACTTTTTACGGGATCATATCTCTAAGAATCATGTATCACTTCATCATGTTGATACGGAAGATCATCTGGCTGATATTTTCACAAAACTGCTTCCACTAAACCAATTTAACAAAATAAGGAAGCAACTACTCATCACTCCCTTAGAAGATGTTTTCTTTGATATTTGTGCCTCTTAAAAACGGTTTTAATTGTTTTATTTTTGGCCTTCAAATGGACATCTTTTTTGAAAGATTTGATGGCTATATTTTTTATGGGGGATATAAAATTAAGGGGGAGTTTTTCTATTTTTAACGGATATCTTTTTGAAATGACAAAGGGGGAGAAATAAATGTAAATCTTAAAATGGTAACTTTGAAAAACTCAATCAATGAGTTTCATAATCCCTTAGCTTTACATTAAAATTTGTTATATTCCCTAAAGGTTTGGATTCTATGTTCCATACTTCTTTGGGAATAATAAGCACACATTTCATAAACAAAAGAAGAAATTCACAAAGTAAATCTCAGGTATGAAACTCAACTCATTTTAAAGACTGGTTGATTTATATTTTGGAAATGTTTGTCATCTTCAAAAAGGGGGAGATTGTTGGCTAAATGGACATCATTTTACATCCCTTTGTTTTGATAATGACAAACATTTCATTCTTGTCGATCTAACATGCTACTTGAGTGTTGCAGGAATAAAGTGGATGACAAATATTTGGAAGATCTATATGCTAAATTGCTTTAATTTCATGAATGTAATCAATTGTAAAACTTGTACAAATATAAAATGTACAAGTACTTAGACATCATGTAAATCAAGCGTTAGATCTTCCTTAGCCAATCACAACACTTAGATAAGTCATCCCCTTCAATAGTGTTACAACTGCACACTCATACACAAACTTAGTACTTAGTTTAAAACATTGAAACATGGTCAATCTCGGTCGACAATATTCTCGACCGAGACATCTCAGTCGACAAACTCCTCAACTGAGAAAGACCCAGGTAGCCGTTAGACACAACAGACAAGGTAGTTGGTAGTTGGAGATGAACGTTGCATACACTTGCTCCAGACAGTCCCTCGGTCGACAAGTCCTCGACCGAGAAGGACTCTCGGTCGACAATTCTTCGATCGAGATGTGTTCTGTTAGAAATTTTCAGAGTTAATTAACTAGTCGTTGCTAAAGCAACTAATGTGTACCTAACGGCTAGTTAAGCACTTAGAACCCCCTAGAAAGTGTCTAAAACGTCCTTAAGCACTTGTAGGTCATTCCTATAAATAGGACATGCCTTAGGACACCCCAATATACACTTGTGCAATACTTGAGCTTACATACTTGCAATTGGCAATCTGTTTTGAGATATTGAGCAACACTAGCATTGGCTACTCACTTCCCTTGCTCTAAATTCGTGTCCTATAGGCTAGCATCTCCTATCCACTAAACCTACACTTCAATACTCATTGGTTAGGAGATCAATATGCTTTATATAGGCAAATCAAGCCTTGTGCTTAAAAGTGGTAATTGTAATTTCCATTTCCTTTCTTGTTCTTTCTTATTGCTTGTACTCTCCTTGCTACTCCTAGGGTTGGAGGCTGCGTATTGGAGAGGGTTTGATCTTCTTGGTGAAGAAGGAGGTCTTTGGACTACTTCTAGAAGGCTATTGCAACGGGAAGCTACTTCAAGAGGAAGGCTACTTCAAGGGGGAGCTTGAAGTTACTTCAAGAAGGCTGCTTCAAGGTTGGTGCAACTACTTCAAGGTGAAGTCTGTCCAAAGGGTGTAGAAAGTATTGTAATTTTATGTAATATCCTTGTGAGGTAATAAAATTTAATACTTTCAAAATCCTGGTTGGGTAAGCAACCAGGTAGTGGATTGATTGCCTTAGTATTTGCTAAGGTTGGAACCACTCTAAACACCTTGTCTCCTTCTTATTATTTCAATTGTGGTTGTTTGAGTTAAATTATATTAAAATAATCATAAAACCCTATTCACCCCCCCTCTAGTGGTTTTTCATCGGGCATCGTCTGATCTTCCCCAATCCACATCCATATCTAATTCCTTTACTATTGAAGGAGGAATTATGGATCATGTTGGAGGGACTGTGAGGCGAAACGAAATACAAATGTTCCATTGAGCTTCCACACGAGTCCCAAATCATCGGGTACACCATGAAGCTCCAGCAATCAAAGTCCCTATAAGACCCCTGACCTGGATTTTTGGCTTATCTTGATTTCTTAGCATAATAAGATTCTTAAAACCTTAATCAAATCATTTTATGTGCCTTATTAACATGTGACATGCTTATGTTTCAAGTTTAGTCCATTTTTGATGTTGTTTGAGCTAGTTATGCTATATGTGTGCTTATTTTGGACCTAATTGCAATTTACCCATGTTTAGTGTTTATCTTGCAATTTGTCACATGCTTGATATGCCTCACATGTTTTGGCATCATGTTGGAGAGAGAGTGATGCCCCATAGCTTTGTTCCACCTTGGTTTGATGAGGTGTCATCATGTGTTGATATTCAAGGGTTTGCCTAGATGCCCTAGTTTGATGTTGACCTTGAGTGTTGACTGATGATTTCCCTTGGTTTTCAACAATCATCATGTGGTTTCTTTGACCTTGATTCTTCTAGATTATGTTTGAGATGAACCTAGTAGTCTTGGCAGTTGATGAGCCAAGAAACCCTAGGTTGAGTTTTATGCGATCGATGGTCTTTTGTTTCTCTTCGACGGTTAAGCTTTTAGCCTAGTTTTCCCTTCGACGGATGGGTTTTCCTGGACCAATTTTGTTGCAATTTTTCCTTGGTTTTAACGACCTTTATTGCATGCATGAGCTTAGTGCTTGCATGGGTGAGATATGGTGGACACGTGGCATATGTTTGTATGACACCTAACCTCCCTTCTCTCTCTCTTACCATTGTCTATGTAAACCCCTATTTTTACATGCAAATGATCGCTTTCACACCCTCTTTCTTTCTCTCTTATCTTTATAGCGCGTTCCCCTTGTGTTCTTGGTGTGAAGGTAGTGCTTGAGCTTGGAGAAGGTGGTTGAACCCCTTGCAGTTGATCTATGGCTTGGAGCAACCCTTCCTTAGAGATTGTTTGGTGATCCCTTACTCTCTTCTTGACTTTGGTAAGCGATCCATCTCTCTTGATCTTCATTTTCTTGCTACCCTATCTTCCTTCTTTCTCTTGTCCTAATCCATGGTTCTTCATGGCGGTGCTTGCTTGAGGGACTTCTCTTTTCTTATTCAAATCCATGGTTCTCCATGGTAGTGCTTAAGTTGAGTTGAAGAACCCCTCTCTTTCTTGTATTTTTGCCTTAGAGTTTTGCTCTCCATCTTGTGCTCCTTTAACCTAGGGTTTTCTTCTTTCTCTTAGAGGTGATTCTATCTTGGCCGAAGTGGTGATCAAGCTAGGATTTTCTCTCTCTTCTTTGGAGCTTCCTTGTTGTTGGAGTTGCTTCATCTTTGTGAAGGAAACTTATATTCCTTTCTTCTCAATTATTGTTGCACTTAATATTGCATGCAAGTAAATTATCACTAATACATGGTTCCAAGTAGTATGAAGATGATATCTTGAGATAAAGTTTATGTTTATGTGATAACCTAGAGTAGATGAACCCCTTCTTATGAACCCTAATCTTATGCATGCTTACCTTGTTTGATGGTGAAGTTTTGATTCTTGCATGCATATTTAATCTTTGGTTTTCTTCCTCATAATCAGGGTTTTGTTTTCTTGCTTGAGGATAGAGATTTTGGATACAAGGATGATGGCAGAAATGTTAGTTTTCTCTCTTGCTTCTTACTTCAGTTTTCTCTCATGATGATGGTTGATTTATGGTTTTGATTTTTTTCCCTCCTTAAGGTCCACCCCTTGATGTTTCAGTTTCATGGTGATGTATAATTTGTTGGATCACGTGGTTGATGGTTATTTCCTCTCTCTCTCTTGTTGGTTGATGAAGTGATTATCTTCTCGACCGATGAGTTTCATGCCATGTTCTTTGGTTTATAAGACTTGACTTATGTGTTTGTTGACGTTTGAATTCCAATCGGTCGATGAGACGTGGATGCATCCCTTAGTTTGCCAAGATTCTTCTTTGGTCGACGAAGATCTGTGATGCCCTCTTCATCCGCCATACACTTGTCTTCTTCGATCATGATGATGGTGCCTTTTTTTTTGGTCGATGAAAATGGTGAGCCCCAAATCTCTTCGGTGAATGGTTATTCCTGGACTCTATGTTTGTCTATATGGTTGACCTTATGGTGATGGTGTTTGACTTGCTTGTTTCCAAGAATGTGGGAGATGGTAATAACTAGGGTTTGTACCTATTGCTGATTTGAAACCATAATCTGGTTATAATATCAAAATCTAACCCTAGTTCTAAGTACATAATGGAGTTGCTTAGCTTGCTTGAGTAATTAACATGATGATAAAGTATATTCTCTCTCCTAATATGGTAACCCTCATTTGTTGTTGAATGAACTATGATTGATTGTGGTATCAGTTATGAGACACATATGTGATGATTATGTGCCTTGATGATCCATGGAGAGATGATGATGATGTTCTTGTAAAGATTAATGTGAATGATCCTGTGACCTTGGGAATAGTTTTTTTTCCTATCTGAGGTGATATCCCCTGGTGATGTGTTGAGGGATTGATATCCCATGTTAATGTGATAATGGTGATGGCCTTGTATATGGCAATGAAGCAGTGCCAGGTGGTGATACAATCAACTTTATGTTTTATACGTTTTATATCTCATGAAGTTATAATTTACCCTTATCTCTGTAGAATCTTCTTAGAGTTTTTTACGTAACTTGATTGATGCAGTAAAAGATACCCAATTCGCTTTAACTAATCAAGTGGAACCCTAATCAGGAAGTTGCCCTGGCCATAGATCCATTCCAGTGTCAGGACTTGTTGTATGGTGAAATGAGTATTCCTAAGGGAAACTTGGAGTGCATACTGTTGAATATGAGGGGTGCTTAGAGAATACATCCTTGTCATCCAGATCCCAAATGTGTTTGAGAATATCTATGGTCGTATCTCAGTGTTATATATGTGATGTGATTTGAGGACAACTGCGGTTGTACCTCGGTGGTAGGGTTTCATACCCTAATGTCTAGCACTCTCACATGTACCAAGGCATGAGGGCTGTAAATGGGTACGGGGAGACCCACAGACCCAAAAATTTAGACCCTTAAAAGACTCGTCATGGGTCTAATTTTTTATACCTGCATACCCTTGGACGCGTATACCCTTAGACCCACAAATAAGCGGGTCCAATAATGGGTATGCTTGGACCCAGACCCGCTAGACCCGTATACCCGCTATACATATGTAACTCCTTAAATAATATGTTATATATATAATACTTTACTAGTCTAATTAATATACTTTTTGAGATTATATACTACTCTAACCACAATAAGGTTTAGACTAGTCATATAATTAAGAATTAACTATTCTATTTACAATGATGAACATCATATGTAAACTTAAAACCAAAATATCTACTAATTTACATTGCTTTCTACATAAGTTAAATGTTATGATGATGACTAGAAATATGTAAACAATTAATTCTAAATAATTTTAGTGTATAAAATATAACATTATCTAATATAACCATTGCATGTTAATATGCTATATAATAACAATATCTTATTGTATTAAAATATATAGAACATACTCATTTTCTTACATAAACAATATGATGCTTTATAGAACCGCTTACTCGCATACCCGCACTGTATACCCACTATTATTGTGGGTACAAGTATGGTGTGGGTCTAAGTTTTGTATTATGTGGGTCTAGAACCAGAATTAGACCCGTTAAATTAGATGGGTATGGGTATGGTCAGACCCGCACCATTTACACCTCTACAAGGCATGCTAGGTGTTTTTAGCTTGCCTATATGGCATTGGTGGTAGTTTGACTGATATGAAATTGCAGTGCATACTTATCTTGACTGAGTGGGGAGAAGATCTTGGCAGTTGGATTTGGGTGGTACAACTCAAATCATCAGGACAGTAATAAAAGTTGTAATACAGTTGTGTAGTATATCTATTTAGGGTTAAACACACTTCACGTTGGATGTTTACCCTTGCCTTGTTTCCTATACTGCTTAGTTGTTATATAATGTGGTAAGAGAAATCAATTGTTCTACATGCTTTCCATATTCCTTCTTATCATGATGCTAAGCCTATCAATTATTGTTGTTGAATCTGCTTAACATGTGTATTCAGTTTAAATTATCCATTTACCTGAATCTACTCATGATGATTATTAATAATATGTGTCTGGTAAATATTACTATTGGTTGGGAGTTATATCTCTCGCAGGGACATGGGTCTCACCTTGTGATTTTTCACATCTTTTAGGTGGTTGCTAGTGGTGTGGTAGAGATCGTACTATTGAGGAAGAGCAGCTCAGAGATCAGTATCCGTTGAAGGTTGGATAGCTTCTAGTGTTGTGTAGTAGAGTCCTAGTATTGTCATTGTACTCTCAGGTCTAGGAGGGATGTTTCTATATACATTTGTATATCGGCAGATGCTTTGGAAATATTTTGTGGTTTGTAATTATGTGGCTTGTATGTGTGAACAAGATATCTTTTGTAATAGGTATGTGGCCTCAACCACTGAACGGATGTAAACACCTGGTATGGTATGTGACGTAATATAGGTTGTTGGACTTTGATGTAATATGTTTCCACTTATGTTGGTAATATGAGATCAGTTTTAATTTACCTATTTTTCTGGTAATGTGCATGTTTGGTTGTTGATCACACACTTTGTTTTGAGTTATCTTGTTTGTGTGGCATCAGGGGGTCATAGTCCCAACCCTCATACATATTTCACTTAGTTGGATGTTATTTGAGCTACCCAGTCCCCTTGGTGACCCTTGCTCTTCTCTTCTCTCCATCCTAGATTCAATTTTTACTCGAGACAAGCAAAATTTTAAAACTAGGGTGGAGGTGGGTGGTACAAACTCATTCCACCTACTCCATCTTAATTTATTTTACAATTCTCATCATGTTATTTAATTTAGTTTTATTTTTTTTTTATTTTTTAGCTTCAGCCTTTATCTAGTTGGCCATGATGATATGCACATTTATCAATATACTCCCTTGAACTATGCAACTTCTTCTGTAACATAAATTATAAAACTTTCCACTACTAGAAATTATCCTACCACCTATGATATGAATTAACATCATTCCTTAGAAAAGATGGTGAGCCTTAGAGCACTGATAGGTGTAAAGAGTGAGACCCGAAAGGGGATCCACTCAAAATGATATAATACAAGAGCCATGTAATAATAAAGCAGCAGAAACAAAACTATTACAAAGTTACTTCATGATTCATTTATACAATTGTTCATCACCATAATAGGTGATTTTATAAAAAAAATTGAACTAAGTACAACTAGAACCAGTAGCAGAGGGTAACCCAGCCATTTCAAGCTATCTTTAAGTCCATGTCATGTTGATGATCTTTTTGATCTCTTGTCTTCCAATGTACCTAAACCTGGGTGGAAGGGAACATCACCCAGAGCATAGGAAACAAGTATAGGTCAGCAAAGGCTGAGTATGTACCATAATAAACTTTGGGCATTATATTGGGGTAAAAGTACAAAAAGAGATGTTCCCATAAGAAGGGGTCTATTTGCAATTAGGTAAGTTCAAGAGAAATGTAACAAAGAAATGAGGCATATTAAATTCAGATTACAAGCATGATAATAAAGAGTGTCTTGCCATAACAATCATCCACTGATTCATATTAAAATAACAAATATTTGCATGCATAACCATGTAGACTAAATATATCTAAAACAGGGCCATAACACCATAGGATCATGGCCTAAAAAGAAATAAGGGTGGAAACGCACACCCCGGGCGGAGTACGCACGCCCTATTTAAGTATGGTTGTACATAAGTACCACTATTCTAGATATTCCAGTCAAACATGTAGCATGCATAAATAGAGTAGCAAGACTATCATTTCGGTAAATTTCTCATAAAAAGACAATTGTAGCAAGTGGGGTCCAAGAACCCATATAATAAAGTAGTTCAACAACCACATGGAATATAATGAATCAAGAACATGAAATATGAAAGTCCAAGTAAATGATTTCGAGTAAAAATTAAGAGCTCAAGAGATGCCTCATTAAGATGATTGTAGGTTTTAGTCAAATAATTCCCAAATTAAAATAGAGGATGTACATACCTGATTCTCATGACTAATGGCTAACTCAGTTGATATACTTGGTCCACGAAGTCAGGTTTTCACCCTAAGAGTATATTAGGTATGTCAGTAAAACCAAAATGAATGTGTGTACACCATATTATATCTATACATAGCTTGTATCCAAATTGTTATCACCTAATTGCGTGTTAGGGTTTTCAATATTATTATGTGGATATATGACTCAATATATATCACTATATTGATAGGGTTTATAACATATGTGGATTATATTGCTTGTCCATTGGTTTCCAGTGACTAATTCATTTCCCTAGAGTTGTCCTAGACATCTTCTCCATATACCTCTAGGGTTTTAATGCTACTAAGAATTTAATTGGTATCTAGGATGTTTCAATAAATCAATCTATTACTATGTATATATTCAGTATCCAGTCATTTGGATTGTCCTCCTTAACCATACTTTAAATACATGCCATATTATTATTGACGGACGTACGACTTGATATATCAGTATCGAGATAAAAGTCATACATAATCTACATACTTCATACTATATAACTAGATTATAAGGTTCACGCCAACTAATGTATTGATCTAACACGATATAATCTTTCATTATTGCCTTTGTTTATCTTGTAAACTGATATATTAGAGAATTGAATCTAAAGTAAGGAGGAAACTAACCTCACGTTGACATGGATCCTAATGAGGAAGGTCCTTGATTGTCCAACATTGGTAAAGGGTCCTTGCTAGAATCCCATCGTTGGTATTTCTCCATGGTTCCAAGGCTCCAAATCATTCTTTAGCCCTCGTCATGCAGATGGTGACAGAAGGAGGGAGAGGATGGGGAACAACGAAGGTGAAAGGCAATCAGGTTCAGTATTAAGACCGTAGGTGGGTAAAAGAACATCATGGTTGTGTTTTGTGAAAGTCTGAAGGGAGGAAGGAGTGTGGTTGTGGAGCTTTGATATGAGGTTGTAAAGTTTCACATCTGTCAATCCCGTAGGCCGTCCAGTTATAGAGTCGCAAGCAGGTCCTCGGGAGGACGAGTGGTAGGCTGTGTCAGTCTATTTGTGTATGGTGGCAGACTAAGTAGAGAAGAGACGAGGTGGACCTACATCCACTGGGATGTGAGGAGTGCTCTATTGTGGCATACACTTTGGCCTCCGTCAAACTTCACAGGTTCCTGTACCTGCATGCAAGAGATCTAGCTATATATGATGACTGCTATGGTTAGCAGGCAGAAGAGGAGGAGGTATGGTGGCTGGGAGTTTCTGAAGTCATGGTGGAGCCTGAGGAGATCTGAGGTTGATGGCTATGAGTAGGATGGCGACTGGGAGGTGTGGTACCCGATCAGAGCATGATGGTGGCCAGTATTTGCAGATGTTGAGTTTTGGAATGCGAGGAGACGAGGAGAAGAGAAGATGCGGTGGCAGCGCTGCCTGCGTCGCAGGTCTCTTCATGGTGTTGCGTTGCCGTCAAGGGCTGGGTGACAGGGAAGATGGGGCGATGTCCCAGTGGATACGTGGTGGTCCCAGGAAGGTCCAAGGTGAGAGGCCCTACGTCCATTGGTGGCGGAGATTAGGTGGCGGCTGAAGCCATCAGATGGGCATTGCCCTGCGGCTAGGGTGTCTGTGCGTCAGGTGAGTGAGGAAGGATGGCAGATATGGCTGGTGGTGCCGAGGAGAGGGGAGTGTGGATGAAATAGCAAGGGCGAGGGAGAGAAGGGGAAGAGGAAGAGAGGTAGTCTGGGTTCGTGGATCTGAGAATTGAGAGGAAGAGGGAGAGAGAACATGACGCGGTCATGGCACCGGTGCTCTACGCGAGCGTCGCATGGAGCACGTCTAGGGGAAGTTGCATCGGGTTTCAGGGAGTAATGGAAACAGAATGGCAATTAAATGTAATAATGAGCTATATTAATTAAACTTGGGTTATTTAGAAAATTTTCCTTTCTAATTTAATCGGGGGTGCAAACGTAGTCTGATTCATTTGAAATTTTGTATGGGAGCTATAAAAGGTGTGAGGAACATGATTAACAAATAAAATTTGTCTCTTGAGGTTATCGATTGTACAATTTAATTTGTTGTATGTTTGATGTTTATTCAATGCATTCATTAATTTCTTTTACCCTATTATATTATTGAAATTCATATTTTTCTAATTTTTCCAACTACTATATCTAGGAATTTTATATAAAGTAAACTTAGAGTTAAGAGACTTCAACAAGGTAAAATCTGTTCTTAATTAGTGAATGCCACATACTAAAGGGTAGTTATATGAAAAGGGTCCCGAAGAGGGAGAATGGGAGAATGGATAACACATAGCCTAGTAGGGGCCTAGAAGAAATGAGGATTAGCCTATGTATCTAGAATTGAGTATGTTACAACACTCCACCCCATAAAGATGGTTTCGTCCCCGAAATCAATCCACTACTAGTCATTAGTGCTAGTTTGTTCTATAGATTCTCAAGCACCATGATCCCTATCATTATTACTACTATGGAAAATTTACTTATTAACACTATCACCATCATCATAGACATCATTAACATATTATTATTTGTAATGATCACTCTATGTATGACATGCATATATGTCTTGTTTTCCTTTCAGTATTAGGGTTATATCTTAACTTCAATTTATTTATGAATTATATCAATGGGTCAAATAATGATGTGTTACATGTTTAAGACAACACTCATACTTTAATAGACATATTAGGGTCACGGTTAGGGTTTTGTGTGCTAACGGATTTCCTCATTCATATCTGAACACTATAGTGTGTCGTATGCAACTATTTGAATTTATCCTTCACGAGTTAACTTTAGACATTACACTACACATGTTTTGATTGATGTGTAGTAAGTTCCCTTTCACTTCTATTTATTATGGTCACCTGGAAAAAATATTCAGAAATCATATCATACTTAGGGTGTTCGCCCTAGCCTCTAATGTAAAGTCATCCTTACCATTTAATTAATAGCAATTTGGGGTATAGAATATTAATTTGAGCTTTTAAGTGTAATTTACTTTTACCCCAACCTAAATTAAACACGTCCTTGAGGGTAAATCAAGAATACATTTTAAAATTTGTTTTGATTATCAAAGTTACATTTATGATGGTATGATTAGAAAGGCTTGTCTGGAACTCCCAATTTGGTAGCCTCAACATATGTTTGACATTATTGCTGGGAGCTATTCAATTTTTACTCATTGTAGCTATTATTAATCCTGATTATGCCTATTAACTAGATCGTACCGGAACTCCACCCCTTAAAAGGCTTAAACTATAACTTAGGGCATAACTCAGAGGGGAAAAGGGTGGATCCACTATGTCTGATATATAAAACTAACTACATCGGTCTTAGGCCTAGGGTAATAGGGTTGAACATGTCAACCAAGGGTACTTCACTAAAGAACTTCTCTACTGGGTACTTCACTAAAGAGTTTCCCCACTACTCAACTTACTTGTTGTGGTGACTTGGTTCTGAAAATCATCGATGAGATCACAAAAAGAAAAATAAACCTTTTATACATATAATTTAATAATGAAATTAAGTTTAGCGATAAAGGACTAGCGATGAAGATGCAAAATTGGTGCCAAAATCAATCTGAGAACCAAGTCAGACACCTCTCTCAACCTGACACATACATTACTATCCTATAACCACTTCCTTCCACAAAAGAGGTAGGATCCTCCTATCACTTAAAAGGCCGTCTGAGTATTCTCTAGTATGCAAGCAATGGGAGAGACGGGTGTATATTACTCATAGCCAATAATCAGTCAAAACCTACTCAAGCATGACATCCACCATTTCCCACGTCATTCTTAATCATAATCCACATTGCACCATCTCACGACCTAAGGGTCATAAGATTATCCAACCTTATAGGGAGAGATATAGAGGTTGCATATCACTATCTGGTTCACATCCATAATTCTTCACATATAAAGGTACCTACATAGTCAAGTTACTCATCTTAATCACCACATAAACCAAGTACACTATTGGAGATGAGAGGGTTGAATACTATGAATATATACCAAAACTTACAGCCTTCCACAACAAATTCTCATGTATGAGGCGTAACAATCTCAATGAAGATGGTATCCGACTCTTAGATGAATTTAGGTAGAGCTATGTGGACATACTCCACGTGAAGGTAAGGCATGCCTAACTATAATATAGATAATTAATTCAATTGCCTAGCATCAAGGGAATCATCACCATACATCAACTTATTTCAGAGTTCTATGTTTGTCCTCCATACATGCTCAGCTCTCCTTGTAGTCGTATATGCGGCATCCTAGGGAAACAACAAATGAAAGGGCCCAAATGGTAATTAGGTTGATACTATGAGTGTTCAAGACAACATATATTTTAGTTGTGAACTATCCTCCCATAAGGTTGGGAAATAGAATCTAATAACCACAATTATGACCCCTATGTAGGGAAATTATGTACTCCATAAACGGTGTAGGACTAACTAGGGTTCCCAAAAATTGAGTCTCGACCACATGTGGTTTGAGGAGTGGAAATCACCAAATTAGATAGGGATTGAAGCCCTATTTGGTATTCCACTACTCAGAATTAGGTATGTCAACTATATGTAAAGGGTCACCTACGTATCTACTGAAGGAACAATATAGGATAGCTTGAAATAGTCAAGTTACCGACTGCTTTGGCTCTGATACCATTTTGTAATGAGTGAGACCCGAAAGGGGATCCACTTAAAATGATATAATACAAGAGCCATGTAATAATAAAGTAGCGGAAACAAAACTATTACAAAGTTACTTCATGATTCATTTATACAATTGTTCCTCACCATAATAGGTGATTTTACAAAAAATTTTTGAACTAAGTACAACTAGAACCAGTAGCAGAGGGTAACCCAGCCATTTCAAGCTAGCTTTAAGTCCATGTCATGTTGATGATCTTTTTGATCTCTTGTCTTCCAATGTACCTAAACCTGGGTGGAAGGGAACATCACCCAGAGCATAGGAAACAAGTATAGGTCAGCAAAGGCTGAGTATGTACCATAATAAACTTTGGGCATTATATTGGGGTAAAAGTACAAAAAGAGATGTTCCCATAAGAAGGGGGCTATTTGCAATTAGGTAAGTTCAAGAGAAATGTAACAAAGAAATGAGGCATATTAAATTCAGATTACAAGCATGATAATAAAGAGTGTCTTGCCATAACAATCATCCACCGATTCATATTAAAATAACAAATATTTGCATGCATAACAATGTAGACTAAATATATCTAAAACAGGGCCATAACACCATAGGATCATGGCCTAAAAAGAAATAAGGGTGGAAAAACACACCTCGGGCGGAGTACGCACGCCCTATTTAAGTATGGTTGTACATAAGTACCACTATTCTAGATATTCCAGTCAAACATGTAGCATGCATAAATAGAGTAGCAAGACTATCATTTTGATAAATTTCTCATAAAAAGACAATTGTAGCAAGTGGGGTCCAAGAACCCATATAACAAAGTAGTTCAACAACCACATGGAATATAATGAATCAAGAACATGAAATATGAAAGTCCAAGTAAATGATTTCAAGTAAAAATTAAGAGCTCAAGAGATGCCTCATTAAGATGATTGTAGGTTTCATTCAAATAATGTCCAAATTAAAATAGAGGATGTACATACCTGATTCTCATGACTAATGGCTAACTCAGTTGATATACTTGGTCCACGAAGTCAGGTTTTCACCCTAAGAGTATATTAGGTATGTCATTAAAACCAAAATGAATGTGTGTACACCATATTATATCTATACATAGCTTGTATCCAAATTGTTATCACCTAATTGCGTGTTAGGGTTTTCAATATTATTATGTGGATATATGACTCAATATATATCACTATATTGATAGGGTTTATAACATATGTGGATTATATTGCTTGTCCATTGGTTTCCAGTGACTAATTCATTTCCCTAGAGTTGTCCTAGACATCTTCTCCATATACCTCTAGGGTTTTAATGCTACTAAGAATTTAAATCGTATCTAGGATGTTTCAATAAATCAATATATTACTATGTATATATTCAGTATCCAGTCATTTGGATTGTCCTCCTTAACCATACTTTAAATACATGCCATATTATTATTGACAGACGTACGACTTGATATATCAGTATCGAGATAAAAGTCAAACATAATCTACATACTTCATACTATATAACTAGATTATAAGGTTCACGCCAACTAATGTATTGATCTAACGCGATATAATCTTCATTATTGCCTTTGTTTATCTTGTAAACTGATATATTAGAGAATTGAATCTAAAGTAAGGAGGAAACTAACCTCACGTCGACATGGATCCTAATGAGGAAGGTCCTTGATTGTCCAACATTGGTAAAGGGTCCTTGCTAGAATCCCATCGTTGGTATTTCTCCATGGTTCCAAGGCTCCAAATCATTCTTTAGCCCTCGTCATGCAGATGGTGATAGAAGGAGGGAGAGGATGGGGAACAACGAAGGTGAAAGGCAATCAGGTTCAGTATTAAGACCATAGGTGGGTAAAAGAACATCATGGTTGTGTTTTGTGAAAGTCTAAAGGGAGTAAGGAGTGTGGTTGTGGAGCTTTGATGTGAGGTTGTAAAGTTGCACATCTGTCAATCCGGTAGGCCGTCCAGTTACAGAGGCGCAAGCAGGTCCTCAGGAGGACGGGTGGTAGGTTGTGTCAGTCTATTTGTGTATGGTGGCAGACTGAGTAGAGAAGAGACGAGGTGGACCTACAGCCACTGGGATGTGAGGAGTGCTCTGTTGTGGCATACACTTTGGCCTCCGTCAAACTTCACAGGTTCTTGTACCTACAGGCAAGAGATCTAGCTATATATGACGGCTGCTATGAATAGCAGGCAGAAGAGGAGGAGGTATGGTGGCTAGGAGTTTCTGAAGTCATGGTGGAGCCTGAGGAGATCTGCGGTTGACGGCTGTGAGTAGGATGGCGACTGGGAGGTGTGGTACCCGATCAGAGCATGATGGTGGCCAGTATTTGCAGATGTTGAGTTCTGGAATGTGAGGAGACGAGGAGAAGAGAAGATGCGGCGGCAGCACTGCCTGCGTCGTAGGTCTCTTCCTGGTGTTGCGTTGCCGTAAAGGGCTGGGTGACAGGGAAGATGGGGCGATGTCCCAGTGGATACGTGGTGGTCCCAGGAAGGTCCAAGGTGAGAGGCCCTACGGCCATTGGTGGCGGAGATTAGGTGGCGGCTGAAGCCATCAGATGGGCATTGCCCTGCGGCTAGGGTGTCTGTGCGTCAGGTGAGTGAGGAAGGATGGCGTCTATGGCTGGTGGTGCCGAGGAGAGGGGAGGGAGGATGAAATAGCAAGGGCGAGGGAGAGAAGATGAAGAGTAAGAGAGGTAGTCTGGGTTCATGGATCTAAGAATTGAGAGGAAGAGGGAGAGAGAACATGACGTGGTCATGGCGCCGGTGCTCTACGCGAGCGTCGCATGGAGCGCATCTAGGGGAAGTTGCGCCGGGTTTCAGGGAGTAATGGAAACAGAATGGCAGTTAAATGTAATAATGATCTATATTAATTAAACTTAGGTTATTTAGAAATTTTTCCTTTCTAATTTAATCGGGAGTGCAAATGTAATCTGATTCATTTGAAATTTTGTATGGGAGCTGTAAAAGGTGTGATGAACATGATTAAAAAATAAAATTTGTCTCTTGAGGTTATCGATTGTACAATTTAATTTGTTGTATGTTTGATGTTTATTCAATGCATTCATTAATTTCTTTTACCCTATTATATTATTGAAATTCATATTTTTCTAATTTTTCCAACTACTATATCTAGGAATTTTATATAAAGTAAACTTAGAGTTAAGAGACTTCAACAAGGTAAAATCTGTTCTTAATTAGTGAATGCCACATACTAAAGGGTAGTTATATGAAAAGGGTCCCGAAGAGGGAGAATGGGAGAATGGATAACACATAGCCTAGTAGGGGACTAGAAGAAATGAGGATTAGCCTATGTATCTGGAATTGAGTATGTTACAATAGGATTCAAAAATAATGTTCCCTTATCAAAAGTTATAGATTGACTTGAAATGTTTCTTGATTTTTCATAACTCAGAAATTAATTGACCCAATGTATGGTGCTCCCAATGCTCTAAAATTTAAGAAAATGAGTTGCACAATGAATAGTCTTTTGACCACCTCTTCCATCCTCTCCTTATCTCTCCATCTATAAAAGAAAATAAAAATCCAACCACTAAACAGATGTAAAAACCTGGTATGGTATGTGCATAATACAAGTTGTTGGACCTTGATGTAATATGTTTATGCTTATGTTGGTAATATGAGATCAGTTTTAATTTACCTATTTTTTGGGAATGTGGTTGTTTAGCTGTTGATAACATACTTTGTTTTGAGTTATTTCATTTGTGTGGCATCAGGGTGTCACAGTCCCAACCCTCATACATATTTCATTTAGCTGGACATTTTTTCAACTACCTAGTCCCCCTGGTGACCCTTACTCTTCTCTTCCCTCCATCCTAGATTTAAGTTTTGCTCAAGATGAGAAACATTTTAAATCTAGGGTGGAGGTGGGTGGTATGTACTCATTCCACCCACTCTATCTTAACTTTTTTGCAATTTTCATCATGTGATTTAATTTACTTCTATTTTTTTTAAATTTTATTTTCGCTTCAGCCTTTATCTAGTTGGCCATGGTGATATGCATATTTATCAATATACCCCCTTGAATGATACAACTTCTTTTGTAACATAAATTATAAAACCTTGCACTTCTAGAAATTATCATGCCACCTATAATCTGAATCAACATCATTCGTTGGAAAAGATGGTGAGCCGTAGAGGACTGATAAGATTAAAAAACAATGTTCCCTTATTAAAAGTTATAGATTGACTTAAAAAGTTTCTTGATTTTGCATAACTCAAAAATTAATTGACCCAGTGTATGGTGCTCCCAATGCACTGAAATTCAAGAAAGTGAGTTGCACAATAAATAGTCTTTTGACCACTTCTTCCATCACCTCCTTATCTCTATATCCATAAAAGAAAATAAAAAGCCAAAACTGATAAAACCCTAAGTTTGGGGAGCCACTCTTCCCCCTCTTCCTCTTCTTGCATACCCCTCATAAAATTTAATAGGGTGTATCAAGAAAAGATTCTAAGAAAGCACAAAAAAATATGTGAATGTAAATGCAACAAAGAAATAAAAAGGCCTCAAGTTGAATAGAGGAGAGGCCACCTTTCTCCTCCTTCACTCCAATTTTATGCCCAGAGAAATCTACATGACCTCATCAAAAACCTTGAGTCATGTTCTTGTGTAATAATTTGTATGAATATGCGGGAGTACCAAATGTAAATAGAATGTAAAATCTTTTTATTACAATTTTGAAATGGAACTAAGTTTTAAATAATCTTGAAATAGGGGATATGAAAAATATTTTGCATGAATCAAGGAACTTAAGGTTGCTTGGCCATATAAAGTGGAAGGACTCAAGTGGTGTTATGCAAGTGTGTAAGATAGGATGAAAGTATTATGTGGCAGCATTTTTAATTCAATGTTGCTCAAAGACAAGCCATGTTCAAGTTTGAGGTAGTTGATATATATATATATATATCCATTTATTTACAACTTTTAGATATCTCTTTAGGATTGTTCTGTTGATTATTTTCTTAGTTTTAGAACTAATTATTCTAATTTATATTTTCTCTCTTTAATCGGAGTTTTAATTATATTTGCTTAGATTTTATAGAAAAATAGCCTAATCACTCCAATGATTAAATACTCTTGGGATATAATTGCACAATTTTCAGCAGTCCAACAATTCATGTGTATCTGACACCAAATTAAGTATCATAAATTTTACATACGAACTCCAAATTAGGTGTAAAAATACTCATTAGAAAGAAAATTTCATTTCCTAAAAGAAAATCCTATTATTCAGCCCTATCTAAAGTATTTAATGGGGGCGAAACCCACAGAAAAATTGATGTTGTGGAATTTTGCATTAAAGAAAGTCACATGGTCAATTATTAGAGAGGACAACTCAATAAATCTCTCCATTATGAGCAAACAATTAATTCACTTCTTTGAATTAAAAAGTTGGCCAATTCCATATGCTTTTATGAAAGAAAGAATGCAAGAAAATATTGAATCAAATGCCAAAATATAAAAGCCATCAATACGATCAAAATTTGACCCATGTGACTTGGAGATGAAGCAAGTAATTCCTCTTGGGTTTTTGCCTCTCCTTTCTTGATAGCCCTTTAGCCCGGTTCTATTCAATACAATCCATTCTCCTTATCCATTAAAAAAATATTTTCTCTGTATTTAAATGTGGTTAATGGATAATCTGATATATTTTTATAGAGTGATATGACTGTGGATCTCCATTAAAATGAAGTAGTAGTCCCTTAGTTGCAATTGTCATCTCTTGAACTCTTTAATCTTGTCCTTGTTATAATGCTTGGTGACACAACCACCTCAGCCTTGGGTTTAAATATCAGTTTGAATTCATATGTTTCTTGATATGACCATGGATAGTGTCATGTTGGACGGTTGGGTAATGATCCATAAACGCTGAGATCATCGAGTTTACACAAAGTCCAACCCTTGTGAGTTTTTCTATAAGGACATGCAACCACAAGGTCTTGATATGATCCTTGAAGTGTAGAAGTTGATTAGTTGAATAGGAATCTTTTTGGTGGTCATTCTCTAGACCCCAATATCTTTATTTCTTGATTAGTTACTCTTTATTTCAGAATTTTTTGTTTCTGTTCTTAGTTTTAACAAACCCTCTCAAATCGAAATTTACTTTCTTATTTATGTAATCAATTTAAATTTTAGCCATCCTCTATTTGCGGTCTTTAGCGATGGACACCTCTCTATATTTAGTTGATTTGGTGCTTGCATCAAGTTGACAACTTGTTTAGAAGGTTAAACTCTAGGACTTGTCATAATGATTGTTGTGTGCTCAACGACGCATATCACCTTGCATAATTAAAAATTACTAAATGTATAATATTATAGAGAGGAGTGGAATAAAATCCATATACATGTTACATGATGTTTAATCAAAATAAAAACCATGATATTACATTTTTTTAGACCACACCACAGGCGGCCTAGTTTCCATATCCACACATTCACCAAGCAAAATGATTTTAAAGGTATCACATGGTTTATCTAATATATATACACCATATATGATATTAGGCGATCATGTGGATTCAATTTTGAATAATATTCATCCAACAAACTGGCACGGTTCAAATCCCAAATCGGCATAGAAATCATACGATGTTGACACCTCATTTTTGAGACCCCATAAAATCCTTGCTATTTGAGTTGTTTACATAGTTTGAGTCGCCTCATATTACAATGTATGAAAACCCAAATTTCTCCTAAAAGAATCAAACACGGGCCCACCAAATACATTTTGGTCAATTCAGAGTGCAAAATCGATTTGCACAAAGTTCAAACAAGATGTGGACCCACATCAAACTTAGCAAAACATCAAATTTTGATCCCAATGGGTCTTGAACCCTAATGGAAAAAATTTACACATTGATTGAGGAAAGACCTACAAAAAATCTCAATATGACCTTATTAATTATGGGAACAAATCCAATTTACACCCAGATTAGACAAAGTCTAAACCTTATCCTTTCTGGAATCTTTCAAAAAAGAATCTCATTTTGATATCAAAGGATTTTGCACCCAAATTTGTCAAACCAGACCATACACATTTAGGGTCCCCTTTTACATATCACAATGAGCACGAAAGGGTTTGACACAAAAATGTGTCAAATTGATTCACACTTTTTTCTCGAAAAAGGACACTCGGGTACCAAAGGGTTTCACACTCATATGTGTCGAACTAGACCGCACAATCTGGGATTCCCGTGCATCAGGTCAGGTTGGGCGACAAAGGGTTTGACACCAAAATGTATCAAACTAGTTCACATAGATTTTTTTTTCTTCTTCGGGAAATGAGAACTTGGGCGCCAAACCCTTTTGTGCCAGAAATTGACAACTGAATCTGTGCCCATACAAACCACATTGGTCATGGGAAGTATGATTGAGGGCTACTTGGCATCCCATGACCACCCTAAGTAAACGTGAGCGTCGGTTGAGAGAAAGAGGGAAAAAAATCACCTCGACATCTCCCTCGACTCTTAGAAAAGGAGAGGGAGGACCCCAAAGAAGGCCCCTCGAATCCCCTACTTCCCCACTTCTTGAGACCCCAGACGAATGAGAGGAGAATGAGAGATACTAGAGAGAGAAAGAGAGAGATAACCACATCCTGGTGTGAAACCGATTTGTGCTCAAGGGCGTGAAACCTTTTTGTGTTGAGAAGTGCCAAAGCCATTAGCACCCAGAAGCGCGAAAGCAATCGTCGCAAGACCAGATCAGTGTCTACTTCTGACCCAACACTGTCAGCAGAGACTTCTCAAAGTGTGAATCTTCTCCGCGCTTGGAAGTGTGAAAGCCTTTCACACACAAAATACCAAAGCAAGGTGAGAGCACTTAAATTGTTTTTCTTCCATATTTTTTATGAAACCCCCACAATACCATTTTGATAGGAAAATTAGGGTACTAGTTTCCTACCATTTTTTATTTGTAGATGAGTATTCTAAATCTAAATTTCTATACGCCATCCTTCCTTATCTACCCGAGTCATTTTTTTGGGTTTCCATGTTTTTTCCGACTAAAATTTGGTGGCGACTCCAAATCTTTTCTCATTTTTGGTTTTCAATGTAAACAAAATGGTGACTCTGTTGGGGACTTCTTTGTTCACACATCAATTAAGAGTCCTACCAAACCAATTAAGATACCTAGTTTATTCAAGTTAAGCAAAGTACCACCCACACTAGAACTCCTTTATTCACACATCACTAAACATGGTCGCATTCTTTTCCCTTTACTAAATAGTGAGATGAGAAAGCCTACAACCTCATTTGACTTACTTGAACAAATGAAGAAAACTCATGTTGATATATCCATGTAGGAATTAATCTAAAGTTCATTAGCTCACATGTCTGCAATCTTAAAGGTTCTACAAGGTGCATTTGTTCCAAAGGATGCAGACCTAGAGACATAGCTAATAAAATAGCCTTGATCACCAAATCAATGTTGATAACATTCTGAGATGATGAAATCATAAGTGGGGTAGATTCCAGTCTTGCATTATACATCACTATACAACACAAGGACATAAAGATTCTATTAGTATTCATTGATAATGGGGTGGCTTTCAACCTGTTTGCCCCCTTAACACATTTGTCACTTTGGGAGTTTAATCTAGCAACATACAATAATCATCGACTAAGATTGCAACATTTGATGGATATCCTAAAGAAGTCATGGGTGAAATTACTTTGACTACTCAAGTGGGCCCTAGGATGTGTAGGGAAACCTTCATCATAATGTAAATAAATGCATCTTTTAATTTTCTCCTAGGAAGACCATGGATTCACAAGAATAAAGTCGTACCATCCACATTGCATCAATGTCTCAAATTTTGACATGGTCAAGACATAGTCATTGTTCAAGGTGATCCCATACCAGAAACAATAGTGAATGTGGAAGCTAAAGAAGTGGACCTACGGTTTCACACATGCACTACAGAAACCATCAACTATATTCCTGAACAATTTTGAGTTTTTCCTCAAATACTTCATGATCACCATGTGCATATGAAGTTCTGAGATAGAATGGGACTCCATCTCAGATGAGGACTTGGGCATCAACGACAAGGAATTCCAACGTATATCTCTGTTGTAGCAAATTGTGATCAAAGGGGACTCGATTACCATGGACCCAGTAGACCAAAGGGTAATCATATGACAATGGATCCCTTATTGGCACCCTATTGTTATATGGCCAACCAAAGAATATTTGAAAGACAAAAGCAATGCAATCCATGGAGTTTCTCAAAGATGACTTTTGAATATCATAACAGGAAGGAATATACTTAGTGGAGGCATGAAATCAGCGAACCTACTAGGAACGTTTTAGTCATTCTCACAAGACATATGGAGATTCCAACAAGTTGAGTAACTCCTTAGCTTACACATCAAGTGATTACAAAGACACCACATATGAACTTGAAGTGGAAATGCTTTCCTTGAGTAAAGACACATCTTCACTACACCAAACAATCTCACCATTTTGTTGAAATGAGGTACTCACCAATTACAAGTATGAGATAAGGGCATTTCTTAAGTTAGACGATCCTTGTCAAAAAAGGATCAGTGACTGATGAGGAGATACCATCCTAGCTTTTTCGCTAGTCTCCTCATCAGGTTCCCAAAAGTAAACACCTTACAAGCAGAATAATAAGAATCATCAAGCCTAACACCATCCATTTGGCACCATTCTATCATAGACAGTTAAGGAAGAGGAATATTATCAAAGAAGTGGCTGAATTACTTGGATATTTTTCTCCTAATTATGAAGACATTCCAATACCTGAATATATGATAAAGGAACATCCACATTGCAGATGTAATAGAATTAGTAAATATTGGCGGTGGTCCCATAATACGTCAAGTAAAGATCAGAGCAGCATTGTCCTCGTCTGTCAAACTCAGATTGACATATCTTCTCTACCATTACATTGATGTTTTTGCTTGGAGCTATGCTGACATGCCAAGTCTTGATGAATCCATTATAGTCCATCATCTTCCTACAATACATGGGATGTGTCTTGTTAAATAGAAATCCCATCGTGTCTGGACAGAATGGGGACTCAAAATTGGAGAAGAGATACAAAGGCAATATGATGATGGTTTTATACACCCTGTATATATCATATCCAACGTGGTTAGCCAACGTCATACTAGTTCCAAAGAAATATGGACATGTCTGGATGTGTGTTGATTAAAGCAAGTCCCAAGGATGATTTCTCACTTCCTCATATTGACATTTTAGTTGATAATACACAAAGACATGGTCTTCTAAGATTCATGGATGGATTCTGATGATATAATCAGATTAAGATGGCATATTGTGACATGGAAAGGACAACATTTACTATAGAATGGGGAGTCTTCTATTACTGGGTTATGCCATTTGGTTTGAAAAATGCAGGCACTGCATATTAGTGTGCTATGGTACGACCTCATGCATAAGGAAATTGAAGTATATGTTGGTGACATGATTGCTAAGTCAAAGCAAGCAGATGGACATGTAGATTGCTTAGAAAATATTTTTGAAAGGGTCAGACACTTTTGTCTTCATCTTAACCCAATAAAGTGTACC
Organism: Alisma plantago-aquatica; assembly: GCA_963693085.1. Classification (NCBI taxonomy): domain Eukaryota; kingdom Viridiplantae; phylum Streptophyta; class Magnoliopsida; order Alismatales; family Alismataceae; genus Alisma; species Alisma plantago-aquatica. The sequence goes on from OY856414.1 coordinate 380,424,887, forward strand.
TTTGAGGTCACCTCTGGCAATCTATTAGGTTACATAGTTAGTCAACAAGGCATCAAAGTGGATCCATGGAAAGCTCGAGCCATTATTGATCTACTTTCTCTCAAAACTAAAAAAGAAATTCGTAGTTTTCTTAGTAAGATTCAATACATTAGTCGATTTATTGTGAAGTTGACACCAGTATGTGAACCTTTTTTTAAACTCCTAAAGAAGAACTCAAATATAGGATAAAATGATCGATGTCAAGTTGTGTTTGATAAGATCAAGGCATACTTGTCCAATCCACTAGTACTCAAACCAACTGTGTCAGGATAGCCCTTGACTCTATGTTTATCTATGATGGAAGGGTCTATGGGAGGTGTATTAAGCCAGAAGGTTGAAATTGGTGAACATGCAATTTATTATATGTCAAAAAAGGTTTTCTATTACTGAAAGTATCACGACGACTTCTCCTCTCTTACTGCCTTATCCTATTCATTGTTGTCAACGTCTCCTTTGGTACCACTATCAAACTATCAGTCCACGATGTTGTTTCTAGACATTTGAGTCAATCATTTGTGCACTGGGTGAAGTATGAGCTCCATGATATGCTCATGATGTTCTAAATTCAAATGAAATGGGATTTTAAGTAGGGTCTAATACCAAAACTAGAGAATATCTTGTTCTTTGGGATACATCCATATACAAACATGAAAACTTAAGAACTTACCTCTTTTATTTTGGAAAAGGATACTCAATGTTCTTTAATGATTCTCCTAGAATGAGGGATTCTTTCAATAGTTTTTACTCTTTTATCAAGTTTTTAAGTGATGTGACCTACCCCTAGCTTGGGTAAGACAAGTTGATTTCTTTTGCATTAACGTGAGTTGCATTTTCTAATGCCATCGTTGGGTGCGTTAACATGTACATAAGGTGGGATGATGGATTCTCATGTAAGGCTAGAGAGGTGTTATGATCCTAAGGTGAGCAACCCAAACAGTCTATTCAAAAGAGGGGTAAGGTTGGTGTAAGGTGGTTGATAAAATTAAGGTTGCCTCTACTAGGCTATTGATTATGTTCAATCAATCCCTTTCCTACTTAGAGTTTCCTCATCCACCAAGGATCCCAAATTGAAACCCTTGGAAGCATCATGATGCCCTATCATCCTCCTAATTTGGTGAGTTTCTCGTGGGGGTTTTTACCTTTTGGAAGCAATAAGATGTCAAAAGGAAGGGGGGCTCATCTTGGCATATCTGAATTGATGATGAAACTCAGAGTGGGTTGTCTTCTAAATTAAGTTCATAGTCGAGGACCATGTAGATATTGGCATGAAAGGGGTACAGTGGTCTAGTTTTAGGGCATAGTCCAGGACCAAGCATATATAGACATGAAAGGAGCTAGATGGTCTAGTTTTAGGTCATAGTCAAGGACCAATGTGATGGATGGACTCGACACTGAAAGTGACATCTCAGTCAAATTTAAAGAAGTGTGTTTTTGTTGATGTTTCAAAGCAGGTTACTTGAAAAATATAGCTTACTCTTAACCATAATCACTACTATCACTATGAGAGATGATTCTGACTACCTTCCATGGTCTTAAGGTATCATTCTCAAAGTTGGTCTGTCTGATACACTATTCTATAACATGTATTCATGTGTTTGACTTTATACACCACATCATGACTAATGAGACTCTATGATCAGTCAACACACTCTAGTCTTATGTATTACTATTGTCTATCTTACTTCCACAGTATTATCCGACTAGGGACATAACAAGAATGCATGTACTCTTATCATACATATGATCCCATTGTTTAGGTCCTCAACCTGAAGACACATGTCATCGAGTAACATCATTCTTTAGATATATACCATGTTTGTGTCATCTCGTGATTGAGACAAACATAATAAATAGAACTACAATTATAATTATCAAATCATATATCTAATGCCCCATTACAATCATCATATGGGGGCTCTGTGGGCATACATACCAACATGAAGGGTTCCCTATAGGTATGGTATCCTGGTCCATCCTTGATATCATTACTGGCTTAGGGACTTCAAACTCCACCACGATTGTGGGGCTAGGAGTTGAAGTGTACTGAGCTTTTATCAAGACATACACTTTAGGGACCCACATTGTTTGGCCTTTTTTCCCATGGTGAGCTCTTAGTACGACGATTGACCTTCTAGAGCTTATTGTACCTACTGAGTATCTATCTTGGATATAGGCAAAGATCCATGTACTTTAGGACCAATTCTTGATGGCTTGCTCTGAAGAAAGGATAAGCTTGTGCGTTGGATATTCTGGTGATGATATGACGGCTACAATATTGGAAGACGACGTCATCTCCTCTGGTGCAACTGTGTTGACCTCACTAAATCAATCAAATCTTGCAAGTAATGCTTAAGTAAAAGACATCAATCTTCCTTGTGCCCATTGGCTCAATGAAAGTCACAAAAGGCACTAGCGTTGTAATTCTTCAGAGAGAGATTTAGTGGTTCCCTTCTGGAAGAAAACTTTAGCAAATGCTTGATATCTAGAATGATGTAGATAAGGGAAGCTCCTAGTGGATTGAGCTTCCTTTTTTGTCTTGGAATACTCTTTTGGTTCTATTTGAGTTGGTGTGTTCTTGGTTGTAGGAGAGTTTCTTGTCGTTGCTTGTTGCACAAGCGATTGAAATAGTAGCAGCGGGTACCGGTAGAAATTTCTTGGTGGCCAAAAATACTATAGCTACACGTACTAAGGCTGATAGTTGGGTGGTTCCATCTGAGCTTGTTGGTGTTGCATTGTCTTGATAGTGGTAGTTTGCAACGTTTGGGCTAGAACTGGAGATAAATGCACAAACAAGATGTTGTTTCTTATTATTTCTAGCTAGAAGTACCACTCCCATTGTCGAGTCTAGTTCTTTGTTCTTCCTCCATTTGAACTTCTGAATGTATGTGGTGGTAGTGTACTTAAGCTCAAAAGTGAGGCATATGTTTTGATAGACCCCTCTTTTGATGGAATTCTTGATCCAAACCCCTGCTTGGATTAGTTCTGCAAAAGTGTTGTACCTTTGTATGGATAATAAGGTTGTGAAAGTTGGTGTTGCTCCAATCACCATGTACAATGCCTCTTAATATGTAGTCTTGTATTCTAGATGGGCGACCAACTCTCTCCATCATTCAATGAACTTGGACAAGCTTTCTTCAGCCTTCTATTGTAGTGCCTCCATGTCTTCCTTAGTGGGGACTTGGTCTAGATTCCAAGTGTATTGGTCAATGAACCTTTCAGACATCTTGGTCCAAGTGGTGATAGTTGTCATGTCATGCTTCTTGTACCATTCTAAGACTAGACTTGTTAGGGTCCCACTAAAGTAACAGATCAACACCCTATCATCATCGTGAACCTCCACCAAGTCGAGTAGCATGCTTTTCCATGGGCCATTGGATCTCACATCCTAAAGTACTCATGGAACTTATACATGTTGAAGTTGTCCGGCAGCTTTGCATCTAGGGAATGACAAAAGTCACTAAAAGTCTTCCCGTTATCCTTCTTCCCTTATAATTGCTTGATTTTCTATAGAATCTCGAGTAGGAGGGGCCCCACAATGCTATGTTCAAGTATTGCAGTTTTTGGGTAGGTATTCACCACCAGTATCACCGGTAGTTTGATGGTCATTAGTGGCATTGTGTACAATGGTGGTAGAATCTGTACATTCCTCCCACATAAGGATTGTACCAGAAGCAACATGGATAGAATGAATGTAGGATGGAGAGGGGTCCTCATCCGTTCATGTACTATTTTTGAACCTTCACTGCAGTGTTGGTCTTCTCTGCATCTCTAGAATCTTTGTTTGCAACTACAATTTCTTCCTTCCTCTTTTTCCCTTCGACTTCACCCTTAAGGATCAATATGGTTCCATCAATTCTACAGTTATAGGGACTGTGCGATCATTAATGAATGGTGGAAATTGGTATGACCCTGGTTTAAAGGGTTCTAGTTGAGGTTTATGAGTTCCACATGCCATATGAAAATAATGCCATTGATGAGATGACATATTAATCTCCTTGTCTGACAAACCTTGGATTATTCCACCCTCCAACGTAGAAACATTGTCTATCCTTGGTGTATGCCACTCACAATCTACATCGTTATCTCATGTCATATCCAATACAACTTGCGGCTTGCCATGATCCCTTGAGATATTTATTTGATCACCCATCATTGATATGTCATTGTGCCAAATGGCAGGTATTATTATTAAAATTTGACATTACATATGTACCAATGAAGGTCATTAAGTCATAAGCTCTTGCTGATCAGTTAGCTGAGAACCCAAATCCACATACAGAAGAATGATATTTTGCTTTTCCAAATGAAGATATAACATGGTTAAAGCTTCTACAATAGATGATCATAATAATCCAGACACTTGGATGGTTTTCTTTGACGGGGCATCCAATCAACACGAAAGGGGAATTGGTGTTGTTGTCATTGATTCTAAAGGTGAACACATACATGTTGATTGAAGATTGAAGTTTGATGCTACAAACAATGTGACTGAATATGAATCATGTATTCTAGGCATACAAGTTGCAAAGTAGATGGGAGTTCGTTACCTTCAAGTCATTGGTGATTCTTTACTCATAGTTTCTTAAATAAATTGAGAATGGAAAACTAAGCAAGACCATCTCATTCCTTGTCATGAATATCTCACTACCCCAACTAAGGATTTTGAAGAAATCAAGTTCACCCATTTAAAGAGAGAAAGAAACACTTATGCTGACACACTTGCTACACTTGACTCATGGGTGAAAATTCAAAGCCCAGAAAGTTTCTCTGTTGAAGTAAAGACATTAGCTAAGCCATCCTATTACATGCAAATAGAGAATACAGATATGAGTGATGGACACCCTTAGTTTTATGATATCAAAAGATTCTTAGAAGGGAAATCCTTCCCTGAATGCTCTTCTAAAAGTGATCAACAAACAATTAGGCGTATGGATTCTTAATACATGCTAGGAGCTGGACAACTTTTTTGTCATTCTCATAATCAAACTCTACTTTGACATTTGACCCATAAAGAAGTAGAAGATGTTATCACATAGCTTCATGTAGGTATTTGTGGTAACCACATGGGAGGAGTGATGTTGGCCAGGAAAATCCAGTTGTTGGGGTATTTTTGGAACACATTGGAGGTTGATTGTTCTTAATATGTTCATAAATGTTGAATATGTCAACTTCATGCTGATCATATTCATTCCCCACCTAATCACCTTTACAACATGGCCATGCCTTGGCAATTTTCTATTTGGGGAATAGATATGATTGGTAAAATCCATCCTAAAGCATCTTATGGTCATTGCTTCATCTTAGAGCAATTGATTATTTTAGTAAATGGTTGGAGGCCATATCCATATCAGTAGCTTCAGCCTCTCAAGTTATCAAATTCCTCAAAAATAACATTATCACTTATTATGGAATTCCGAGTGAAATGATATATAATAATGGAACCAACTTCGTCACTGCCACATTATGAGAATACTTGGATTCATTTAGAATCAAGCATCATCGTGCATCGCCATATTGCCCATAGATGAATGGTGCAGTGGAAGCCGCAAATAAAAATCTTCTGAAAATCTTGAAAAAGACAATGAATTCATCTAGAGATTGGCATGAAAAATGACCACTAGAATTATGGGCTTATCAAACGTCAATTCAGACATCAATGGGAGCCACCCCTTATTCTTTGGTTTATGGGATGGAAGATGTTCTACCCATGAAGATTGAAATCCCTTCATTAAGAATCATTCAAGAAGCCAACATTTTAGAGACAAAGTGGGTAAAAGATCACATTTATTCCTTAAATACCATCAAAGAGAAATGACTACGAGCACTACATCACGCATAATGCTACCAAGCTAGAATGTATCATGCATTTGCTAAGAAAGTGCGTCCATGACAATTTCAAAAAGGTGATCTTGTTCTTCACATGCTGATCAACCTTTGTACTCATGGAAAGTTTAATCCAAAGTGGGAAGGTCCCTGCGTGGTTCATGACATATATTATGACAGAGTTTTTTTGTGTACAAGATATGGATGGGGACATACACTTCTCACACATCAATGCAAGTAAGGTGAATCTATACTATTGTTGATAAGTTCCAGTGGAGGTAAGCCCGATAAAGGCACTTAAAATGCATCATACATTTCATATATATATATATATATATATATATATATATATATATATATATATATATATATATATATATATATTAAAAAACACAAAACAAGCATCAAACATATTGGTACCCAAACTAAAAATAAAAAAGAGAGGTGTCAAACCCATCGATGCACGAAAAAAATGTCGTCAAACCCATTGGTACCCAAAAAAAGGTGTCAAACCCATGGCACCCAAAAAAAGGTTGCAAACCCTTTGACAACGATACAAGAAAGTTCAAATCTCTCACAAAGGCATAGGTCAAATTTTCAAAGCAAAATTATCCGTATTTACAATATCCTAATTGTAACATAATATCCTTGTTCACCAACTTCTCATCTCAACAAGATATATATATATATATATATATATATATATTAAAAAACACAAAACAAGCATCAAACATATTGGTACCCAAACTAAAAATAAAAAAGAGAGGCGTCAAACCCATTGGTACCCAAAAAAAGGTGGCAAACCCATGGCACCCAAAAAAAGGTTGCAAACCCTTTGACAACGATACAAGAAAGTTCAAATCTCTCACAAAGGCATAGGTCAAATTTTCAAAGCAAAATTATCTGTATTTACAATATCCTGATTGTAACATAATATCCTTGTTCACCAACTTCTCATCTCAACAAGATATATATATATATATATATATATATATATATATATATATATATATATAATTTCCAACTTGTAGTATAGATCAAGGCAGGGACACATGACAACCCATGACTCAGTCAAAAATTTAGCAATGATGGGAAATGATGATATTAACCCACTCATCATGTTCATTATGAAAGGCTTACGTCAGTTGTAATCCTTCATCTGAATATGTACACACTTGCCAATGTTAATAACCACAACGCTCATCACTATGGTACTTCTCTATTCACTCTACCATTAGTATAGGTAGGAAAGATGGTTGTGAATGTGACCAATCAACGTCTCTTGTTGTAATGTGTAGACCTCACTCAGAACATATGTGTCATTCCCCATGGATACTCCTTGTGAGAGCATATCTTGCTTAAGGAAAACCCAATCAATGATTAATACAATAAGCTTGTGCCCCCATCCTAAGGTTCTAAGCATTGATGTCCCACACTTCCAAAACCGGATTGAACCGAAAGGGATATGTGCTTGTGATAAAATGCTTGAGCTCAATAATTGATTAGACCCGATGTTAAAGACCAATGAGTGTAAAAGACTCCATCCTAAGGTCTTGAGCACCAATGTCCCAAGGTTTATTTGTAATTGAACCAAGGAGACACATGCTTATGACAAAGTTCCCATGATAATAGAATGATCAAGACATGTTGTCAAAGACCAAAAAGGCACAAACGCATTCATCCTAAGGTCTTGAACACCAATATCCCCTAGTTCTTTTGCAATTGGAGAAAATTGACATGTATTTGTGACAAATTGTCTATATATAAATAAAGGAAGCATTTGGCCTTTGTTATTTGACAAGTCACGTTATCCAGAGCTAGTAGGGCATCAAGTTTCTCTTATATCCTTAACTAAGTGATCCCCATAGGAAAATCCTTTGATGAATCACTACCTATTAGTAAATCAGAGAGGTCATGGCATTGGTTAAATACGCTTGACATGTTGACAGGACCACCATTATATTAGGAAAGGGAGTCCTTAATGCGTAGAGTGATCATATGCTTCCATTTGGTAGACATTTCTTTTTCCACCATATGTTCATCACATCTACAATCTTTCCATTCATCTGATTGAACCAGGTGAACATATTCGGGAAAGGAACTAAAATGATGATAACCTTTGAAAAATTGGGACCCTGAGCCCTATCTTGTAGAGAAAAGAATGATTCTTGAGGTGTCTTGAAATGCCTCAAAACATGAAATTTAAATTACTACATATGGATAATAAACAATAATAATCTAATACTCAAAACATGTTTTGTAACGATAAATATAAAAAAATAAATGCAAGTGAAAACTAAAAACTCATAAAATCAGCCACTTCTACCCTAAATCAACCAATCTAAAAAAGTGAATGAAAGACCGTGATAAAGCTATATCTAAACTTCAACATATCCCCCACTGGTTTCTTCATGTGCGAGATTCCCATCAGGCTTTCTAGTCACTTGTACGCGCTTAAATGCTTCATGTCGATGTAGATACTATGGTGTGCAACTCCAACCAACCAGGAATTCTTCCAGGACCACCATCTTGTGGTTATTGTACATATTTTCTAACTTAGCTGACAAATGGCAATCACCTTCTTCAACATCTTGTGTATAGTAGTGTGACATTTGATCCTGCTAATACACAACTTGATTTCTCCCAAATTGGAGTACTACTGTAATGGGGAAATATGTCTGACATCTCCCAAAGCCTGGCAGAATAATTAGATTATCAAAACCCAGCATAGAGATACTGTATGAGGATGTCTCAATCCCTTATGACATTCATCTCCATCTAACCACCTCATCTTCAAGATTCGCCAACCATACAACTATTTCACCTCTCTTATGGAAGGACATATTCAACATATCTCAACTACTAAGGTAATTTTTAGCAAGGCTAATCATCGGATTGCAATTGACAACAAAAGCACCATAGCCCAATCGCATCCCAAAGTATAGTTGCAACACTTGGAATGGAACCACCATTTGCCCGAAATCTTTTACAGCATCGAGACATCGATAAAGCTCACTCAAGATCCATAGGATTATAGTCTCTTTCTTCTCTATGACAGCAACCATGGCAACCACATTAGCACTAATCTTTCCATTTTGACTCCAAAAAATAGTGTAGCAAATGAAACTATCAAGAAGGCATAAAAACAACATTTTCCTCGGCTTGGCTTCTTATAAGTTGATGCTTTACTAAAATTACCCCACTAAGTACTAATGTTTATACATTGATGCTCTACACAACTTCCTTCTTCACATCAATCAATCAACTAGGTTCTATATGCCAATTTTGTCTCAACGCGATCCAAGGCCATTTACCATTCAATTTTCAATCGGGTGATCAACTCTATGTTCTGCAACGTCAGCGTCAAAATCACATTGCCAAACTGAAATGTGTGTGAAATTTTATCCCAGAATTAAACTGCAACTGCCATCCACTCTCGAGATATATGAAGATATACAACATTATTGGGGATTTCTCGATGTTGTAACTTCACATGTTCATCCTTTCAATAATCTACATATCAATAATCCATTCACCTGCAATTTCAAAGTTGTTACAACCCTTCTTCAACTTTGAAACTTGAGTAAGGATTTTCATTGTCATCAACAGACTAGCGCAGATACAGATCGGCGCATATTCATTTGACACAAACTAGCATAGATGGTTGATATATACTGACGCAAATGGTTGATACAGACTGGTGTATATCTATTTTGTGGAAACTAGCACAAATTTCTTTGACATAGATTGGCATAGATCCCTTTGATATAGATTGGCATAGATTGCTTTAACACAAATTGGTGCAAACAGCTTTGACACAGGTAAATCCAGAGTGACTTCACACGATAGGAGATATTCTAGACTCAGATCTTCTTCCACAAAATAATGATACAATTTGAAGTGGAAAGCCTTTTCATACTTTCGAGTGCCAAACTCTTTCACACTTTTGAGTGCCAAACCCTTTTGCACTCATGTTATTTTGTTGTCGCTCAAGTGGTAACAGATCTAACCCTACAATTCTTTATTTATAGTCTTTTGTTAGGGTTTATGTTTTATAAATACCCACTGTCTAATCAAACTATGACTCCACAATGCTACAAAAAAATGAGTGGCAAACCTTTTCATGCTAGGCAAGGCTAAAAAAATAGGTGTCACTCACTTTGATGATACAAAAAAATAAAATAAAAAATTGGGAAAAACCCTTTGGCACTCCAAAAAAAATGGCGTGAAATGCTTTGAGGCTCCCTCAAAAAAATAGCGTGAAACCCTTTAACGCTAAAAAGAAATTGCACAAATCCCTCTGGCACTAAAAAAAACTAGCACTAACCCTTTTGGCACCCCAACAGTACAAGAAACCCAAAAAATCTTCACTTAAAAAAAATAGTGCCATTCTCTTTGGCGTCCCAATAGTAAACAAATAAAAACATACTTAAAAAAATTAAACCAACCCACCCCCTTTGTAACATACTAAAACTTGGACATATTCTCGTTATGACCCTTTTCCAAGCTTTTCCTTACCTTTATATCCTTTTTGGCCTTGATGTTTAAATTGTAAAATTTATAGTGGTTTGGTGAACAATTGTTCCATAATTATGCCAATGGAAGGGTTTATGCACAAATACCTCAATGAAATCTTATTTAAGGATCTAAAATGATAAATCACCACTTAAATGGAACAATGGTAAATAAATTCGTGCTAGAAGTGTAAGGCCACAAACTTGCTTAATGTATTGAACAAGCTTAACTACGATGATCAAGTGCTCTAAACCTTAATATAACTTTGCATTGTGTTTTGAAATCATAAAATGATCCTAAGTTTCAAATTTGGTTCAATTTGGATGTTGTTTATGCAAGTTATGCAATTTTAGGTACATTCTGGACTTTTATTCAATTTACCCAACTAGGAGGTTTTCTTTGCAAATTATCACATGCATTATAATACTTAGATATTACCTTACCATTATAAATATTTTGAACCATGGGGCACCTAGCTTCACCTTGGTTTGAAGATGTTTCTCTCCAAGGGCATTTTAGGGATTACTCTCTTTATAAATAAGCTTATCTTTAAAAGCTATCAACCAATGGGGTTATTTCCTAGAAGTATCCATGGGATTTTTGAATCGACATTTGATATTTAAGAATCCTCTATGAGATGTCCTATTGCATGACCATGAAGCCCTAGGCTAAGGACACATGGAAAGTCCCATAGACACCTCATGCTTGCCCCCTTCTTTATAAAGCCATTCTACCCCTTCCCACCTCCCAATTTGAAAACTCTTGCTCCCCTTATCTTTACTCCAACTTAGAGTATCATTCCTACTCTATTTGTCCATGAAGGTTCTATCCCAAGGTAAAAGAGGGTGCTTACCTTAGTGAAGAAAACTCCTAGGGTTTCGAATTTGTTATATTTTGGGTTTCTAAAGCTCCTTCTTGGCGATTTTGGCCAAAACTAGTAAGTTTCCTCCTTTCCTTCCCCATTTTCATGTTGTTATTCTTCCTCCCACCTTCTTTCAGGGCGTAACCATGGCCTTCCATGGTGAAACCCCACGTAGAGCCCTTAAACACCTCATCTCCATATTCTTTTGTTAGGGGTTTTCACCTCTAAAGTGGAGAAGGTACTTCTTGCTCGAGAGAGGAGATTTGTTGGAGAAACCAACCTCTTTAGCTCTGGAACCTTACTGCTTGAACCTGTCCACCATCCTAGAGGTGAGTTTTATAACCCCTTCACATATATTGCTTACTACATCCTTAAAACTCATGCTTCTATGTTTAAAATCGATGATCTCCATCTCTATTTACCATGTTCTTCTAGGGTTTTGGTTTCTTGTTGTTTTACCTCCTATAGAAGCTCTAGTTTGGTTACCTATGAAACTCTAACCTTGATCTTGGGTCAAATGGTGTTTTCTCCATCTCTCTCACTCTTCCTCTCTCTCAAAGATTTCTAACTTGTCATTTCATGATTGGTTCATATTGAAAAATTCATATCTTTTAATCTGCTTATCCAAATTTAACAAATAAATATGTTTTGGAATTGGAAAACCAATATATATCTTATAAAAATATTTTGAAGGTCTGTTTTTAGTTTTGACTAAAGGTGATTTGGAAAATGAATTTAATGCATAAAATCCATAAAAATTTCATCTTAATCATCATAACTCTAAAATTAACATAAAATTGTTTTTTCTTAATCAGGAGAACCTAATAAGTTTGATGGTGAGGTTTTTAGAGTCAAAATCTAAGTTTTGCTGAAAAGGGTCTAAAATTAGGTTTCTATACATTAATGTGCATTATGTACTCTAATACATGTTAATACAATGAAAATAGGTAGAGAGGTACATAGACTCAATTAAGGTGGTGAAAGTTAGTAATTGATATTAGTAAGAGAGGTATGTGTATTCCTTACACCCGAAGTTGGGATAATTGCAACCAAACCCTATATTTCCCTAATGAGGCTTAAATGAACCCTAAATCTTCTATTCTTGAATCCTTTGTTATATATGCCTCTAAATCAGTATTGTTTCTCTTTGTTTGGGTCTTGTACCCCACTGCCATGTTCTAATTGATATGATGCTTTCAGTTGCAATGATTTCTTTTCTAGCATGTTGATTTTATGTACTATTTAGCAATAATAGTGGTACTTATGTACAACCACCCACATATAGGTCATGTATTAATTCACCCTGGGGAATGTCTTATTCTCTCCCATAAAAATATGTGTAGGTGATTGGGAATGTATTAATTCTCCCCTCACCTTTAGGTTGAGGTCTGGTAGGTGCCTCAACCCTACTTAGTTAAGGTAGTCATAATTATCATGCATGCAACCCTTTTATTATATTTTGTTTATGGCAAGCATCTATTTAAAAATAGCCTCATACTCTTGGAATCTACATCTTATGATGAAAACTAGTCTTTATTTACATGTTTTCTTTTCCTTGATATCCTATTCATATTTGTTGACCCATAATTTGTTTACCTTCCCCTTTTGTTGGGTGCTTTTCCAACCACCCATGTTTAGATCAAGGTGTTGAACATGACCAAGGAGAACATAGCTTCTGACATGGACCTAGCTTTTAGAGATGTTGCCTGGAGATAGATTTGAAGTAGTTTAGACTTCCATCTACTTAGATCGTTATGTTGTATCATACATGTAAACCCTTATGGAATATTATGATGTACTTTTGTAATCTTTTGTAAAAATTGAATATAGTCATTTGTTTAATACCGCTGCTACACTTTGGTTGTTTTAAATACCATTTATTGAAGTTTGAAAATTTTGCACCTATTCCATCTTACCTTTGAGTGTGTTTGGAATGGATGTTTTATTCTTCAAATTTTTTAGTAGGGAGTGGATCCCCTCTCGGGTCCCACCTCCTTACAACATGGTATCAGAGCCCATGGTAGTTGGAATCCGACTATTTCAACTTTGTCTCCCTAATTAGAACATTTGCCTCATATAGTTCCTCTTTAAGTGATAAGTTTGCCCTAGAATTGATCTATGATACACTTGAGATGATGAAAGATTGATTTAGGATCATATGAGTTTCACACTAGAAACATGTTTAGTTAACCATAATGTGATGAGCCTATTAGGTAGCTATTTGGGCATAAGTTGAAAGCAAAGGTGTCTAAAAAGGATCAGGGTTCGGGGTTGGAAAGATTTTCCTTCACACCACTAGATTAGTTTACGAGGACTCTCGAATCCATATGATACATGCTTGTCCTGAGCTGATATTGACTATCCAAAACAACATGCATGTATACAGTAGTAGAGGCACCTAAGTTGGATACTCCTAGGAATCTAATATGTTTACCTTGTCTTTCAGGTGTAATGACTTGTTTGAGGATGGCTACCTGGTATAATTCTCTTATGTCTCCTCGAACTACATGTTTGGATAGTCTATCCCTAAGAACCTCTACTTTAAAGTTTGGTGCTTAGTAAGCAATCAAAGTGCACTATGGAAGTGTGATGTATCTTATACATGGCTTAATTAGGCTCACCCTTTTACATCTAGATTAGTTTGTCTTGGTAGGTCAAACATTTTAAGGGGTGGAGAGTAGTTGGTTTTGATGATGTTTGGTTAGTTAGATTTCAAGGAAGAAATCCTTTTTAAGGGGACGGAGTCTTGTAACATGCCGAAATCTAGATACACTGAATCTAGAAACCCTAACTCCATGATTAGATCGATAGTTTTCTTAGATCCTTAGTTTTTACCAAACAAGTTGTACTTGTAACCCCACATGCGTGTTGTTATACCTAAAGAACATATAATGGTCATCTAGTGAATAGTTCACATGTTTGAACCCTAATGAATATTCCATATACATAATATGAGTAACTCACCTAATAGTGAATATGCATGATGTTGACCATGCCATAAACCATAAACGCTAATGAAATGATGAGCAAGATAATTGTAACATAATCTTGTATTTAATGCATACTAAGAATATATAGGTGAATAATAATGATCATATTGATCTAAGCCCTGGGTTGTAATCATCTAACCTTAACCTATACATCCTTAATGACATTCTTGATACATTAGTGACATTAGGTGTCATAATCAGATAACATGCTTTAATACATATAAATGATATATAATCACCAAATCATAGATTAATCAGGTTATCAATATGAAATGCATATCAACTTGTTCTTAACCAGGTTATCAATATGAAATGCATATCAACTTATTCTCTAATACACACCTAATTAATCACCTAATCATTACTTGGTATGTGAATCAAATCATTAATATATAATATATCCCACCTTGATCACTAAAATACATATAATGACTTCAATATGGATAGGAAGTAATTGGATTCACATAAAAGTGCATAATCAATCATAAGAACTGAATAAGTATCAGAAAATGATTAATTATGACATTAATGTGAGCAAGAAAGTTAATGTGACAATGTTTAATATAGGTATAAGTGATTAATGTAACATTATTTGGATTATTATAGCAAATTGGATAAAGTGTCTTATTTCATACAAAATAATCTGATATATTTCAATAAGGCGATAATGGAGTCTAAAACCAAATTATTAAAGATAATGATCAGATAAAATAATGCATATTGAGATAATTGAGTAAACTCTAATTGCCAAAAACTCAGAATGAGGTAAATATGAAATATATTTGGTTTTGAGCATAATAATGAAATATAACTCTTTTGAATATAATGAGACACACTTAAAAGAATAATGAGGATGATGTAATGTCATAATGAATATAATGCTAATAATCTAAAAATGTTAAAAAGAAATCGTAAAAGTGGAACCCTTAGTGATCCATGACAACCAGACCTATGAGGGGTTTCTTGTGAAGAATTTGAACTCCCAAATTAAAAAAAATTAAGGAGTTTGAGTTAGTGAAAGTTTTGGTGGAAGTTTTATGGTTTGGAGAAAATTACCTGGGAGTTAAAGATAAGATGTTGCATACTCACACTCCTCTCTTTGCTTGTGATTTTGAGGAAGAAATATTCTTTAAGGGGTGGAGTGTTGTAACATAATGAAAATTGGACATATTCTCGTTATGGCCCTTTTCCAAGCATTTCCTTTCCTTTATATCCTTTTTGGCTTTGTTGTTTAAATTGTGAAATTTATAGTGGTTTAGAGAATAATTGTTCTATAATTATACCAATGGAAGGTTTTATGCACAAATACCTCAATGAAAGCTTATTTAAGGATCTAAAATGCAAAATCACCACTTAAGTGGAACAATGGTAAATAAATTTGTGCTAGAAGTGTAAGGCCACAAACCTTGCTTAATATATTGAACAAGCTTAAATACCATAATGAAGTGATCTAAACCTTAATAAAGCTCTGGTATGTGTTTTTAAATCATAAAATGAGCCTAAGTTTCAAATTTGGTTCAATTTGATTGTTGTTTGTGCAAGTTATACAATTTTAGGTACATTCTGGATTTTTGCAATTTACCCAATTGGGTGGTTTTCTTTGCAAATTATCACATGCATTACAATACTTAGATATTCTCTTACCATTATCTATATTTTTAACCATGGGGCACCTAGCTTCACCTTGGTTTGAAGGTGTTTCTCTCTAAGGGCATTTTAGGGATTACCCTCTTTATAAATGAGCTTATCTTTAAAAGCTATCAACCAATGGGGTTATTTCTTTGATTGGAGAATGGTGGGGACGTCCTAGAAGTCTCTGTGGGATTTTAAAATCGACATTTTATATTCAATAAGTTTCTATGAGATGTCCTCTTGCATGGCCATGAAGCCCTAGGCTAAGGACACACTGAAAGTCCCATAGACACGTCATGTTTATTGTTGGTCTTTTACACTAACGAGTTTCAATCTTAAGAAAGATCTTTTACTCAACTTAACCAATTTCCACAAGTATACAGAAGTAGTTGTAGTTTAGGTCAAACATAAGGAGCTTTAGCAAACTAATTAAATCCAATAGTGCTAAGGTTCAACAATCTAGACTGTTTTAAAGGTGATTTGGTTGATTAGACTAGAATTTCATAATTAAACAAACCATAAATGTATTACTAAAAGAGATTAAAATTCAGAATTAGAAGTATCTTGGACTTAGGATTTCATCCACATATCATAGCATACAACATGAGCATAAAATTTAAACATACTAAGCACTTATTTAAAAGGAGAGTTGTATGTTGCACTTCACCTCTCGGTGCAAGTACACCGATCCTAACTCAATTCAACATTCCCTTGTATGAATTTCATTTTGGATCACAAACCTACTCCTCAACTCCATAATTTCCACTCTCGTAGTAAAGTAGGAGTTTCCAAGAGAGTACCTCCTTATTCTCCTACCTATCTTCTCAAATCAAGCAAAAGAGCATAAAAAATACACATAAGGTGGCCAACCATACATGCAGAAAAAGAAGAAACTGATACTCACAAGGTGGAAAAATAAGTAACATAGCATTTAGTACGAAATTTTCATGTTCCATACATGCTATTACATGGGAGATACTCTCCCATGTCCAAGAAAAGGAAACTACTCGTCCATAATAGTGTACAGCAGAAAATGCACATAAATTTTAGAGTTTAACATGATTTAGAGAAGGAAAAGTTAAGAAAACCCAAAGTGTAACCCAAGAGGAGTAGAATTCCAACTTTAGCACAAAATCCCACTCCTACAACTGCTCCAAACCGGACAAAGCTCTCTCCTAAGAAGCTTTGTGGAGTGGAGAAGCTCTGTTGCACCTTGGAGAAGAAGCTTGGAGAAGAAAAGAAGAAGAATGGGGTTCTTTAGCAAGAAACCACCTTCTTCCACCTCCAAAATCACCTTCCTTGCTCTATCCTTGCTCTGGGACGAAAGAGTTTCAAAATATGACCAAAGATAACTACTCCATAGAGTGGTTTCATCTTTTAAAATGAAAGGAGTCGTATTTGAAAATTGTTGAAACTGACAGGCACACACCGTGTCTTTCTCTGGACACGGTGTGTCCTGTCTCCTGCAGTTGTTTCTGTGTTAAGCACACATCGTGTTTGATTTAATACACGCTGTGTACTTTACCAGAAAGGCTAGACTTGGTTCTGAATTCCCAGGTACACGTCGTGTATGATTTAATACATGTTGTGTACTTTTCCAGAAAGGCTAGACTCAGTTCTGAATTCCCAGGTACACGTCGTGTCTTTTGTGGACACGCCATGTACTTTTCTTCAATGACACAAGCAATAAGCCATATGGAAATGTGCACATCGTGTCTTAAATAAGACACATTGTGTGCATTGCTGTTTCAGCAATTTTAAAGTTTTGGATGTTGCAAGGCTTGGAGAAATCCCGAATAAGACAAAATTGAGTTGGAAAACCTCCAATTGGATTCCTTCGATGCAAATATGCAATACACATCATGTGATAAGTAAAATAACAAAAAGGTGACAAGAATGATAATAGAGGCTAAATGAGAACAAAATGAACTAAATTTGTGTGTGAAAACATGTGAAAAGTTGATGTGGAAACCACACAACAAATCCCCCTAAGCTTGAACCATTGCTTGTCCTCAAGCAAAAAGAGCATAGCCACAGAAATGAAGGAATGTTCAAGCTTGTGCATGGATCAAGTGAAAAGAAGATATGTAATAAACTCAATCAAACATGTACATTAGGTTTATTTTCATAGCTATCATCTCAATTTAAACATCCAAGATTGAGAAGTTTTAGTTTAGCAATGGTGGTCACAAATTAAGTGAAACAATCAACTAAACAACACTAAACAAGATTTGGATAGTCAAGCCAAACAACTAGTGGATGTGCGGTACAAAACTTTTCAGCTATTATGGATGTTATGATGAAATCTTAGTTAACTTTAACAATCTCAGTTGAGCTCTCTTTTCAAAAGATATGACAATTGATTATTGGGATTCCGTCACTCGACTGCTAATTTAGGATTACGCACACTTGAGTGCCGATTGGGGTGTTATCTTTACCCTCTTTTGATTTTCATACCACCTAACCATCGTTGTCGGATTGGACTCACACTAGGCTAGCATGATATGTGGGTTGTTTGCCATCTTTTATTGGGTAAAGTGAGAAAAAGATAAAAGAGATTTTTGCACAACACAAGGGAGTCAACGAGAAAGTTAAGTTAACAAGATTCCATTCACAATTTTTGCAAAATTTTCACTGAAAAATTGGTTGTATATGCACTAAAAGTTTGGCAAGAGTATCTCGTATTCTGAACAGTGTTGTAGAGTTGGTTTATTCGCTAAAATTTGAGACCGTTACATGTATTTAGCAATCAAAGATGTGAAAATTGAGAGTTCAAGCTATAATTACAAACTAAGATCATGTACATGGGGAATTTCATTTTCCATTTGATTCATGCATGCTCTTTACTAATTCTTTCATATGGTCAAAAGAAATACAAGGTACAAGGTAGTTCAAGCATACAAGGTGTAAAAGTTCATTCTATCATAATAGCCTCATTTCATATTCCATGAAGGGAAGTACAGAACATGAACATAAAAGACTGAAATAAAGAACTGACATGACCAACAAAAGCAAATGACAAAAGTAAATGACAAAAGTAAATGAAACAAAAACTACATTATGGGCCGGTTGCACCCCCCCAAGCTTGAAATCTGCAGTGTCCTCACTGCATCAATTGAGCTCATGAAGGTAACAACTGGATACCTTTCATGGGTGAAAATCAATAAGAGGGGCCAGCACCCCCATGGTCAGTCTAAAAGAATTGGCTGATAAGATCATCCTCTGGGACATCCATCAGAGTAGGCTGCAAGGCATGCTCTAGCTACTGCGGCGGCGGCGGCTGATATGGCTATGGGATGGAGTAGTGGCCGTGAGAGATGTGCCACGAATCCATGTGGTGGACCATGTCATGCATCGCAGTATATTGCGTGCCCATCTGATCCAGGAAGGCGTCTATGTGATTGAACCACTGTTGCATGTAGCCGTACAAATTCCTGACATCAGGCATCGCCTAGGAATACTCCATCTGGGCACTGGTGGAGGGAGGCGGTGGAGCAGAAGAAGCAGAAGGGTTGACGGACCTGCCCCGATATCATCAGCAGCTCTGGTTGTTGCTATCTCTTCATCAGTTGCCAACATGACTTTCTAGTTGTCCTTGTTCTCTAAGGTGACATGCTCAGGATCTGGAAGGTCAACATACTGATCATCATCGAAGATCTGACGAAACTTGTTGTCACAGTTGGGAACCCTCAAGATCAAGCATGTAGAGAGAAGATATTGAATATCTACTAGGTTTCTGCATGGTGTAGCCTCAAGCCCTGTCAAATCAACGTCAAGTTTCTATGCAATCAAAGTAATTAAACTGCCACACATGATGTCATCGACGTCCCTCTTCTTCACCTTCTTGATTTCAAGGAAACGTTGAAGAATATGGAAAGCAACATTGATTTCGTGCTCATACATCATGCCCTATAAGAAAAAGAGATCTTGCTTCCCAACAACCCCTTGTGTTTCCTTCTTGGCAAAAACCCCGATACTAATAAGGCGATGAATATATCGGAAGATAGGGTTGTGGATAGAAGATGCCCTGGCTGGTTTTGCCTCATGGTGGTACTCATCAAAAATCTTGAACCAAAACTCATTGCTATGAAAAGTAGGCAGGTAAGCAATCGCACC
Organism: Alisma plantago-aquatica; assembly: GCA_963693085.1. Lineage (NCBI taxonomy): Eukaryota > Viridiplantae > Streptophyta > Magnoliopsida > Alismatales > Alismataceae > Alisma > Alisma plantago-aquatica. The sequence continues at coordinate 380,444,864 of OY856414.1, forward strand.
ATCATAGTGACACTCCAGTAACTCACAAAAATGCCGACCCAAAAGCTTGAAACATATAATACCAAAGGGCTCGAGCTTCCTCTGTGGGTCTTGCTCAGTGACGAGTGTCATCAAAAACTCATATACAAGACGGGGGTAGGTGTTTGATACCGTAAGATAGATGCAGCTCAACCCCAGGTCTTGTAGGCACATGAGGACTTCATCTTTGAAGCCCAGAGTCATCATCATCTACTGGCAAGCAAACTTAGAAGGAAGAACCCTCCTTACAATTAGGAACTGGTATGTCGGGTCTTCCTTAGGGGTGACCCCAAACTATGTAGTTGAGATGTATCCTGACGTTTGGGAGGAGCTGGCGCCATGCTTGCGGTTGCTAGTTTGCTTGAAAGAAACCATATCTGCCACTGACAGGTTAACACACATCGTGTGCTAAGAAAGACACACCATGCGTCTGAAACAGGAGGTCGGCTCAGACTGTAATGCACACGCCGTATGCAACTAGGTACACGCTGTGTACCTGGAGCTTTGTGAAAATTTACAGGTCGCGAACATCAGATTTTGGGGGAAATGGAGGGGGCGGCGGCGGGTTCTTGGACTTGGTGTGGTTGAGGTGACGACATCAGAGTAGTTGTTAACATCCTTGGCATCGGGGAGGCACTTGGAGAGGGGTATAATGGATCCCTCTTTCATGACCTTGCTGGAGAAGATGATAGTGGCTTGCTTTAGGAAGAAGATGATGGTGGTGGCTTGCTTGAAGAAGAAGAAGACGTTGGCAGCTCAAGCTTGACGCGAGTAGACCCTCCTTGTATGAGGGTGCACGACGGTGGTGGAGCAGCTGTGTAAGATCTTGAAGAGGACACAATGTGAGCAAGAGAAAGACACGACGGTGGCTTGCTTGAGCTCGAGAGAGACATGCTATGAAAAACGAACACGACGGTGGCGGCGCTCGGTCACACGGTAGCAAGGAGGCAAGGGCTAGGGTTATGGAGTCTCACACGGTTCGAATGAGAGTTTGAGTGAGAGGGACGGCCATATGCTAGGTTATAAACTTGCATTTTCATCTAAAGACATGACATGTTCAAATAAAGACATGTCATGTGTCTTTTCAGAACTCCCTTTCTGTAATAAAAGACACGTCGTGTTCTAGAACGGACACGACGTGTGACTTTTTAGAAATTCAAAAAGCCCATTTTCACTGATAACTACACGACATGTGCTAATATAGACACGCCATGTACTTTTTCTAGGTAGCTTATCCCTTTTCCTTCTGTTGTGATACACGTCGTGTCTGATTTAGGACATGACATGTACTTTTTTAGAATACTTGATGTTTCGTTTTCTACTTCAGAACACGACGTGTGCAAATAAAGGCATGCCGTGTGTTTTCCAGAAATCCTTCTGCCTTTGTTTTCTGCTTGGGGACACATCATGTCTCAATTAGAACATGTCGTGTACTTTTCCAGGTTGAGGAGAACTTGTATCTATTGATCAGCGACACGGCGTATCAAATAAAGACACGTCATGTACCTGGAGATGTAACTCGTTTGCTGTGTTTCTGGAAGTAGAGACACGCCGTGTCTTAATTAAGACACGCCATGTCTTCTTTAGTTTCTACAGAAAATGGCTTTTATCAGCACAGAGTTAACAACAGATATGTAATCGAATTGTCTAAATTATTACATTCATCCATGACAAGATTATTTACGAAATTAAAGAGTGTTTTGACTCAAATGACTAGAAAAGAAATCTATCCTAATGTGGGTTCAACTCCCATGAGGTCCTCCATTTAGAGTCTGGAGTGAGACTCTTCAATTGTCTTTCACGCTTCTTGAAGGGAGCAAGAAACTCCCTTTTGAGCTTTGTCCCTCGAGGTATACAACTTGCAACCTTGCCCAATTACTTTGAATGCTCCATCATGGCCTTGTAATTCAACAACTCCATAAGGAAAAATCTTTAACACGAGAAAAGGGTCGGACTACTTTGACTTTAGTTTTCTAGGAAATAGCTTAAGTCTTGAGTTGAACAACAACACTTGTCTCCCTCTTTGAAATCCTTCCTCCGGATTCTCTTTTCATGCCACATCTTGGTTCTTTCTTTGTAAAGCTTTGTATTTTCATATGCATCAAGTCATAGCTCTTCCAGTTCTTGTAGCTGCAAAAGATGCTTCTCACCAGCTTTCTTCATGTAAAAATTTAGGAACTTGATAGCCCATAGTGAATGATGCTCTAGTTCCATCAAAAGATGACAAGATTTACCATATATCAGCTTAAATGGGGTTGTGCCTATGATGGTCTTGTAAGACGTCTAATATGCCCATAGTGCGTCATCTATCTTTAATGCCCAATATTTCCTTGAGCTAGACACTGTCTTCTCTAGAATGCTTTTCAACTGCCGGTTAGAGATCTCTACTTGCCCGAAAGTTTGAGGATGGTAGGGCATAGAGACTTTATGTGTGACCCCATATTTAGAAAGAAGATTATTGAATTGTTTCTCAACAAAATGTGTGCCACCATCAGAGATTACAACTCTAGGAACACCAAAGTGAGGGAAGATGATTTTATGAAAAAAGCTTTACTACATACTTTGCATCTGGTGCTTGGGTTGGGATGGCCTCAACCCATTTAGAGACGTACTCAACAGCGACAAGAATATATTGGTAACCACACGAGGATGGGAATGGTCCCATATAATCAACTCCCCATACGTCGAATACCTCAATCTCCAAGATAGAGTTAAGAGGCATATCATCACGTCTAGAAATTCCTTCGGTTCTTTGACATTTATCACAATTTTTTACAAATAGATTGACATCTTTAAACAATGTTGGCCAATAGAAACCGGCATGTAGGATCTTTGTTGCAGTCTTCTCTCCTCCAAAGTGACCTCCATAAGGAGAGGCATGGCATTCAGAAATAATGGTATCTATCTCTTCTTCAGTGACACACCTTGGAATAAGTCCATCACTCCCATGTTTGAACAACAAGGGGTCGTCCCAATAGTAAAACTTCACGTCATGGAAGAACTTCTTCTTTTGTTGGCATGTCCAACCCGACGACAGTTGTCCTGTAGCAAGGAAATTTGCAATGTCTGCAAACCATGGCACTTGGGTGGACGATAGTGCATAAAGCTTCTCAATAGGCAAATGATCTTCAATAGGCAAACAATCTCCAGCATCTGTAGTCAATCTAGAAAGGTGATCGACAACATTGTTCTCTGCCCCCTTCTTATCCCAGATTTTAAGATCAAACTCTTGCAGAAGTAGTATCCAACAGATGAGATGAGGCTTTGCATCCTTTTTGTTGAGCAAATACTTAATGGAAACATGATCTGTATATACAATCACCTTAGATCCTATCAAATATTGTCAAAATTTGTCGAAGGTATACACTATAGCAAGCATCTCCTTTTTTGTGGTTGTGTAATTTATTTGTGCTTCGTCTAGGGTCTTGCTTGCATAGTATATGTCATGAAGCTTCTTATCTTTCCTTTATCCTAGAACTGCCCCCACTGCATAGTCACTTGTGTCACACATCAGTTCAAATGGAGTGTTCCAGTCCGATGGTTGAATGATTGGTGTAGAAATAAGAGCTTCCATAAGCTTGGTGAAGGCGATATGACAGTCATCATTGAATATGAATTCAGTGTCTTTGGCAAGTAAGGAATATAATGGCTTTGCTGTTTTAGAGAAATCTTTAATAAATCTTCTATAGAAACTTGCATGACCAAGGAAATTGTGGATGTCTTTGACTGAAGAAGGAGTAGACATCTTTTCAATAACTTCCACCTTGGCCCTGTCAACCTCAATACCCTTATTAGATACAACATGACCTAATACTACATCGGATTGTACCATGAAATGGCACTTCTCCCAGTTTAGTACTAGGTTTACCTCTTTACAATGGGCCAAGACTAATGACAAGTTGCATAAACATTGATCAAATGAATCTCCACAAACACTAAAATCATCCATAAAAAATTCCATTACGTTTTCAATTAAATCAGAAAATATAGCCATCATGCATCGTTGGAACGTCGCAGGAGCGTTGTAAAAGCCAAAGGGCATACGGAGATAAGCATAAGTTCCATATGTGTATGTGAAAGTGGTTTTCTTTTAGTCAGGAGGGTAGATAGGAATCTGGAAAAACCCAAAATATCCATCCAAGTAACAGAAATAATAGTGTTTTGCTAGGCGTTCAAACATTAAGTCAATAAACGACAACGGAAAATGGTCCTTTCGGGTTAATTTTTTCAAACGCCAGTAGTCAATACACATACATCAACTCGTGACAATATGTATTTGAATCAACTCATCATTGTCTCCCTTGATGACAGTTGCACCCCCCTTCTTAGGTACCACGTGTATGGCACTAACCTAAGGGCCGTCACTTATAGGATAGATGATACCAGCATCAACCAACTTAAATATTTCCTTTTTAACCACCTCAAGCATATTTTGATTTAAGCGTCTAGGCAGTTCAATGGTGGGTTTAGCATCATCCTCCATATTTATTCGTTGCATACAAACAGAGGGATGAATGCCTTTCAAATCATCGATCGACTAACCAATAACATCTTTATACAAACACAATTCGGCAAGCAATTTACTTTCTTATTCATTGGTTAACTCATTATTAATTATTATAGGAGAAGTAGAGTCAGAATCAAGGAATGTGTACCTCAGCCCTGGTGGAAGGGATTTAAGTTCTACCTTTCTTTAGACTGCATCATCTTTGGCTTTGTCATCAACAATTGCAGTGTCTTTTTCAGTAGCATCTGAGTAGGCAATAGAAAATATCCCAGAATTTTTAGATCCATTATTCATACTTTCATCATCATCACAGTAGTTCAATTTCAAATTGGAAATATCATGATCTTCTTCTACAACAGAATCAACAGAGTCCATAAAATAGATTTCTTCTATATCAGAGGGTGCTTTCATAGCATCATATACAAAAAAATCCATGGCTTCATTGCCAACTCGGAGTGTGAGTTTGCCTTTGCAAACATCGACTAGGCATCCAACAGTTCTCAGAAAGGGCCTCGCAAAAAGAATAGGGTTGGAAGGAACTTCTGCCATGTCTAACACTACAAAATCACAAGGAATATAAAGTTTACCAATCTACACTAGCACGTCTTCCACGATACCTTTGGGGTATTTGATGGAATGATCAGCCAGTTCAATGTCCATCTTAGATCTTGCCACAAAGTAGATGGGATGAGACTGATACTAGCTCTGAGGTCTACAAGACCTTTTTCAAACATGGTATTGCTAATCTTGCATGGTAGGGTGAAGGCTCCCAAGTCATCCAGCTTCTCAGGAAGTCGATTTTGAATAATAGAACTGATTCTTTCAGAAAGCATCACGGTCTCCACTTGGTCCACCTTCCTCCTTTTAGTGAGGATGTCTTTAAGGAATTTAGCATATGACGACATCTCTACAATAACCTCAGCTAGTGGAAGATTGACATGGAGTTTGTTTAGAATGTCCATAAACTTTCTAAACTTTGAATCTTCCTTTGTGTTTGCAAGCCTCTATGGAAATGGTGCATTAACTTTAATAGAAGATGGTACCTCAGCTGTACCTTTACCTTTGTCACCCATAGGGGTGTCAATCTTGTCTTTATCGGCGATCTCTACACTCTTCTCCTTGGGTGGAGAAGGTATGTGGATTTCAGCTCCACTTCTCAAGGTGATGGCATTTGCTTGTTGTCTCAGATTCACCTCTAGTTGGCTTGGAAGAGAATCGGATTGGGTGTTCTTTTGCTACGTCAAGGCTTGTTGGGCAATTTGGTTTTCCAACATCCTGGTGTGAGTGGAAATGCCATCCACTTTGGCAGAGAGTTGGGTAATCACATCCTTCAAGAGCTTGTCGTTGCCCCTTAACTCTTCATTCTGTTGCATTTGTGTGGAGATAAATTTCTCCATCATGGCCTCCAAGGAAGAACTTTGGGGTTGTTGTTGTTGTTGGTAACCCTTGTTGTTGTTGAAACCCGGTGGATTCCCATTGTTTTGTCGGTTGAAGTTTTGTTGTTGTTGCAGTTGTTGTTGTCCATGTTGGAAGTTCTGAGCATTGCTTGTATTCCGATAGGAGAAATTAGGATGATCTCTCCATCCCAGATTGTAGGTGTTGGAATAGGGATTGTATTGCTTGTTCCCCTGCATCCCAGCGACATTAGCTTGTTCTAGGCTCCCTTCATTCATATTAGGATCAAAGCATGAAGAAGATGTATGTCCCAAATTACCACAAGCTTCACATATCACTTCAGCTGATTGGATTTGCAATGCAGTCATCTTCTCGAACTTCTGTGTAAGAATATCAAGTTTAGCAGAAATTAAGTCAACGACATCAACCGTATGCTTCCCTCCTTGTTTCCCGGTTGAAGAACTAGTTGTACAAGATGATTGTGCTCTCCTATCTGATCCCCATTGGCAATGGTTGAGGGCTATGTCTTCAATGATGTCATAAGCCTCGCTATAAGATGGCTATGTATTCAATGATGTCATAAGCCTCTCTATAAGACTTAGTCATCAATGCTCCATTAGTTGCAGCATCCAGTGTCATCCGGGTGTTGTAGAATAGACCATTACATAACGTTTGAAGTAGCAGCCAGTTGGTCAACCCGTGGTGAGGGATAAGACGTTGAAGGTCTTTAAACCGCTCCCATGTATCATACAAAGTTCCTCCATCATTTTGAGAGAAGTTGGTGAGCTGATTCCTTAGTTGGGTTGTCTTGCTTGGCAGGAAATACTTTGCAAGGAAAGCATTTAGAAGTTGGTCCCAGCTCTTGATTGACTTCTTTAGAAGAGACAAAAGTCACGCCTTGGCTCTATCTCTTAGGGTGACAGTAAATAGCATTAGCTTCACTTCTTCGGTGGATACACCATTGATTTTGAAAGTATTCATATACTCCAAGAACTCAGCCACATGAAGATTTGGATCTTCATTGACTGTACCTCTGAAGCGGTTCTGTTGTATCATCTACATCATAGAAGGAGCAATAGAGAAATTGTTCGCTTCAACTGCAGGCAAGTTAATGGCTCCACAAATGTTTGTGGCAACCGACATTGTGAAATCCTTCAAAGGACAGTCGTCCTCCATGGTTGGATCCTTTGGTGTAGCTTCTTCAAAAGACGAAGAAGATGGTGATGGTGATGATGGTGGAATATCTCTTAGCAGTGGTTGTTCTACTCTTCTTGCCCTTCTTAAGCTTGAAAAAGTACGCTCGATCTCAAGGTCTAGCAACACAGATGTTTGAAGACCTCTTAGCGAGCGACGCATACAACCTGAAAAATAGCTAGAAAAATTGAGAACAGAACTAAAAGATATATGGAAATTTGAAAATGGAAATGATGATCTAATCTCAAATATAAGTTAGCACTTGTTACTCTAATTAGATTAACTGTAGCTCCCCGACAATGGTACCAAAAACTTGTTGGTCCTTTACACTAATGAGTTTCAATCTTAAGAAAGATCTTTTACTCAACTTAACCAATTTCCGCAAGTATACAGTAGTAGTTTAGCAAACCAATTAAATGCAATAGTGCTAAGGTTCAACAATCTAGACTGTTTTAAAGGTGATTTAGTTAATTAGACTAGAATTTCAGAATTAAACAAACCATAAATGGATTACTAAAAGAGATTAAAATTCATAATTAGAAGTATCTTGGACTTAGGATTTCATCCACATATCATAGCATACAACAGGAGCATGAAATTTAAACATACTAAGCACTTATTTTAAAGGAGAGTTGTATGGTGCACTTCACCTCTCGGTGCAAGTACAACGATCCTAACTCAATTCAACATTCCCATGTATGAATTTCATTTTGGATCACAAACCTACTCTTCAACTCCATAATTTCCACTCTCGTGGTAAAGAAGGAGTTGCCAAGAGAGTACCTCCTTACTCTCCTACCTATCTTCTCAGATCAAGCAAAAGAGCATAAAACATACACATAAGGTGGCCAGCCATACATGCAGAAAAAGAAGAAATCGGTACTCACAAGGTGGAAAAACAAGTAACATACCATTTAGTATGAAATTGTCATGTTACATACATGCTATGACATGGGAGCTACTCTCCCATGTCCAAGAAAAGGAAACTACTCATCCATAATAGTGTATAGTAGAAAATGTACATAAATTTTAGAGTTTAACATGATTTAGAGAAGGAAAAGCTAAGAAAGCCCAAAGTGTAACCCAAGAGGAGTAGAATTCCAAATTTAGCACGAAATCCCACTCCTACAGCTACTCCAAACCAGAAAAACCTCTCTCCCAAGAAGCTTTGTGAAGTGGAGAAGCTCTGTTGCACCTTGGAGAAGAAGCTTGGAGAAGAAAAGAAGAAGAATGAGGTTCTTTGGCAAGAAACCACCTTCTCCCACCTCCAAAATCACCTTCGTTTCTCTAGCCTTGCTCTGGGACAAAAGAGTTTCAAAATATGACCAAAGATAATTGTTCTATAGAGTAGTTTTGTCTTTTAAAATGAAAGGAGTCGTATTTGAAAATTGCTGAAACTGACAGGCACACACCATGTCTTTCTCCGGACACGGCATGTCCTGTCTCCTGCAGTTGTTTTTGTGTTAAGCACATGTCGTGTTTGATTTAATACATGTCATGTACTTTATTAGAAAGGCTGGACTCAGTTCTGAATTCATAGGTAAACGTCGTGTATGATTTAATACACGTCGTGTACTTTTCCAAAAAGGTTAGTCTCGGATCTGAATTCCCAGGTACACGTCGTGTCTTTTGTGGACACACCGTGTACTTTTCTTCAGTGACAGAAGCAATAAGCCATTTAGAAATGTGCATGCCATGTCTTAAATAAGACACGTCATGTGCATTGTTGTTTCAGCAATTTTAAAGTTTTGGATGTTGCAAGGCTTGGAGAAATCCCGAGTAAGGTGAAATTGAGTTGGAAAACCTCCAATTTGATTCCTTCGATGCAAATCTGCAATACACATCATGTGATAAGTAAAATAACAAAAAGGTGGCAAGAATGATATGAATAGAGGATAATGAGAACAAAATGAACTGAATTTGTGTGTGAAAACATGTGAAAAGTTGATGTGGAAACCACACAACACTTGCCCCCTTCTTTATAAAGCCATATATACCCTTTCCAACCTTCCAATTCAAAAAATCTTGCTCTCCTTATTTTTAATCCATCTTAGAGCATCGTTCCTAATCTATTTGTCCACAAAAGTGTTGTCCTAAGGTAAAAGAGGGGGCTTACCTTGGCGAAGAAAACTCCTAGGGTTCCGAATTTGCTCTATTTAGGGTTTCTGAAGCTCCTTCTTGGTGATTTTGACCAAAACTAGTAAGTTTCCTCCTTTACTTCCTTATTTTCATGCTTTTCATTTTCCTTCCACCTTCTTTCAGGTCAGAACCATGGCCTTCCATGGTAAAACCCCACCTAGAGCCCTTAAACACCTCACCTCCATGTTCTTTTACTAGGGGTTTTCACTTCTAAAGTGGAGAAGGTACTTCTTGCTCGAGATAGGAGCTTTGTTGGATAAAACAACCTCTTTAGCTCAGGAACCTTGCTACTTGGACCTATCCACATTCCTAGAGGGGAGTTTTATAACCCCCTTCTCATATATTGCTTACTACATGCTTAAAACTCATGCTTCTATGTTTAAAATCGAAGATCTCCATGTCTATTTACCATGTTCTTCTAGGGTTTTGGTTTCTTACTATTTTACCTTCTATAGAAGCTCTAGTTTGGTTACCTATGCAACTCTAACCTTGATCTTGGGTCAAATGGTGTTTTCTCCCTTTCTCTCACTCTTCCTCTCTCTCAAAGATTTCTAACTTGTCATTTCATGATTGGTTCAAATTGAAAAATTCATATCTTTTAATCTGCTTATCCAAATTTAACAAATAAAAAAATTAATATATATCTAATAAAAATATTTTAAAGGTCTGTTTTTTAGGTTTGACGAAAGGTGATTCTTGAAAAATGAATTTAATGCATAAAATCCATAAAAATTCCATCTTAATCATCATAACTCCAAAATTAACATATAAATATGCTTTCTTAATTAGGAGAACCTAAGTTCATTGGCTAGGTTTTTAGAGTCTAAATCCAAGTTTCATTGAAAAGGTTCTCAAATTAGGGTTTCTATACATTAATGTGCATTATGTACTCTAATACATGTTAATACATTGAAAATAGGCAAAGAGGGACTTGGACTCAATTAAAGTGGTGAAAGTTAGTAATTGATATTAGTAAGAGAGGTATGTGCATTACTTACACCCTATGTTGGGGTAATTTCGACCAAACCCTATATTTCCCGAATGAGGCTTAAATGAACCCTAAATCTTCTATTCTTGAATCCTTTGTTATATATGCCTCTAAATCAGTATTGTTTCTCTTTGTTTGGGTATTGTACCCCATTGCCATATTCTAATTGATATGATGATTTTACTTGCCATGATTTCTTTTCTAGCATGTTGATTTTATGGACTATTTATCTATAGTGGTGGTACTTATGTACAACCACCCATAGATAGGGCATGTATTAATTTGCCCGGGGGAATGTCTTATTCTCCCCCATAAAAATATGTGTAGGTAACTAGGAATGTATTAATTCTCCCCTCATCTATAGGTTAAGGTCCATTAGGTGCATCAACCCTACTTAGTTAAGATAGTCATAATTATCATGTATGCAACCCTTTTATTATATTTTGTTTATGGCAAGCATCTATTTAAAAATAGACTCATACTCTTAAATCTTTGTCTTGTGATGAAAACTAGCCTTTATTTACATGTTTTGTTTTCCTTGATATCCTATTCATATTTTTTGACACATACTTTGTTTTCCTTTCCATTTTGCTGGGTGATTTTCAAACCACCCAGGTTTAGATCAAGGTGTTGAACATGATCAAGGAGAACATAGCTTCCAACATGGATCTAGCTCTTGGAGATGTTCCCTGGTGATAGATTTGAAGTAGTTTAGACTTCCCTCTACTTATATCCTTATGTTGTATCATACATGTAAACCCTTATGGGATATTTAGTAATCTTTTTTTTAAATTGAATATAGTCATTTGTTTAATTCTGCTGCTACACTTTGGTTGTTTTGAATACCATTTATTGAAGTTTGAAAATTTTGCACCTATTCCAACATGCCTTTGAGTGTGTTTGGAATCAATGTTTTATTCTTCAAAATTTTTAGTAGGGAGTGGATCTCCTCTTGGATCCCACCTCCTTACAACATGGTATCGGGGCCCATGGTAGTCAGAATCTGACTATTTCAACTTTTTCTCCCTAATTAGAACCCTTGCCTCATATAGTTCCTCTTTAAATGACATGTTTGCCCTAGAATTGATCTATGCTACACTTGAGATGATGAAAGATTGATTTAGGACCATAAGAGTTTTGCACTAGAAACACGTTTAGTTAACCATAATGTGATGAGCCTATTAGGTAGAAATTAGGGCATAAGTTGAAAGCAAAGGTCTCTAGAAAGGATCAGGGTTTAGGGACTGGTAAGATTTTGCTTTGCACCACTAGCTTGGTTTATGAGGACTCCCAGACTTCCGGATCCATATGATACCTGCCTGGCCTGAGCTAATATTGATTGTCCAAAATAGCATGCTTATAGATGGTAGAGCCTTACGAACCTAAGTTGGATACTCCTAAGAACCTAATATGTTGACCTTGTCTTTCAGGTGTAATGACTTTTTTGAGGATGATACCCAATATAGTTCTCTTATGTCCCCTAGAACCACATGTTTGGATAGTCTATCCCTAAGAACCTAGACTTTGAAATTTGGTGTTTAGTAAGCAATCAGAGTGCACATTGGAAGCGTGATAGATCTTGTACATGGCTTAGTTAGACTCAACCCTTTTACCTCTAAATTAGTTTGTCTTGGTAGGTCAAACCTTTTAAGGGGTGGAGAGTAGTTGGTTTGATGATGTTTGGGGAGTTAGATTTCAAGGACAAAATCCTTTTTAAGGGGATGGAGTCTTGTAACAAATGAAAATCTAGCTACACTGACTCTAAAAAACCTAACTCCATGATTAGGAAGATAGTTTGCTTGGATCCTTAGTTTTGACTAAACAAGTTATAGCTGTAACCCCACATGCGTGATATTATACCGAAAGAACATATAATGGTCATCTAATGAATAGTTCACATGTTTGAACCCTAATGAATGTATAATATACATAATATGAATAACTCACCTAATAGTGAATATGCATGATGTTGACCATGTCATAAACTGACAAACGCTAATGAAATGATGAGCAAGATAATTGTAACCTAATCTTGTATTTAATGCATACTAAGAATGTATAGGTGAAGAATAATGATCATATTGACCTAAACCCTAAGTTGTTATCATCTAACCTTAACCTATACATCCTTCATGACATTCTTGATACATTAGAGACATTAGGTGTCATAATTAGATAACATACTTTAATACACATAAATGATACATAATCACCAAATCGTAGATTAACCAGGTCATCAATATGAAATGCATATCACCTTGTTCTCTAATACACACCTAATTAATAACCTAATCATTACTTGGTATGTGAATCAAGTCATTAATATGTAATATGTCCCACCTTGATCACTAAAATACATATACTGACTTCAATATGGATAGGAAGTAATTGGATTCACATAAAAGTGCATAATCTTCATAAGAACTGAATAAATATAAGAAAATGATTAATGATGACATTAATTTGAGCAAGAAAGTTAATGTGACAATGTTTAATATAGATATAAGTGATTAATGTGGCATTATTTGGATTAATTATAGAAAATTAGATAAAGTGACTTATTCCATATAAAATAATCTGATATAATTCAATAAGGTGATAATGGAGTCTAAAACCAAATTATTAAAGATAATGATCAGATATAAGAATACATATTGAGATAATTGAGTGAACTATAATTGCACTAAAACTCATAATGAGGCAAATAAGAAATATATATGGTTTCGAGCATAATAATGAAATATAACTCTTTTGAATATAATGAGACACACCTAAAAGAATAATGAGGATGATGTAATGTCATAACGAATATAATGATAATAATCCAAAAAATGTTTAAAAGAAATTGTAAAAGCGGAACCCTTAGTGATCCATGACAACCATACCTATGAGGAGTTTCTTGTGAAGAATTTGAACTCCCCAGTTAAAAAAATAAAGGAGTTTGAGTTCATGAAAGTTTTGGTGGAAGTTTTATAGTTTGAAGAAAATAACCTGGGAGTTGAATATAAGATGTTGCATACTCACCCTCCTCTACTTGCTTGTGATTTCAAGGACAAAATCTTCTTTAAGGGGTGGAGTATTGTACATATTGAAACTTGGACATATTCTCTCTATGGCCTTTTCCAAACTTTTCCTTTCCTTACTATCCTTTTTGGCCTTGATGTTTAAATTGTGAAATTTATAATGGTTTAGTGAACAATTGTTCAATAATTATACCAATCGAAAGGTTTATGCACAAATACCTTAGTGAAAGCTTATTTAAGGATCTAAAATACAAAATCACCACTTAAGTGGAATAGTGGAAAATAAATTCGTGCTAGAAGTGTAAGGCCACAAACCTTGCTTAATGTATTGAACAAGCTTAAATACCATAATTAAGTTCTCTACACCTTAATAAAACTTTGTGATGTGTTTTGAAATCATTAAATGTGCTTAAGTTTCAAATTATGTTCAATTTGGATGTTGTTTGTACAAGTTATGCAATTTTAGGTACATTTTGGACTTTTATGCAATTTACCCAATTGGGAGGTTCACATGCATTAAAACACTTAAATATTCCCTTACCATTCTTGATATTGCACCTTGGTTTGAAGGTGTTTCTATCCAAGGGCATTTTAGATATTACCCTCTTTATAAATGAGCTTATCTTTAAAAGCTATCAACCAATGGGGTTATTTCTTTGTTGGAGGATGGTGGGGATGTCCTAGAAGACTCCATGGGCTTTTAGAACTGACATTTTACATTCAAGAAGCCTCTATGAGTTGTCCTCCTACATGGCCATGAATCCCTAGGCTAAGGACACATGGAAAGTCCCATAGACACCTCATGCTTGCCCCCTTCTTTATAAAGTCATATCTACCCCTTCCCACCTCCCAATTTGAAAAGTCTTGCTCTCCTTATCTTTACTCCAGCTTACAACATCGTTCCTACTCTATTTTGAAATGAAGGTGTTGTCCCAAGGTAAAAAAGGGTGCTTACCTTGGTGAAGAAAACTCCTAGGGTTCCGAATTTGCTCTATTTAAGGTTTCTAAAGCTCCTTCTTGGTGATTTAGACCAAAACCGGTAGGTTTCCTCCTTTCCTTCCCTGTTTTCATGCTTTTCGTCTTCCTCCCACCTTCTTTCAGGTCAGAACCATGACCTTCCATGGTGAAATCCCACCTAGAGCCCTTAAACACCTCATCTCCATGTTCTTTTGTTAGGGTTTTCACCTCTAAAGTGGAGAAGGTACTTCTTGCTCGAGATAGGAGCTTTGTTGGAGAAACTAGCCTCTCTAGCTAGGGAATCTTACTGCTTGAACCTATCCACCTTCCTAGAGGCTAATTTTATAACCCTCTTCTCATATTTTGCTTACTACATGCTTAAAACTCATGCTTATGTGTTTGAAATCAATTATCTCCATCTCTATTTACCATGTTCTTCTACGATTTTGGTTTCTTGATGTTTTACCTTCTCTAGAAGCTCTAGTTTGGTAACCTATGCAACTCCAACCCTGATATTGGGTCAAATGGTGTTTTATCCATCTCTCTCACTATTCCTCTCTCTCGATGATTTCTGACTTGTCATTTCATGATTGATTCAAATTTTAAAATTCATATCTTTTAATCCTCTCATCCAAATTTAACAAATAAATATGTATTGAATTGGACAATTAATATATATCTAAAAAAATAATTTTCAAGGTCTGTTTTTGAGGTTTTACGAAAGGTGATTTTTGGAAAATGAATTTAATGCATAAAATCCATAAAAAGTCCAACGGAATCATCATAACTCCAAAATTAACATAAAAATATTTTTTCTTAATTAGGAGAACCTAATAAGTTC
This sequence comes from Alisma plantago-aquatica, assembly GCA_963693085.1. Classification (NCBI taxonomy): domain Eukaryota; kingdom Viridiplantae; phylum Streptophyta; class Magnoliopsida; order Alismatales; family Alismataceae; genus Alisma; species Alisma plantago-aquatica. The sequence continues at coordinate 380,459,926 of OY856414.1, forward strand.
ATTGGTGAGGATTTTAGAGTTAAAATCCGAGTTTCACTAAAAAGGGTCTAAATTTGGGGTTTCTATACATTAATGTGCATTATGTACTCTAATACATGTCAATACATTGAAAATAGTTAGAGAGGAACTTGTACTCAATTAAAGTGGTAAAAGTTAGTAATTGATATCAATAAGAGAGGTATGTGCATTCCTTACATCCTATATTGGGATAATTGCAACCAAATCCTATATTTCCCTAATGAGGCTTAAATGAACCCTAAATCTTCTATTCTTGAATCCTTTATTATATATGCCTCTAAATCAATATTATTTCTCTTTGTTTGGGTCTTGTACCCCACTGCCATGTTCTACTTGATAGGATGTTTTTACTTGCCATGATTTCTTTTCTAGCATGTTGATTTTCTCCCCCATAAAAATATGTGTGGGTGACTGGGAATGTATTAATTCTCCCCTCACCTATAGGTTGAGGTCTAGTAGGTGCCTCAACCCTACTTAGTTAAGGTAATCATAATTATCATGCATGCAACCCTTTTATTATATTTTGTGTGTGGCAAGCATCTAATTCAAAATAGCCTCATACTCTTGAAATCTTCGTCTTATGAAGAAAACTAGCCTTTATCTACATGTTTTCTTTTCCTTGATATCCTATTCATATTTGTTGACACATACTTTATTTTTGTTTCCCTTTTACTGGGTGATTTTCCAACCACCCAGGTTTAGATCAAGGTGTTGAACATGACCAAGGAAAACATAGCTTCCAACATGGACCTAGCTCTTGGGAAAGTTGTCTGGAGACAGATTTGAAGTAGTTTAGACTTCCCTCTACTTACATCCTTATGTTGTATCATATATGTAAACCCTTATGGGATATTATGATGTACTTTTTTAATCTTGTATGAAAATTGAATATAGTCATTTATTCAATTACGCTGCTACACTTTGCTTGTTTTGAATACCATTTATTGAAGTTTGAAAATTTTGCACCTATTCCAGCATATCTTTGAGTGGGTTTGGAATGGATGTTTAATTCTTCAATTTTTTTTAGTAGGGAGTGGATCCCCTCTCGGGTCCCACCTCCTTACACCCTTTGTCACTCTTACGATAAACAAAATAACAAATAAATAATAATCAGTGTTGTTCAATCCTTAAATCACCAATATTAACTCGTAAAATACCATGATAGACATTATTTTAGTTCCTTATAATTCATCTCCAGAGGGGGACTTATGTGAGGATTTGAAAAAGTATCCCATTGATCTTTTGAACCCACCTATACTAGTTTAGCAATGCTCATTTTGTCATAAAAGTCCTACCGTGGTAGGTATTCTCTTCCAAGATAGATTTAGTTTTAAGCCCTACCAAGGTAGGCAATTTCTATTTTGATGACATCTTTTGTAATTTTACAACCCAAGCTTTTTTCTTTTTTGTTTTTCACGTGTTTTTGGTGGCTCTCGATTATGAGTTTTCTCAATCAATGAGCATATTCACATACCAATCTAGACAAAGCAATATTATCCATGCTGATAATTCTCTTTAACCAAAAATGTGTGTCAGACAATCTCAAGATATCAGCCCCCAACATGGGTGGATTCACCAACTGTCTTGGACTTCATCTTGAGAGGGGCAAACTGTTGACACCTCATTTTTGGGACCCCATAAAATCCTTGCAATTTGAGTTACTTATATAGTTTGAGTCACGTCATATTACAATGTGTGAAAAACTAAATTTCTCCTAAAGGAATCAAACATGGGCCCACCGAAAACATTTTTGTCAATTCAGTGCAACACCAATTTGCACAAAGTTCATCCAAGATGTAGACCCACATCAAACTTAGCAAAACCTTAATTTTTGATTCCAATGGGTCTTGAACCCTAACGGAAAAAATTTACACATTATCTAGATTGAGGAGAGACCTACAAAAAATCTAACCTGACCTTACTAATTATGGTAGCAAATCCAATTTGCACCCAGATTAGACAAAGTATGGACCTTATTCTTTCTAGAATCTTCTAAAAAGAATCTCATTTTTAAGTCAAAGTATTTTGCACCCAAATGTGTCAAACCATACCGTACACGTTTTGAGTCCCCTTTTACATATCATAATGAGCATGATAGGGTTCCAAAATGTGTCAAATTGATTCACACTTTTTTTCTTCAAAAAAGGACACCTAGGTGCCAAAGGATACCAGACCCAGATGTGTCAAATCATACCTCACACATTTGGGATTCCCATATAGTAGGTAAGGTTGGGAACCAAAAGGTTTTACACCAAAATGTGTCAAATTGGTTCACACATATTTGATTTTTTTTGGGAAATGAGAACTTGGGCGCCAAACACATTCGTGCCAGAAAGTGGCAACCAAATCTGCCCCATCAAAGCCAATTAGGAAGCGTAATTGAGGGCCACTTGGTATCCCGTTGACCACCTTGAGAAAGAGTGGGCATAAGTTGGGAGAAAGAGGGAAAAAACCACCTCGAAAACTCCCTCGACTCTTAGAAAATGAGAGGGAGGACCCCAAAAGAAGCCCCCCAGCTCTCCCGCTTTGCTGCTTCCTGAGATCCTAGATGACTGAGAGGAGAATGAGAGAGAGAAATAGAGAGACAAACATATCCTATTGTAAAACCGATTTGCGCTTAAGGGTGTGAAACCCTTTCGTGATGAGAAGAGACAAAGCCATTGGCGCCCAGAATTGTGAAAGCGATCAGCACCAGATCGGATCGACGTCTGCTTCTAACCCAACACAGTCATCGGAGACTTCCTAAAGCACACATTTACTCTACGCCTTAGAAGTGTGAAAGTGTAACATCCCAGGATTTGAGGCCTCGGATAACATAATCTTAAAAGGAATGATTGGACTACCCATATCACCAAGGTGTACCTCCTTTTTTGGGAGCCCATCACTAAAGAACTCCATAGTTAAGTGTGCTCATCTTGGAGTAGTACTAGGATGGGTGACCAGTCGAGAAGTTGACCCCAGCTTGCGCATGAGTGAGGATACAGTGTGCAGTTAAGGCTAGTGGCGGTCTGTGGGGCCAGTCGTCATTCCTAAAAACTCTACTAGAGCCTAGGGTAGTGGGACCAGACATTACAAATGGTATCAGAGCCATAACCCCTCCAGTAGGTGGGGCCCTCATGGACATGTGTCATACCAGTCTTGAGTTGTGCGGTCCAGGCATGCAGGAAAGGGTTGTCCATGGTTGACGTAGCCACCCTTACGCTGGTATTCCGTGATCGGAAGTTGGGTGTCCATGGGCCATTGTGGGCCTGTACTGAAATGGGGTCAGATTATGAGGACATATAGTTGAGCCTTGACGAGGACGTCAAGAGTCTAAGTGGGGGAAATTATAACATCTCAGGGTTTGAGGCCTCAGATAACATAATCTTAAAAGGAATAATTAGACTACCCATATCACCAAGGTGTACCTCCTTTTCTGGGAGCCCATCACTAAAGAACTCCATAGTTAAGCATGCTTAGCTTGGAGTAGTACTAGGATGGGTGACCAGTCGGGAAGTTAACCCCAGCTTGTGTGTGAGTGAGGATAAAGCATGTAGTTAAGGCTAGTGGTGGTATGTGGGGCCAGTCGTCATTCCTAAAAACTCTACTAGAGCCTAGAGCAGTGTGCCCGAGCGTTACAGAAAGCCTTTCACACACATAAAATATCAAAGCAAGGTGAGAGCACATAAATCATTTTTCTTCCTCATTTTTATATGAAACCCTCACAATATTGTTTTAATAGGCAATTTGGGGTACTTATTTCCGATCCATTCCCAATTTGTAAATAAGTATGCTTAATCTAGATTTCTATACATTGTCCTTCCTTATCCGCTTGAGTCATTTTTTGGTTTTTTGGATTTTTTCTAACTAAAATCTGGTGGCGACTCCAAATATTTTCCCATTTTTGGTTTTCATTGAAAAACATACAACATCGACTCTAACACCACTATAGGATTTTTAGGGAGGAGGTGTAGCAGAATATTAAAAATTTCTTCTTGATATCCCCATGCCTATGGATCCGTCGTAGATATAAAACTTCAATACATAAAAAAATAAAATAGGTGCAAAGGTGATACCTTTGTCATGCATGTTGCCCAACAATAATATGCGTATTTTCTCATTGAAGATCTTGATCTTCCGAATTCAAGCCAAGTTGGGAACTGAGAGATCTAGATGGAGGAGAGAGGCTCCAAATTGTCCTTTGCATTACAACCTTTTGTCATCTTGTAGAAGATGTACTCCAAGCCTCTACATCTTGTGCCTTGGAGTCTACTTTTTCCAAAAAAATGAGGGAAGACATGGTGCACCACCTTGGTCACCTCATTAAAGGAACATAAGTTATAGACGTTCTAGTTGTCTCTAGACTTCCATTCTTCTCCTTATTAGGTGGCAGCCTTCAAGTTTCTCTTTCTTTAGGAGATAGAGAGGATGGCCAACTTATCTCACAAGTTGTGCCTCAAAGATGTGTCTCACTCTTTAGAAGGTGTCTCCTTTATATAGAAGATTCATGGAATTGGGAAAAACATAATTCCAACACATTTCCAATTATCAATCCAAGAAACATTTTAATAGTGAAATCTTAGAGTGGATTTTGATTGACAGTTCATGTCTCATTATCACCTGATTCCAGCCGCTAGTTCCCAATCACATTAGCTGATCGACTGATCATGAGATTCTAGATCTAGACCTAACTTATTTTCCAATTTTAGACTTTCTCTCTAACATTGTGATTGCCTGATCAACTGCCCTAATTGGCTTATCACATGTGACGTGGGATTTTATCGCACTAACAAACTCACTCGGGGTTGAAATCCCCGAGCTTTTACTAAAACCAAAGTGTAATAATACCACCCGCAAGTGGACGAGTCTTATCGCAGTATAGTTAAGGATCGAACCCAATGGACAACATTTTTAAGAATCCATTATCAGTCTAATCTAGTTCGAGTTAAGACTAATATTTAGAACGATTAGTTGATTTGAGGTTAATTAAACTAGTTGCAAGAAAGTAAAAGCTGAATTAAAGTTGAGTTTAGATCAATGATATGGAATCGCTGGGATGGTATCGGGTTTCATCACCGCTACGCATGCAAACACATTCAATCGCAAACAATCCAGGCAAGATAAAACAATCCAAATGGAGCTGCTGCAGAACCCCCCATACGGGCGTTAGGTTCGCGTAAGCATCGCCTTAGGCATCAGGTGTCTCGTCACCAACTAGATCACTCACTTACGGCTCCGAAGATACAAAAATTTGACGAAGGTTGTGGGCCCCCTATATAGGTGTTAGGCACACAGAAGCATCACCGAAAGCTAGATGGCTCGTCCCCTCGCGGATCATACACTTACGACCTCAAAGAAATCCCATTCTATTTCTAGTTTGGGAGTCAACCGCATTAATCGATAAGCAAGCAGGTGAAAGATCTACAAACTAACATGGACGATAAACAAAGACGATACAAATCCAACTAAGGCTGTGGTCCTCCCTGAGGGATGTTTAGACCACAAAAGCATCACCGTAGGCTAGATTTCTCGTCCCCTAACGGATCATACACTTATGACCTCAAGGAATCTTATCGGAAGTTCTCATCAAAGAGTCGAACTTTGTAAACCGCCATTCCATTCCACATATAGAAGATTTCACAATATAGAAAAGAACAAGATGAAAGCAAGTAGATAATCAACTACAAATATATCAATTAATAATGAAATGGAAAGTTATATACATTGCCATGGAGAGTTTAACAAAAGAACATGAATTGCATGGGCAGCGCGGCTAATCCCCGCACCCCAGTGAAAGGGTACTACTCGCTCATGATGCGAGAAACAAGAAGAATAAGAAAGAGAGAGAAATCTACCATGAACTTGGTGTTGAAGGTGGTAGCAGCTCAGTGAAGAAGATATGACTTTCTATGTCATGTCGGAGCAGATTTGGACACGAACGGGAGATGCCAAGATAGACCGGACAGTCTCCCTCACTCCGTCTTCCTTTTCTCCTCAGTCTCCTTGGTTGCAGCACGGACAGTAGGTGGAATGAGACTGGCGTGGACTGCACTGGATTTGGATCACACCTGTGTACAGGCAGCCTGTCGGCGTCCCGGAACCAATCCCCTAAATGAGGACCCTTGGGGTCCTATTTATAGGCACATGACTGCCCAAACGGTTTAGGAGATCTTTTCTTTCTCAAACGGTTTACTAATATTATGGCCAAATGGTCTGGCAAAAATCTATTCCAAACTATCTTTGCTGCCTTGACTTTTCCATACGGTTTGCTTAAACGGTCTTCGTATTATGCTGCTCATTCGGTTTGGAAACCGACAAACCTCCAAATGGTCTTCGAGCAAGAGGCAAATGGTCTTGTTGATTTTGGTACCAAAGGGATTCCAGCCTTACGGACTTGCGCCTCTCGGTCTTGGCTTCACGGTCTTGAGACCGTGAGAGGCTTCACGGTTTTACTCACTGTTCAATCTTCACTACTCAATGACCCAAACAGTCTTGCATTGATGGGGCAAACGGTCAACGTCGCTCAATATGCCCTCATTCTTCGCTCAATCCAGATGGTTTGCTGCTCATTCAGTCTTCATGCTGCTGTTCCAGATAATCATACAGTTTGCTCTATTTGGTCAAGCAAGTTGCTCAAGGGACCAAGGGCGGCGGCTATGCAGTCAGTGTCACAACTGTGTGGCGTCGAGGAAGGTAACAAGGAGGGTCGGTGTGATCGTGGTAGTCGGACGAATCGAAGAGAAGAAGTGCTGCTTGGCGGAGGTGCAGAGGTAGGAGATGACGCGCCACGGCCGTGATGCCTTGCACGGGCGTGGCGGATGAGAACTTGGGCTCTGATGGCATTGTGCCACGGTCGTGGTGAGGCTATAGCCCCATGACCGTGCCGCCTTGCACGGGCGTGGCGGGTGAGAGCATGGGTATTTTTGGTGGTGTGCCACGGCCGTGGTGTGTCAAACACGGTCGTGGCGGTTGGAGGCTAGGCACTGTTTGGCGATGCACCACGGCCGTGGCGAGAAGAACACGGTCGTGGCGATTGTTTTGCTTCATGATCTTGATCTGTTGTTGCACATGCTTGAGTTAGACTTCAAACGGTTTCTGCTGGTCTATTGGTTTTGAGACTATTTGGGCTCAAACGGTCTTGAGACCGAATGGGCTCAAACGATCTTGAGACCGAATAGGCTCAAACGGTTTTGATACCGAATGGGCTCAAACGGTCTTGAGATCGAATGGATGGAATTGCTTGGTTAGATCGCTTGATCAGGGCCAAGAGTGAGCGAAGGTGGCCCCCAACTGCTTATTCAACTTTATCAAGACCTGCATTAAATCAACATAAATTCGATCAAAACTTTGATAATCGAATTAATTGAGTAAATTTGCATATTATAATGCATTTTGATGTATAATGAGTGAAATAGAACATATAGAGTTGAAATTGTCCCAAAGTGATATTTGAATTCCATGATGAATATACATTCATCAAAATATCCCAAACTTAAACGTTGCTCATCCTCGAGTAATACAAAATCTAAAATAGTCACCAAATGAATACTTTCAATTCACGTGATTGTTTTATCTTCACATCACGAATATTTTCTTTCTGCTTAATATGACTAAGTATCTCAACCTCCTGAGACCACTAAATACATCTTACCATATCTTCGTTCCTGAGTTCATTTTCCAATATCACTTCCTCCTCACTTTTTCCAACAACAAGCATGTCAAAGAGTTTTGTAAGAGTCCAGAGACACCCGCAGAACAACAAGTGTGCATTTGATCTGACACTGGTGTTTTTTCAGGATAGGGTAGGCATTCATTATGCCATTAGGTAGAAAATGGAGTGAATGGTAGTATGGAAGGAAGAAATAAATCTATCCTCTATTCAACTCAAGATTTTTATTATTTTATTTGCAATTTTATTTATTGCATTTTTTTGTGTGAATCTCTCCTCTATTCGACTCGAGATTGCATTCTTTTTGTGTGCGATTTGGCATCTTTTTGTTTGAAAATCTCTCCTCTATTCGACTCGAGATTGCATTTTAGGTGGTACACCCATATTTATTTGTTAGGGGTATGGAGGAAGCGGATATAGAGGGAAGTGGTGTGCCACCCCGAACTTAGGGTTTGGCACCCTTTTGGTTGTTTTGTTTCTTTTTTATGGATGGAGAGATACGAAGATGGCGGAAGAAGTTTAGAAGAGAGTTCATATCAGAATGCAACTTGATTTATAATTCAGTGCACCAGGTCGTTCTCTTTATCATATTGTGCTCAAATAATGACTTGATGAGGATCCAGTGGAGATTCCATATTATTGTTCCTCTAGTCAGTTAGGAAGCACGACGTGTTTGATCCCTATCAGTTCGAAAGACACTTATCATTTTTGCATAAGTATCATGATGTTAGGAATCATAAGCTTTACAAGATGATTTCAATCAAAAGGCTTGTTTCAAAAAGTGGTCCTTTTGAGGATCTACTTTGAATAAGGAGGATATAATGATTCAAAATGCATAGCAGGTTAGTTAGTGACTTTTAATGAAACCAGGAAGTGTCAAAAATTCATCAAGTATCTGTTCAAATTCTTTGAAAGCTTTAAAATTTTTGAAAATTTGAAATTTTTTTTATCAAGAATGAGACAGAGAAAACTTAAGTATGAAAAAGATGGGTGTAGGTGGAAAGTGAGGTACGTACCACCCACCCTCCACCCTGAACTTAGAGATTTTCTCATCCCGAGCAAACCCTAAATCCAAGATGGAGGGGAAAATTCATGCCAGATTGACCACCAGATGTGGTTGTGTTGCAGTCAGTGCGCATCCTCTTATTTGAAAATCGCAAGGGTAAGGAGCAATTAGATCTTAAACTGGCATCTCACGATGCGAATTTTATTTAATGAAAAATTTACTAGAAGGTAAAAGTAAAATCAAAGAAACATTCTAATTTGAAAAGAAAAGTAAAACAAATTTATTGATTGGGTTGCCCCCCGACAAGCGCCTTTATTTTATGTCGATGGCTCGACTGAATTCTTTAGCTTCACGGTGGATCCTTTAGATCAGTGAGTTCCAGCGTTGCTTTAGTGCCTATGTCAGTTGAGGTGAAATATATCTTTAAGCGGTGACCATTTTTTACAAATTCACCTCACTTTTCACTCCACAATGAGAAGGCACCATGTGCGGAGATGCTCTTGATGATGTATGGTCCGTACTAGTGTGAGCGGAGTTTTCCTGGGAATAACTTCAATCTTGAGTTGAATAGCAGAACTTGGTCTCCCACTTGTATGTCTTTTCTTTTCATATGCCCATCGTGCCAAAGTTTTGTGCGTTCTTTATAGATTTGTGCATTCTCATAAGTTGTCATCCTGAGTTCATCCAGCTCTTGGAGTTGCAAAATCCTGGCTTGGCCTGCTTCTTTCATATCAAAGTTTAGTTTTTTAATTGCCCACCATGCCTTGTGTTCCAGTTCGACTAGCAGGTGGCAAGCCTTTCCATATATTAATCGAAAAGGTGTAGTCTCGAGGGGAGTTTTATAAGCAGTTCGATAGGCCCATAATGCGTCGTTGATTTTCACCGACCAATCTTTCCGATTGCGGCCTACTGTCTTTTCTAAGATACTCTTGAGTTGACGATTAGAGACCTCCACCTGTCCACTTGTCTGTGGGTGGTAAGGTGAGGCTACCTTGTGAGTAACACCATACTTTCTTAGCAATGCTTCAAAGCTTCTTTCAAGAAAGTGGGAACCTCCGTCGGATATCATCGTGCGTGGGACACCAAAACGGGGAAAAATAATATCCTTGAATAATTTTATGACTGGTTTGGAATCACTAGTGACGGTTGGTATGGCTTCAACCCATTTTGAGATGTAGTCCACAGCCACTAGGATGTATGAAAATCTATGAGAAGATGGGAAAGGACCCATGTAGTCCACCCCCCAAACATCGAATATCTCTACTTCTTGCCATAGATTCGGCGACATCTCATCTCTCTTTGTTATATTGCTTGATCTTTGACATTTGTCACATGATAGGACAAAGTCATAGGAATCTTTGGATATGGTTGGCCATAAGAATCCACACTGCAAAACCTTCAAGGTAGTCTTTTTAGAGCTCATATGTCCTCCCACTGGTCCAGAGTGACATTGTTCCAAAATAAGTTGAGCTTCTTCTTCGGCGATACATCGTCTATATAGACCATCGGCACATAGTTTGAAAAGGTATGGCTCATCCCAGTGGTACTATTTCACATCATGCATAAATTTCTTTAGTGCATTTCCGGTGCATTAAGGATGAATAACCCCAGCAGCGAGGTAGTTCACAAAATCTGAGTACCACGGTATAAATTCTGAGACCTTCATTAGTTGATCATCTGGAAGGGAATCATTAATCGGAATCTTCTCAGTATCCTGAGTGTGGATGCGACTGAGGTGATCTTCTACCACATTTTCTGTACCCTTTTTATCTCTTATCTCTAAATCAAATTCTTGTAATAAGAGGATCCATCTAATCAACCTGGGTTTTGCATCTTTCTTTGCCAGAAGGTAACAAATGGCAGTGTGGTCTGTGTAGACAATGACCTTCGAACCAATTAGGTAGGATCTAAATTTGTCAAAGGCATACACGACTGCTAGGAGTTCTTTCTCAGTAGTTGCATAATTTCTCTAGGCTTCATCGAGAGTTTTCGATGCATAATATATCACATAATGTTTCTTCTCTATACATTGCCCTAAAACAACACCCACAACATAGTCACTGACATCACACATAATTTCAAAAGGATGGTCCCACTCTGGAGCTCTAATGATGGGGGTGGTTGTAAGGGCCTGCTTTAGTGTGTTGAAGTTTTAACACATTCTTCGTTGACATTGAAATGAGTATCCTTTAGTAATAGATTCGTCATTGACTTGGTTATCTTGGAAAAGTCCTTTATGAATCTTTTGTAAAATCATGCATGACCTAGGAAAGCACGAACTTCTTTTACATTTGTTGGGACAGCCAGTTTATAAATCACTTCAATCTTGGCTTTATCTACTTCAATTCCTCTATTACTGACCCTATGGCCGAGGACAATGCCTCGCTTTACCATAAAGTGGCACTTTTCCCAATTCAACACAAGATGTGCTTCTTCACAATGTTTGAGGACCAGGGAGAGGTGCTTTAGATATGAATCGAATGAATCTCTGTAAATAGAAAAACCATCCATGAAAACCTCCATAATTGTTTCAGTAAGACCATCGAATATGGCAGCCATGCAACGTTGGAAAGTTGTTGGTGCATTACAGAGACCAAATGGCATTCTTTTAAATGTGTATGTTCCGAATGGGCAGGTAAAAGTTGTTTTCTCTTGGTCATCTGGATGTATGGGTATTTGATAAAATCTAGAGTAACCGTCAAGATAACAGAAGTATTCTTGGTGAGCCAAGCTTTCTAGGACTTAATCAAGGAAAGGCATTGGAAAATGATCTTTTCGAGTTGCCTTGTTTAGTTTTCTATAATTTATGCACATCCTCCACCCTGTGACTGTTTAAGTGGGAATGAGTTCATTGTTTTCATTCCGTATAACAGTTGTTACACCTTTCTTCGGGACTACATGCACTGGGATCACCCATGGCGAATCTGATATCAGACAGATTATTCCAGCAGTGAGTAGTTTAATGACCTCGTGACTGACCAATTCCTTCATATTTGGATTCAATTTCCATTGATGTTCAATAGTAGGCTTGTGATCTTCCATCATAGGGATCTTGTGCATACACAGTGCTTGACTGACCCTAGTGAGTTCACTCATTTTATAACTGATGGCTTTCTTTCCCTTAATTCCTTCAGGAGTTTTTCTTCTTGCTCAGCTGTTAGATCGAAATTTATAATAACTGGGCAAACTTTGAAATCGTCTAGAAACATGTACTTCAGTCCCTCGGGAAGGGGCTTCATTTCGGGAACCTCTGGGTTTTCGCATGTTTCTTCTGTAGTTTCCATAGTTTTGAGTTCTTTACTAGTGGCTTCAACGTCTTCTTTAGCAGAGTCAAGGGTTTCGATGCAGTCCTTTACTTGTTCGTCAGTTTGTTCATCAACTGATGGGTTTGTTAGAGAAACTTCTAAAGGATCGTCTGATTTATGATGCTCTTGAATCAGAAGTGACATTTGCTCAATGCAGTCAATCAGATAGACTTCTTCTTGCATACTTGGTCTTCTCATACTTTCAAAAACTTTAAATTCGAGAGTTTCTTTGCCTAATCTGAGTAATAAGGTGCCAGCTTCAACATCAATTAGGGCTCTTGCAGTGGCAAGGAACGGACGACCAAAGATGAGAGGATATTTGGCGTCTTCTTTTATGTCCATAATGACAAAGTCACATAGAACATATGTGTCCTTACCTACCTTGACCGGGACATCTTCGAGGATTCCTAACAGACGTTTTATCGAATTGTCTGCAAGCTGTATAGTCATGCCAGTAGGAAGCAATTCTGCAAACCCTAGTATTTTGCACAGGCTAAGTGGCATAATAGAAATGCTTGTGCCGAGATCAGCCAATCCTTTCTTGCATGATGAGTCGCCAATGTTACATGAAATTCCAAAGGACCCCATGTCTTTTTGTTTCCTGGGCATCTTGCTCAATATGATATCAGATGTAGTTGTTGCCAGTTTTACTGTCTCATACTCTTCAATTATATACTTCCTGGTGAGGAGTGACTTTAAGTACTTTGTCCATGCTGGTATCTCAGCCAGCGCATCCAAGAAGGGTATATCAACATGAAGTTTCTTCATAGCCTCGTTAAACTTATTGAATCGAGTATCAAGCTTGGTTTGCCTTAGATGAGCTGGGAAAGGTATACGAGGCTTATATACAGGAATATCAGGTTCCGGTGTTTCAGTCTCTTCATCAGTAGGTTTCTCAGGATTTCCCTTATCTGTCTTATCTACTTTTGATTGAGACTCTTGTGTTGTTGGGTCTTGGGAAATCACAGGTTCATCCTTGTTTGTAATAACCACAGGTGTCTTTACAGGGGGATCCGAATAGTCTTTTCTTGACCTAGTGGTGACTGCCTTCAACTGTTCAGGATGCTTAGGATTGTTCTCGGGTTGGCCAACAAAGATTCCAGCAGGTGGCTTTATGCTAGCTGTGAGTTGAGCTAGTTGAGATTCAATAGCCTTCTACTGAGCTTGTTGGTTGGCTATCATAGTTTGCTGAGTTTGTAACATCTTTTCAATGGCTGATAGCTTGTCATCAGAAGAGACGAGTCCTGCTTGCTGTCCTTACTGTTGATTAAGATTCTGATACTGAGAGTTGTTTTGATAATTATTGTAGTTCCTACTCTAAAAGTTCCCCTTGAAATTTCCTTGATTCCCAAAGTTCAGTTGTTGATTATACTGGAACCCTAGTGGGCCTCTTGATTGATTGTTTGAACCAAATTGGTGTGAGTTTACTGCTCCAGAGGGGTTTCCATATTGAAAACTGGGATGATTCCTATTCTGATTCAGATTGTAATAACTTTGACCAGGAATGGTGTTGATAGCATTAAGATTTTCCATCTGACCATTATCTCCTTGGCCACATACATTGCTCAGAACAACATCATAGAGAACATTGCATTATAAAGTGGAATGATCCGTGCTCTCACATGCTTCACAGAACATGGAAGCGGACTTGACCTGTTCTGGTTGTCGAGTGGGTGAACGTCCTCTTCTAATAGCGGCAATAGATGATTCAATATGGTCTTGCTTAGCAACTAAGAGTTTCAAGGTATCAGCGATAGACTTGTACTCGGGAGTAGCTTCGGCCATAGCTAATTTCAAAACTCCTTTACCTATAGATATACCCCAATTGGCTTGATTTTCTGCTCCCAGGGTGACAACTCTCCATGCACTGTCATAACTTTGACGCATGAAGTTTCCTCCATATGAAGAATCTAGGAATCTCTTAATATCGTCATCCACACCCCTATATAAAATCTCGATGAGTTGATTCTTGAGAATTCCGTGGTGTGGACACTTGCGTAGAAGCTCTTTGTATCTATCCCAAGCTTCAGCAAGGGTTTCTCCAGGAACTTGAGTGAAATTTGTTATTCGCCCTCTAATTTCATAGGTAAGAGATGGAGGGTAGAACTTTTCTAGAAACACATTTTGGAGTTGTTCCCAGGTGGTGATGGGTATTTCACTTTGCAACGAATTGTACCAACTTATAGCTCTATTAGTAAGGGAATATTTAAAGACACAGAGTCTAATGGCATCATCTGTGACTCCATTTTGTTTTGTCATGGCACATAGATCAATAAATCTCAGAAGATGTTCTTGGCTATCTTCTCCTTGCTTGCCATAGAAAGGGTTATTCTGAAGTAGGGTGATCCAATGCGCTCTTATCTTGAAATTAGGAGCGTTGATGGGAGGAGGTTGCACTGGATGATGAACATTCGCAGCTTTTGGGATTGAGAACTCTCTAGGATCCTTTTGTAGTTCAGTTGCTTGCACTGCTAGGATTTCCTGTTGAACTGCAGCCCTGGTTTCTTGCATGAGCCTCTCTCTCTGTGCACTGATGGCTTGAGCCACCCTTCGGGCTACTTCCTCTTCTTGAGCCATCCTTGCTTGATTTTCTCTGATCTAACGATGAAAGGTTCTGTCTATCTCAGGATCAAAGCTCGCTGCTAGTCTGGGGCTGTCCGAACGGTGCATGCACTACGCCTTGGATCGTACCTGAAATAGAAAAGATTTTGAAAATGAGATCCACAAAGTAGAGTCAAATTCAAGTAGATGATCGATTGTTTAAAAAAAAAGCAAAATCCTAGATTAGCCTTAAAAGAACGAGATTTGACTAACTGATTCTGTTGTCCCCGGCAACGGTGCCAGAATTTGACGTGGGATTTTATCGCACTAAGAAACTCACTCGGGGTTGAAATCCCCGAGCTTTTACCAAAACAAAAGTGCAATAATACCACCCGCAAGCGGATGAGTCTTATCACAGTATAGTTAAGGATCAAACCCAATGGACAACATTTTTAAGAATCCATTGTCAGTCTAATCTAGTTCGAGTTAAGACTAATATTTAGAACGATTGGTTGATTTGAGGTTAATTAAACTAGTTGCAAGAAAGTAAAAGCTAAATTAAAGTTGAGTTTAGATCAATGATATGGAATTGCTATGATGGTATCGGGTTTCACCACCGCTACACACACAAACACATTCAATCGCAAACAATCCAGGCAAGATAAAATGATCCAAATGGAGCTGTTGTAGAACCCCCCCCCATACGGGTGTTAGGTTCGCGTAAGCATCACCTTAGGCATCAGATGTCTTGTCACCAACTAGATCACTCACTTATGGCTCCTAAGATACAAAAATTCGATGAAGGTTGTGGGCCCCCTATATAGGTGTTAGGCACACAGAAGCATCACCGAAGGCTAGATGGCTCGTCCCCTCACCGATCATACACTTATGACCTCGATGAAATCCCATTCTATTTCTAGTTTGGGAGTCAACCGCATTAATCGATAAGCAAGTAGGTCAAAGATCTACAAACTAACATCGACGATAAACAAAGATGATACAAATCCAACTAAGGTTGTGGTCCTCCCTGAGGGATGTTTAGACCACAAAAGCATCACCGTAGGCTAGATGTCCCATCCCCTAACGGATCATACACTTACAACCTCAAGAAATCTTATTGGAAGTTCTCGTCAAAGAGTCAAACTTTGTAAACCGTCATTCCGTTCCACATATAGAAGATTTCGCAATATAGGAAAGAACAAGATGAAAGCAAGTAGATAATCAACTACAAACATACCAATTAACAACGAAATGGAAAGTTATATACATTGCCATGGAGAGTTTAATAAAAGAACATGAATTGCATGGGCAGCGGGGCTAATCCTCGCACCCCAGCGAAAGGGTACTACTCGCTCATGATGCGAGAAACAAGAAGAATAAGAAAGAGAGAGAAATCCGCCATGAACTCGATGTAGAAGGTGGTAGAAGCTCAGTGAAGAAGATGCATCCTTCTACGTCATGTCGGAGCAGATCTGGATGTGAACGGGAGATGCCAAGACAAACCAGACAGTCTCCGTCACTCTGTCTTCCTTCTCTCCTCAGCCTCCTTGGTTGCAGCATGGGTAGTAGATGAATGAAACTGGTGTGGACGGCACTGGATTTGGATCGGACCTGTGTACAGGTAGCCTGTCGGCATCTCAGAACCGATCCCCTAAATAAGGACCCTTGGGGTCCTATTTATAGGCACGGGACTGCCCAAACGGTTTAGGAGATCTTTTCTTTCTCAAACGGTTTATTAATATTATGGCCAAATGGTCTGGCAAAAATCTATGCCAAACGGTCTTCGCTGCCTTGACTTTTCTATACGGTTTGCTTAAACGGTCTTCGTATTATGCTGCTCATTCGGTTTGGAAATCGACAGACCTCCAAACGGTCTTCGTATTATGCTGCTCATTCGGTTTGGAAATCGACATACCTCCAAACGGTCTTCGAGCAAGAGGCAAACGGTCTTGCTGATTTTGGTACCAAACAATTTCCAGCCTTACGGACTTGCACCTCTCGGTCTTGGCTTCACAGTCTTGAGATCGTGAGAGGCTTCACAGTTTTGCTCACCGTTCGGTCTTCACTGCTCAATGACCCAAACAGTCTTGCATTGCTGGGGCAAACGATCAACGTCGCTCAATCGGCCCTCATTCTTCGCTCAATCCAGACAGTTTGCTGCTCATTCGGTCTTCGTGTTGCTATTCCATATAATCATACGGTTTGCTCTATTTGGTCAAGAAAGTTGCTCAAGGGACCAAAGGTGGCGGCTATGCAGTCCGTGTCGCAGCTGTGCGGCACCGAGGAAGGTAACAAGGAGGGCCGACGCGATCATGGTAGTCAGACGAATCGAAGAGAAGAAGTGTTGCTTGGCGGAGGTGCAGAGGTAGGAGACGACGCGCCACGGCCGTGTTGAGGCACCACGGTCCTGGTGATGTTGCAGCTCCATGGCCGTGATGCCTTTCACGGGCGTGGCGGATGAGAACTTGGGCTCTAATGGGGTTGTGCCACGGTCGTAGCGTAACACCACAGTCGTGGTGAGGCTATAGCCCCACGGCCGTGTCGCCTTGCACGGGCGTGGCGGGTGAGAGCATGGGTACTATTAGTGGTGTGCCACGGCCATGGTGTGTCAAACACGGTCGTGGCGGTTGGAGGCTAGGCACTGTTTGGCGATGTGCCACGGTCGTGGCGAGGAGAACACGGTCGTGGTGATTGTTTTGCTTCATGATCTTGATCTGTTATTGCACATGCTTGAGTTAGACTTCAAACGGTTTCTACTGGTCTATCGGTTTTGAGACCGTTTGGGCTCAAACGGTCTTGAGACTGAATGGGCTCAAACAATCTTGAGACCGAATAGGCTCAAATGGTCTTGAGACTGAATAGGCTCAAATGGTCTTGAGATCGAATTGGCTCAAACGGTCTTGAGACCGAATGGGCTCAAACGGTCTTGAGACCGAATGGATGGAATTGCTTAGTTAGATCGCTTGATCAGGGCCAAGGGTGAGCGAAGGTGGCCCCCAACTGCTTGTTCATCTTTATCAAGACCTGCATTAAATCAACATAAATTCGATCAAAACTTTGATAATCGAATTAATTGAGTAAATTTGCATATTATAATGCATTTTGATGTATAATGAGTGAAATAGAACATATAGAGTTGAAATTGTCCCAAAGTGATATTTGAATTCCATGATGAATATGCATTCATCAACATGTCTAGTGGAAATGTCAATTGATCAATTGACAACCCCAACAAAAAACTACACAAAACCCTTTGACGCTCAATTTTTTTTTGAGCAAAACCCTTTGGCACTAAAAAAATTGGCGCCAACCCCTTTGGCGCCCCAACGGTACAAGAAACCCAAAAAACATTTAAAAAACACCATTCTTTTTGGCACCCCAACAGTAAACAAATAAAAACAAACTTTAAAGGAAAAACTAGTGCCACCCTCTTTGGCACTACAACGATAAATAAAAAGAGAATAAAAAAATAACAAATAAATAAAATCTAGTGTTGTTCAATCCTAAAAGCACCAATATTAACTCGTAAAATACAATGATAGACATCACTTTGGTTCCTTCTAATTCAACTCGAGAGGGGGGACTTATGTGAGGATTTGATAAAGTACCCCATCTATGTTTTGAGCCCACCTATACTAGTTTGGCAATGCCCTTTTTGTCATAAAAGTCCTGCCACAATAGGTATTCTCTTCCGAGATAGATTTGGTTTCAAGCCCTACCAAGGTAGGAAATTTCTATTTTGACAACATCTTTTGTAATTTTACAACCGCAAGTTTTTTCTTTTTTGGTTTTCATGTGTTTTCGTGGCTCTCAGTTATGCATTTTCTCAATCAATGAGCATACTCACAAACCAATCTAGCCAAAGCAATAATATCCATG
Organism: Alisma plantago-aquatica; assembly: GCA_963693085.1. Lineage (NCBI taxonomy): Eukaryota > Viridiplantae > Streptophyta > Magnoliopsida > Alismatales > Alismataceae > Alisma > Alisma plantago-aquatica. Next base: position 380,478,323 of record OY856414.1, read on the forward strand.
GCGATAATGTTCTTTAACAAAAAATGAGTGACAATCAGTCTCAAGATATCAGCCCTCGACATGGGTGGATTCACCAACCATGTCTTGGACTTCATCTTGAGAGGATCAAACTATTGAAACCTCATTTTTGAGACCCCATCATATCCTTGATATTTGAGTTATTTTCAGAGTTTGAGTCGTGTGAGATTACAATGTGTGAAAACCTAGATTTCTCCTAAAAGAATAAAAAAATGGGCCCACCGAATACATTTTGGTCAATTCAGAGTGAAAAACCGATTTGCACAAAGTTCAACCAAGATGTGAACCTACATCCAAACTTAGAAAATCTTTAAATTTTGATCCCAATGGGTCCTGAACCCTAATGGAAAAAAACTACACATTGTCTAGATTGAGGAGAGACCTACAAAAAATCTCAATCTGATATTACTACTTATGGGAGCAAATCCAATTTGCACCGAGATTAGACAAAGTCTGAACCTTATCCTTTCTGGAATCTTTTGAAAAAGAATATCACTTTGATGACAAGGGTTTTGCACCCAAATGTGTCAAAGCAGACTGTACAAATTTTAGGTCCCATTTTACATATCACAATGAGCATGAAGGGTTTGACACCAATATGTGTCAAGCCGATTCACTTTTTTTTAAAAAAAAGGACATCAGGGAGCCAAAGGGTTTCACACCCAGATGTGTCGAACCATACCGCACACATCTGAGATTCATGTACAACATGTTAGGTTGGGCGCCAAAGGGTTTGACACCGAAATGTGTCAAACTGGTTGGCACATATTTGGTTTTTCTGAAAAATGAGAACTTGGGTGCCAAACCTTTTGTCATCTTGTGAAAGATGTACTCCAAGCCTCTACATGTCGTGACTTGGAATATACTTTGTCCATACAAATGAGGGAAGACATGGTGTGCCACTTTGGCACCCCATTGAGGGAATAGAAGTTGTAGACGCGCTAGTCGTCTCGAGACTTCCTTTCTTCTCCCATTTTGGAAGGCAACCTTTGGTTTTCTCTTTCTTTTGGAGAGTGAGAGAGGATGGTCAACTTATCTCACAAGTTGTTCCTCAAAGATGTGTCTCATTTTTTGAGGTGTCTGCTTTATATAGAAGATTCATGGGATTGGGAAAAACATAATTCCAACCCATATCCTATTAGCAATCCAAAAAACATTTTAATAGAGAAAACTTAGAGTGGATTTTGATTGATTGTTCACATCTTATTGTCGCTTGATCCCAGCCCGTTGTTGCCCAATCACATTAGCTTATTGTTTGATCATGAGATTCTAGATCTAGACCTAACTTATTTTTCAAATTTAGACTTTTCCTATGACATTGTGATCACCGGATTAGCTGCCCTGGTCAGCTTATGACATGTGTCTAGTAGAAATGTAATCGATCAATTGACAATCAATTGATCTATTGACTTAATCAATATGATCGGTCGACCAATAATTATAGTTGCCATATCATAGGGTCAAAAAACATGTTTATGTTAAAAATCATATTTTTAAAATTTGTCTATTCATTCATCCTATTGCATGGGGGTTTCGATCCTGCAACCTCTTGGTTGTACATCATCACTTTCACCAATTGGGTGACACATTTTTAACTGATTTAGAACCATTCAAATCACATGTTTAATTTTGAACTTGAACTCCCTTATTCATCCTTGTGCACGTGACCTAGTAAGTTCCTAATTATGTTGGTGGTGATGTTAAAAAAACACAAGTGTGGTGTCTAGCCACACTTCATTGCCACCCAAGTAATATGAATGAGTTGTAAAACAACTACAACCTGCAAAAGAGATCAATGTTGCCATGAACATATTTTCCCTTTGTGACATATATCCATATTGAAATTGAGGCATGGAGTCATGCTCTTAACAGTCAGTCTATGTTCCTTGAACTAGAGTAGATTATTTGAGATAATGTGAGATTAACATCATGTATTGACTCACATGAGCATGACCATGCATTTCGTAGTCTTTGTGACACACCGTCACACTAAATGAGATTACTAAAAAAACACATGATCAACTTCTAAGTAACCACAAAGATAGAATAGCAAGATAATTAAAACTGAATAAGCATCATAATCATGTCCATGAACAATTACATAAGGGTCCAACTTCCTGTATGAGATCATATACCATATCAGGTATTTACATGTAAGTCCAGTGGCATCAGCCACAACATGTATATAAAAGCATATTGTTCCACATATACATACCATATACAAGCATCGACATACTGCCAAAAACTTGAGTTGATACATATATCATCTAAGAAACATCCCCTACTCATACCTAAGAATACAAGGACGACTCTAGGACACTACTAACTACGAGCCAACCTTCAACTCCTACTACTCTCCAAGCTCCTCCTACTCAACACCTCAAACCTTACGACGTCACTGACAACCACCTAAAAATATGTGGTGAACCACGAGGTGACCATCATCCCAACAAGAGATATAACTCTCCACAACAATGATTGATTACAATAGTTATTTAATTAAACTGATCAAGCAATATTTTAAAAAAGATATGCAGATAGTCATGGAGACGTATGATTAACAAGATATAAAAAGAAACATATAAGACTATCATCTACTATCAATTGAATACTCTGATTGCATATATAACAACTAGCAGTATAAGTAAGAAAGGTAAGGGTTAACATCCATGTGAAGTGCATTTAACCCTAGCAGATATACTACACGACTGCATTACATCTTTTATTAAGCTCTTGGAAATTTAAGTTTACCACCCAAAGTCTAACAGACCACTGTAAAGTCACAATCGGTTTCTTACAAGATCTAGAGAGTCGATATCATAAGACTTAATCCACGCTTGGTCAGTATGGGTCCAATGCAGTGACATATTAGTTAAATTGTCAACAATGACATATAGCCAAGCTGATAACACCTAGTCTATGCTTGGTACAGGTCATGACACTAGACACCAGGGTATACAAAACCCTATTATCTAAGGTACAACCACAGTTGTCCTCAGTCACATCACATACACAAATATCTGAGATACAACCACAACTATTCTCAATCTAAGGCATGACCACAACCATCCTCCATAACCTTGGGATTAGGATGACAAGGACACACAATATCATGCACTCACATATACTCAACATGTAATGTATGCAAACTCTGAGCTTCCCTTAGGAATACTCGTTTCCCCATCCAGTAAGTCCTGACATTGGATTGGTTCTACGACATAGGACACCACATGATTAGGGTTTCACTTGATTAGTTAATGTCAATTGGGTGAGTTAAGGTTGCATTAAATGATTATTTAGAGGTGCGGACAGGGATACACACAATGGTGCTTTCCTATCTGATAGGCATTACAAGAAATAGAAGAACACAAAGATAAAGAACTATCTAATATTTTAAGCTTGTCTAAAGGTAGATGGCCATGATGTCGGTGCAACTGAAGTGGCGTGGAGGCAAGAAGGGCTTGTGATGGGCTTGAAGATGGTGGTAGATAAGTAGTAGAGATCACCAGAGCATACTCCATGTCCAATTATTGTCAAATTCCTCCAATCTTGTAAAATAAACCCAGATGGACCAAAGGTTATGAAACATTAGAGGGAACCAACAATTTTTATTACAGACATTAGATTATATGGAAAGTTTGGAACAAAGTAGACATCATTCAACTTGATTTTAGAAAAAAAGAGGAATAATGCCAGCCTGATTTACCCGTTTAATTGATCAATTCACCACAATGATATAGGAGTAAGGGACAAACAAATAAGATGTGGTTAGAAGATGGGGCATACTGGCCATATGTTTTTTGCACCTGAGTCCAAAATCTAGTTGGAACTGGAAGCAAGCATAGATGCCCCAAAGTTACCATGGGGAGTGGTGGGTAGGTGGGTAGAAGAACCAACAATAGGTGAATCCCCGACTTGCCATTCAGAGGAGGACTTTGCTACAATGGAGTGAAGTTGTAGATTTGAGTAGATTTGTACGGCTTGTAGCTTGTGCTCATATACCTATTGGACAAGGAGACATGATAGGAATTGTATGATGTTGGTAGGAAGGGATAAACATGGCTAATAGGTGGGGTAGGAGATTAGTCTATGTGGGAAGAACCCCTAGCATCTCCACTCCTATAATGGGAAGGATAGACATGCTTGGAGTGAGAAACCTCCTCATTGTCCTCGTTCGTAGCCACATCCTCTGGTAGTTGTAGCCAACACCTGGGGAAGCATAGGTGCATCAGTGGGAGACATGTGAGGAGAGAGCATCTTAGACTACGAGAGACAGGAATAGGCTTGGTCCACGATAGGAGTGTTGTTCCCACAAGCAGAAGTTAGTAAATAATAGTGTAGAAGGGTGGGGGTCATGAGGAAGTGATCAGTCACAAGAGTTTCCTACTCCTTGGTGATGTCAATAGAGTTTGTCAAAGAGATGAAGTTGGGTCGATTTTCCAGGGCTTTCATGGCATCGAAGTGCTTGGACAAGGGTCACTCTCCTTGTTGTTTGGGGAAGATCTTGTCTGTGGTATTGTACATGCACATGAAGTTGTCGTCCTGAGTGAAGAACTGCTTCATCTCCTCCCACATAGTCTTGGCATTGCGGTGCCACATGTACTTGATCGCCACCTCTATCTACATGCATGCCTAGATCCATGAGAGTGCTTGATTGTTACTTGTCATCCATGCATCTTTAGGATTCACCAGCGAGTCATCGCTGATAAATTTGAGTTTACCCCTAGACTCAAGAAATTTATGGACATAAGTCATCCATAGAATAAAGTTGTCATCGTTAAGTTTAATGATGTACATGTGCTAAATGATTGTTGGTTTAGCAACATCACCCATGATGAAGTAAGTAAAGTATCATACATAATGACATAATACAAATAGAAAAAAAGAACTAGAATGTAGCACATAACAAATATAAAGTAAATGTACTAGAATGCAGTACAATACCAAACACTAAATATAAATAATATCACAATGGACACTCAGTAGAAAGAGGAGCGTGATTATCAGAATGGAACTCAGTACAGAGAAAGCAGTACTATTGGAATGAAACTCGGTAAAAAAGGAGTGATACTATCAGAATGGGTCTCGGTAGAAAAATAGAAAGTGTTGCCTGATTCATTGTACGGTAGGATCGATGAACATAAAGTCCTCAGTTATTAAGAAAATTACTCAACCATATGAATTAGGAGAACTACATGGAGAGGAAGAAGAATAAATGTTGCACCCTTTCTTCTTTTTAGTGCTTTATAATTTAGCTCGGGTCTTTTGAACTCTCCTTTCTTATGTAATAATGAAAATGAAGAACTAGTATATTCAAAAGGCTTTTACAGCATTGTGGCCATATGGACGGTGTCTGACCTCTGCTAGCACACAGGCTGCAACACACTTCCTGTGTGAACCTCCTGCCGCACCGAGTGGGGGAGAGGGGAGTGGTGGTGGCATCAACAATGTTGTTTCTAGCCTTTCCAGTAGGAGGAGAGAAAAGAGAAGAGGCGGTGTGGGGGGAGGGAGGAGGTAGCGACTTTTGGGTAGGGTTAGGAACCTGCTCTTGACACCATTTAGAAATAGGTGTCTATTCAATAGTTAGAAATGAGAGTACATAGCCTTCTTTATATAGGAGTGAGGCCACTTAAGTGGGTTATAGGAAACCCATGTAAGTGGGAGTACAAGAGAAGGAAAATAGCAGATATAGCCATATCAAATAAACCAATAGTGTTCTATATGTGAAAATATGTATTTTGGAGTTCTTGTATTTTGATCTAATTGTTGGCTTTTCTACAAAATCAATTATGAAGATGCATGTCTTTTTAGTTTGCGTGCACCACAATGGACTATTGGTCATTACTTTCTTCTAGATGGACTCCAATAGGTTGTCATAGTGACTTGAAATTAGGCATGGTAATGTGTCAAATATTGTTAGATCAGGTCCACATAGACCTGAATCAAAATTGACCCAAACGCACACAGAACCAATCTGATGTGGACGTGAACATGAACAAACCCAAATGGACTCAAAATCAACCCACACCGCCTAAAATTACTAAATCATTTATAAATATGTTGTATTCTTGGTTTTCCAAGTAACGAATAAAATTAATGTCTTCCATTTACATTTAATTTATATTTATCAAATAGTCGGTTCTTTGTAATTTTAAGAGGTTACAATAAATCATGTAGTTATAATAATATATAATATTTTTATACATAATTTCAACAAAAATGGAGTAGTAATGTGTTTGATGTTCATGACACATGTGTGTTTACTAGTATCTACTATCTTCTATAACTAAATAGGAGTGACTAGTTTTCTCATCCCTCCATTGAACCTACTTGCTTAGTTATTATATATTTATTTTAAGCCACCACTGAGCCAAGGACCCCGAACTTATCTAACGACCAATTTATCATTCCCTTTTTTTAACTGATGATTTATTTATCTCATCACATGAACTTGATCTTGTGAACTCTCATTCATACAAAATTATCTTTACCAACTGAGTGTCACTTCTTTGACACCAATCTATCATTCCTCTAGTGAGCCTATTTGCTTAGTTATAATATTTCGGCAGCTTGGTTATTGCATAATTTTTTTTCCACCATCCTATTTGAGAGTTGTGAGCTTATCCACTGATATACATATATATCCAACATCTTGCTCCATTTTTTTTCTTAGTTACTTTTTTTGTTAATTGTTTATATTTTTTTACTTTTCATTGCATATTTTCCCTTCCATCTACATGCTTTGTGTAATTAGATTTTTTGTTATAAAGTCAAAGGAGCCTAGAGGGAGTCTAGAGGTGTTATAGAACACCACATTTCAAATTTTTCATTCTAGTAGTTTGTCTATGTGCTAACCAATCTATTTTATTTGTATCTTGCATGTTTGAGGGAGTCAGCTCGATATTAATTGAGCTCACTCTCTTAGTGAGTTGTATAGAAGTTATTTAAAATTATAGTACTAATCATGAGCTCGATGAAAAAATAAATTGAGTTTAAAGAGAATTCAAGCAATATGTATGTGCTCATCGGTCTAGCATGTCTATGTGTTCTAAAAGGATGTATGTGTATTAAATTGTCCAATTTTTATGTGTGTCAACATGGTGGAGTCGGCTGGCTATTACTTGACCTGCTCACCCTTTTTGAAATTGTATATAAATTATTGTACGCCAAGGTGGTACAAATTATGATTACAACAAAACGAAAAAAGTTTTGGATTTAAGCTTTGATAATTTTAGTAATGATATTGTAAGACTCATGACCTAGCTTAATGTTTAATTATTCTTGCTTTGTATAAAGAGATGTTTAAATCTTAAATCTAAGTTCTTGAGATGTCTTAATGTTGCATGACACATTTATATTTTCATTTTGGTCCAATTTGACTAATGTTTGAGCTATCTGGCAAAATATGTGTATGTTTTGGACTAATTTGCAATTTACCAATGAGAGAGGGTTATCCTACAAAATGTCATATGAAGAGAGTGTTCTTTGTACATTGGCATCATGAGAGAGAATATGATGCAATAGGGTGCTTTGTTTGAATCATGGATGATGGTGTGATATCATCATGCGATATTAGGGTTTCTAGGGATTTCACAGTTGATAAGTGATTGACTTAGGGTATGAGTGTTGCAACCCTAGACCAATTGTAGTGAGGGTCATGAACGATACTCATGCATTAGATGCTAAGGTTGCGACTGAGACAACCTTGTGAAGGGTGGGTTGAAACACCTTGTCTTGTAGTGTCTCGACCATGTACATGTGAGAGCTAGGGCTTCAACCTTGAAGTGTCTCGAATGAGACAAAGGGTGTTCTTGTGAGTGTCTCGAATGAGACATGAGGGCAACTGGCCTTAGAGGTCACAACACTTTGCTCGATAAACATGGACATTTCTACTTATGCATGCAAGTGTAAATAAGGTTATCTCTTTGTTGGGCAAGTGTCCCTTGGTGATCTAATATGCTGACACCTCAAGATCTTCTACTTCCCTCCTTCTTTAGGATATATAACCCCTTCTCTTCCTTACAAGCAAATCTTTTATCCCCACACTTCTTCTTCAACCTTGAGATCGTCCTTGGAGCTCTAGGAGCAAGGAAGGTCAGATCTTGTAACCTTGGGTGGCCGATCTATCTTAGACAATAAAGATCTTGTACTAGGATAGCTCTTGGTGGTGATTCTTGGGGAATCGTCTCTCGGTAAGTGATATTACTCTTGATCACATTTCCTCTCTCCTAAAACCTCCATCTCCTTCTTCCTTCTTGGCCAAAGGATGTTGAAAATCCATGGTGGCCATTTGAGAGGAACTACTAACCAGATAAAACGATGATTCTTTCTCCTTTCTTCTTTCTCCTTTGGATCCGCTAGGTCTATTTTTCTTCCTTCTTAAGCTCAGTTGTGACAATGATCTCTTTCTTCTTCTTAGAGATGATCCTTTGGTTGAGGTGCTGAAGCTTGGTTGAAGCTTTTGGAGCTTGAGATCTTAGGAGATTGTTTCTTTTTAGATAAGGCGGGTTTTATAACTTTTCCTACCTCTATTATGTGCATCTTAACATGATCTCATACTACTATCTATATGGTTTTATATACTTGATAAAATAGGAAGTTTTGACATGTTGCATATGTACAAGAATCTTGGTTTTCTCTCTATATAAATCTCCTTCCGTGTTCTTCAACGGTCCATGATTTAGGGTTGATGAACACCTTAGTTAGAAAGTCTGTTCATAGGTAATGCTTGTTATTCTTGGTCTGATCGCCTGCTTTGACCTAGGTTTTGATCTACTATAGGAGGTGCAGGTGGTCGAGACAAACCCTTGGTCTTGTGTTGTGTTCGACACTCTTTGGTGGGGTGGTTTCAGTCATGACACTTTCTTAACCCTAGATTAGTCGCTACCTATCATCCTGATCACAACACATCATTGGTGCATGCTCTGCTTGGTTGTTGGAAGACGTTGCAGTTAGATGGCTAAACAGGTGGGTTGAGACACATGTTTCATTTTAGTCATGAGTGCAACAAGCTAAGGACAGGTTGTTTATGGTCGTAACTGTGGCGACACATCCCGCTTTCACACAGACAACGAGGTGCCACGTGAAAACGTGCAGAAAACACCAAACCACTTATTACCAAAAACACGGGATAGTTAAAACTGATTTCGGGAAGCAGATAAACCAAGAAACTATTACATTCAGATCCTCATCCTGCAAGAAGACATGTTATATAAACATCTACAAGTGTAGATATGCGTTCACAGCTTAGCAGATCAGCTATCTTGTCATATATATGAGTTCATCACCTGTTAATATATATACATAACTGGCCACATCCGGCCAGCAACAGGATATACAAAGCTTCATCAGTTATACATCGAAAAACAACGTCAAAACGCCTCCGAGGACTTGAGAGTACATGGATGACTCTAAGACTCTACTACAAAACGACCAGAACAACAACATATCCATCTCTTGCCTTCTACTGCTCGTCTTGCTGCTCGGCCACAACCCCGCGACCACCACCACGTCTAGCGCGAACACCTAAAAAGGTTGTAACCAACGGGGTGAGACACACAGTCCCAGCGAGAAACATAACTCCCGCCAGAACCATAAAACTTCAGAAAGGTTAAAGCAACAACAACATATAACTGATAAAACGTACAATAAGAGTAATCTATAGAGGAAGGTTGTTATTACCATTGAGCTTACCAAGGTGTACGGAAGGCATATAACCAAGTATTTCTTTATGGAACATGATTGACAAGATAAGATTTATAAGATCTTACCTCATAACATAAGGAACGTATAAGTAACTGCAATGTATGACAAGATCAACTACACAAGCAGGGCCTCAATCAATGTTCTGTGTTTTGCCTTAAGCAATAAATACTATTCGGCTGTATTACGTGTTATTATTCCCTGAGGAAGTGAGCTGTACCGCTCGAATCCAACCTTCGGTTGCGAAACCCAAGCCGGTGCCATACAAGGTCAATGGAAGAGCCGGACTCCACGACCTCCCACCTCGTGGTCAGTGCACGAGAACCAAAGTAGGACCGCAGTCTCATGCTTAAGTGGCCTCAGCCACAGGATCAGCTCCCGCAGGCTACCCTTTCTCTAGCCCGCCTTGGTACAGGTCTCAGCGCTAGTATATCTGAGCCACAGGCCAATTCACCGTGCTCCCTGAGCCATGAACGCATTTATGCTCTATCACACTGAGCCATGGGCCTGTTCACCATGCTCTTATACACATCTTGAGTCTACAACCGAAGTTGCACTCTAACCTCCTCATTTCTGGCTAGGAGAAACCACACATATTCAATAATATGCGCTTCCAGGTTAACCCGCAAGAGAACATGTTTCACCATCACCAGCTACTGACGATGATGGATCTATGGCCAAGGCAACTACATGATATGTTCCACTGTAATTAGTTAGTATATTTTAAGTGGATTTTTGGGGAAAACAAGTGGTATCACATATATAACATTAAGCTACATTATTGTTATCACCATCACAATATCTCGGGATCTCAATCCCTCATCACAAGAAACCACTGCCTCAAAAGGCATGCTCATCACTGGGGATAACAATCCCAAATCTCATCATCAGTGGATAACACCTTAACTAGGCACTTTAGCCAAACTCAAGTCCTCATACCTAAACACATTATATAGGTGATGCATGTTATCTCATCAACAAGAGTGACCATCAATGCAGTGTTATTCAAATGTATATACCTCATAGCCCTTTACCTGGCTATGCATCCGCATGAAACACTTGCATGGTTAGTATACACAATCATAGAGATAACTGAAACCATCATAGATTGACAGAATGATCGTATTGTCAATATTAGTGATTATACGCTTTATCATTCATGCCTCATACCTGTGACCATAGACACGGGTCACATCATCATGTGAAGCAACTCATATACTTCCAAACTTATCATTACTCAACATCATATATATATATATACAAGTTTCCAAGTGATCATAAACACATGTAGTATCATGGCATTAGAGTTCATATATGTCATGTTATCATAAGTGCATTCTACCATATCAACCACCTCACTACTATCAAACATGTCAAAGGTTCACGAACCATAAATCATAACTCTTAATAACAAGAATGTGATCGCATGATAAGGAGTTATCAGATGGGTTTCCGGGTGGAACATGACCCTCACTAGGAGTACCCACTACCCTCACAAGAAGTGTGATGGGCAGGGCACCCTCACTGGAAGTGGTATCAGGCAGGGTTACTTCCCTCATATCGCCCAAGCATACTAGCCACATATCGGCCAAGCTAAAGCAAGGATGTCGGGCTACCACCTCAAGGTATATCATGCAACCAGAGACCAAGGCATATCGTGCACATAGCATAACATGCAGCTAGGTCTATGGGGCATGTCGTGCATCTAAGGGTGTCAGGCATCCATGGGTGTCGGGCATCATCACAAGACTAGCCTACTGAGCTCCATAACGTTCAAGGTATACCGGGCACCAAGCCACTACCCAAGCTAGGTGTATCGGGCAGGGCACTCAACAAGGCATAACGCCCAACACACAAAGGTATCGCCCATCAACCAAACACATCTAGGCACAACAACCAAGGGTACAACTCAAATGGGCAGCAAAGGAAAGCCTATTGTCCAACCAAGCTAGCATCATCTTATCGGCCAACACACAAGGCAAAGACCAAGGTGTATCACCCAACACAACCTCACCATATCAACCCAAAACTCTAGATCAAGAGAGGGTATCAGGCAACACCATCCCCAAGCATATCGTGCAAGATACAACCCAACAAGATCATCATCAGCCTCAAGCACAAGGGCACCAAACCCTAATTGATCAAGAAGACCGGCTCACCTCTCAACAACCAAGAGAGAGGGGTCTTGCACAACCTCTATCACAACTCGGGCAACCACAAGGATCAAGCCCCACATAGGTCTACATCTACCCAGAAAGCTCACCTCTCGAATCCATGGTGAGAGGAGGGTGTTGCTCAAGCAACTAGAACACAAGCTCACCTCTCAACTTAAACGAGAGAGGGGTGTTGCTCATATTATTAGAGCTCAAGCTCACTTCTCTAGACCAAGGAAGGGAAAGGAGTGTTGCTCAACAAGGAAACCCTAAAAAATGGTTCGGCCAACTAGGGCAACAAGATCACCATAACCACAAGATTAAAGGTGCAACTAAGAAAGAACCATATCTAGCAACATACATGGCCAATTATGATTATAAGAAAACATGCAAGAATATAGAAGAAAGTAATATGATTAGGGTTAGGAGTTATGTAACCCGCCTTAAGCAAGATCCTAGCTCCTAGCTCCAAGCAACACCTTCGGCCACCTCAAGAGGAAGAAGAAGAAGAAGACTCCAAGATAAGGATCGGCCACCAAGCTTTGCAAAGGGAAGAGGTGTCGTGCAACCAAGGGAGAGGGGGACTAAGGAACTAAAGGGATGCTTAGCAAGAGAAAGGGAACACATATATAGGAAAGGGTGGAGGAGAAACCAAGGTAAAACAAAGCAAGGTGTCGCCCACCTAGGGACACTTGTCCATGGGCAATGCCACCTCACTAACTTGTCTTAAACACATGTCCAAGGCCATTGCCACATGCAAGCATCAAGCACCGAGTGTCCACTAGTGGTGACACAAACGAGGTCAAAGGGGTTCATGTCTGATACACCCCAACTCCATGCCCGACACACCACCTAAGCGACACACTCATGACCGTCACAGCCATGACCGGCACACCCATGGCCGACACAAGGTCCAACAATGTCAAGCAAAACATAACAAGGCCCAACAAGGCTCATCCAAGCCCAAAGCAGCTCAAGCAATGAGCCCAACCCTTCCTCTCAACACTAGAGGAAGCAAAGAGAGAGAAGAACACTTCTCAAGGTGACATCTTGCCCACAAACCCTAAACTTGGGTTAACTGCAAGTAGCACCTCCAGCTCTAAAAAAAGCACAAACAAACCCTAATCACCACTAAGGGTGATTAGCAAGCAACTAAGCATCAGGTTTAAGCAAAACAAACAGGATAAGCCCTAAACGGAGGTTAGGGTCTTTACAAGCTATAACCCTCTACAAAGGGATTTCGTCCTCGAAATCTGAAGAGAAAAGCGAGGGATACTTCCTCCTCATCTCTTCCTCAAGCTCCCACGTGGCTTCCTCAACGCCACGATGATGCCAAAGAACCTTTACCAGAACCAGGTCCTTCCTCTTCAGCTTCTTTACTCTTCTGTCAAGGATCACCACAGTACCTTCCTCGTAGGTCACATCTTCATCAAGCTCAACCTCGACTGGATGTATCACTGTCCCTGTATTTGGGTGACTTTTCTTTAACATGCTAACGTATAACACTGGATGTAACCTGTGCAACTCTGGCGGAAACTCTAACTTGTAAGCTACCTTGCCAACCCGTGCTATTACTGGATATGGCCCCATATACTTGGGTGCTAGCTTACCTTTCTGGCCAAACCTTAGCACGCCTTTCCAAGGTGAGACCTTGAGGTACACTTTGTCTCCCACTTGGAACTCTAAAGGTCGTCGGCGATTGTCTATATAAGACTTTTGTCTGTCATGTGCCACTTTCAGCTGTTGCTGTATCACTTTGATCTTTTCTGTTGTCTGCTGTACTAACTCAGGACCCAAAAGCTGATACTCACCGGACTCATACCAACATAAAGGAGATCTACAATTCCTACCATATAAGGCCTCATAAGGAGCCATGTCAATGCTCCGTTGGTAACTATTGTTGTAGGCAAACTCTATCAAACTGAGATGTATATCCCAACTGCCTAGGAACTGCAAAGCACAAGCTTGAAGAAGATCCTCCAAAGTCTGAATAGTCCTTTCAGACTGTCCATCTGTCTGCGGGTGGAAAGCGGTGTTGAACCTCAATTATGTTCCCAATGCTTTGTGCAACTGTTCCAAAAAATGAATCGTGAACTGAGGACCTCTGTCGGAAACTATCGTTGCTGGTACGCCGTGCAAACGAACTATCTCGTCCACATATACTCGAGCGAGCTTCTCGGCTGTATACGTTGTCTTCACAGGTATAAAATGGGCAGACTTCGTCAATCTATCCACTACCACCCAAATGGAATCATGATTCTTAGTTGTCTTGGGCAGACCAACTACGAAATCCATGGCTATATGATCCCATTTCCACTGTGGTATTGGCAGGGGTTGCAACGTACCTGCCGGCTTCTGATGCTCAACTTTAACTTGCTGGCATACCGCATATCTAGCCACAAACTCGGCTACATCCTTCTTTAAGCCAGGCCACCAATATAAGTCCTTCAGATTGTGATACATCTTGGTGACTCCTGGATGCATAGCATACATCGATGTGTGTGCTTCTTCGAGCACTAGCTTCCTCAGATCATCAGCATCAGAGACCACCATCCTATCATGATAGCAAACTAATCCATCCTTAGACTCACGGAACCCATCGCGCCTTTCGCTACCGAGCTCTGACCTGATCAACTATAATGTATCATCTATTTGTTATGCATCTTTGATCTGTTGTCTCAATGTAGGCTTGACTTGCATCTGTGCTAAAAGTCCTGCTAACAAGGAAACTTCCATCTGCACATTCATCTACCGCAAGGAAACAAACATATCACGTCTATGACATACTAAGGAACTCAACTGTGCCTTCTTTGTAGATAGAGAAGAAGACTTTCGGCTAAGCGCATCAGCTACCACATTCGCCTTACTAGGGTGATACTCGATGGTGTAGTCGTAATCATTGATTAGCTCCATCCAGCGATGTTGTCGCATGTTTAGCTCACTCTGCGAGAAGATGTATTTTAGATTCTTATGGTTAGTAAAGATATGACACACTTCCCCGTAAAGATAGTGTCTCCAAATCTTTAACGCATGAACTACTGTTGCCAACTCCAAATCATGGGTTGGATAGTTCTCCTCATGTTTCTTAAGCTGTCGCGAAGCAAAAGAAACTACATGGTCTTCTTACATCAGCACACAACCTAAACCTTTCTCGGAAGCATTGCAGAAAACAACATAGCCCTTCCCAGGCTCTGGCAGCACTAGCACTGGAGCACTAGTCAGCTTCTCCTTCAAACTTCGAAAAGCTTCCCGGCAACGATCATTCCAGACAAAAGGTACACCCTTTCTAGTCAACTTTGTCATCGACAACGCGATCACACTGAAGTCCTTGATAAACCTCTGGTAGTATCCTACTAAACCCAAAACTACGAACTTCAGTCAGCGTCTTTGGTTGTTCCCATTCTGCAACGGACTCCACCTTTTTCGGTTCCACTTTAACTCCTTCTGCAGATATCACATGACCCAAGAAAGTTACTTCTTTCAACCAGAACTCACATTTACTAAACTTGGCATACAACTGGTGCTGGCGAAGGAGACTCAACACTTGTCGAAGATGTTGCTCGTGTTCTTGCTTGTCCCGACTATAGATCAAAATGTCATCCATAAAGATGACAACAAACTGATCTAGGAACGAACGAAACACTCGATTCACCAGGTCCATGAAAGCAGCAAGTGAATTGGTTAGCCCAAACGGCATAACCACAAACACATAGTGACCATACCTCGTCCTAAAAGCTGACTTTGGTATGTCATCCACTTTAATCCTCAACTGATGATATCCAGACTGTAGATCGATCTTTGAGAACACTGTAGCACCACGCAACTGATCGAACAGATCATCTATCCTCGGCAACAGATACTTGTTCTTGATCGTGACTTTGTTCAGCTGCCGGTAGTTTATGCATAGCCACATTGATCTGTCCTTTTTATTAACGAATAAGATTGGAGCACCCCAAGGCGACGTGCTCGGTCGAATAAAACCTCTCTCCAATAATTCTTGTAACTACTTCTTTAGCTCTACCATCTCTACTGGAGCCATCCTGTACGGTGTCTACACAACTGGCTGTGTTCCTGGGACCAGATTGATCTCGAATTCAATCTCTCGAGGTGGAGGAACATTGGGGAACTCATCAGGAAACACATTCGCAAACTCTCGGACAATCGTCACCTCCTTAAGACTAGGACCTTTTGCCTTGGTATCTACAACGTGAGCCAAGAATGCCTTACAACCCTGCCGTAGCAACTTTTCTGCCACCATTGCTGACACTAGACACGTCAAAAGAATCTTCCTATATCCTTGGAAGATCCACTTCTCTCCACAAATGTCAAACACTACTTGCTTGGTACCACAGTCCAAAACAACCTTATAATTCTCTAAAGTATCCATCCCAAGGATTACATTGAATCCATGCATATCAAGTGGTATAAGATCCACATGTATATTGTGTCCCGAAAAAGATAAGACACAAGATGGGCACTCCTCTCGAAGCATCGAGGAACCATCAAGAGGGGTTTCTAACAATAAGCTATCTTTCTTACAGCTAATATGTAAAAGATAGTTTTCAAGCATTCTATGGGCGATAAAAGAGTGTGTAGCACCTAGGTCAACCAGAACAGATATAAAGTAATAAGAAGACAAATCAGAATGAAATAACTTCATCTGACATGTCACCACTCACGGGTTGACTATCGCCTCCGGCTGACTCATAGCATAGAATCGAGTCGTTGCTTGCTGTCCACGTCCTCTGCTTCCTTGAGCAGACGATCCCGCTTGTGACGTTTGACTGTGTCATCGCCCTCTGCTACTATTGGGTTGTTGTCGGTCTGATCCTTGTTGATTCTGTCTCAGTTGTTGTGTCACTTCAACATCTTTACTTGGGCAATTTGACTTCCAATGCCCGATCTGACCACAAAGATGGCATGACTGGTCTCGCTATTGTGGCCTAGACGGCCCTGTCACTGCTGCCGAAGCTGTACTATGTGCCTTTGACGGCAAAGAACCATATCCTCTTCCCTTACTTGGAGACCACTGCGACGGTGTACTGGAACCTCTTAACCCCGAAGGTGCTGAAAACCTCGACTTCTTGAAGCAACCAAACTTCTGTCCCTGGAACTGAGCAGGCCTCTTCTTGGTCATGGCCTCTCTCTTTTCCCTAACTGACTGTTTGATCCTTCAGACAGACTCCACAAATGTGGCAAACTATTCTCGGTTCTCCAACGCAGAAGCAGGTGTTGTCAGCTCAGCACTCAAGCCTTTCTCAAAACATCTGATCCGCTCGTCATCTGCCACTTCCATGTGAGGACAAAACCTCAACAGGTCCATGAACTTGGCTTCATACTTGGTGATGTTCATCGCTCTTTGGCGCAGGCGCTCAAACTGGTTGATCTTCTCATCCAGATACGTCTTCAAAAAGTATCTGCTGACGAACTCGTACCGAAAAACCTCCCAACCGATCACCTCATCAGGTCGCTTCTCCTCCTCGATGGCCCACCAGTGGCCAGCACTACCCTTCAGAAGGCAGACAACGTGCTTGACTTTATCTGCTTCGGGAATGTCGAGGATCCAGAAGGCCTTTTCAAGACCTGTCAGCCACAGATCTGCATCCGCTGGATCAACCATCCCAGCATACTCTGAAGCTCCGACTCGGCGAAGCCGCTCAAAGGTCTTCCCAATACCCGATGTTTCACCATGGGGAGCCTATTCTCTCATCGGAGGTACTAGCAATCTCACTACCATGAGATTCATCATAGCCATCATCTGCCCCATAAGCTGCTGGTAGGCAGGATTTTCAAGAATGGCTAGGTCAAGTTGGGGAACCTCAGGCACCCGATCTCCATGTGCCTGCCCTTCAGCTCCATCAACTGATGCAGCATCGCTGCTCTCGGCAGCATGTTCTTCATGGTTTCCAGACATCTTGGCTTTTTCTTCCGCTGAGGGCAGAAGATGATTGTAAGAAAATTTAGAAAACTCATAAGAACGGACACAACCTAGTCCTAGACCCCTGTAGACTCAGCGAACCTAGAGCTCTGATACCAAAACTTGTGGCGACACATCCCACTTTCACACAGACAACGAGGTGCCATGTGAAAACGTGCGAAAAACACCAAACCACTTATTACCAAAAACACGGGGTAGTTAAAACCAATTTCAGGAAGCAGATAAACCAAGAAACTATTACATTCAGATCCTCATCTTGTAAGAAGACATGTTATATAAACATCTACAAGTGTAGATACACATTCACAACTTAGCATATCAGCTATCTTGTCATATACATGAGTTCATCACCTGTTAATATATATACATAACGATCCACATCCGGCCAGCACCAGGATATACAAAGCTTCATCAGTTATACATCGAAAAACAACGTCAAAATGCCTCCGAGGACCTGAGAGTACAGGGATGACTCTAAGACTCTACTACAAAATGACCAAAACAACATCATATCCATCTCTTGCCTTCTACTGCTCGTCTTACTACTCGGCCGCAACCCCGTGACCACCACCACGTCTAGCGTGAACACCTAAAAAGGTTGTAACCAACGGGGTGAGACACACAGTCCCAGCGAGAAACATAACTCCCCGCCAGAACCATAAACCTCAGAAAGTTTAAAGCAACAACAACAGATCATTGATAAAACGTACAATAAGAGCAGTCCATAGAGCAAGGTTGTTATTACCATCAAGCTTACCAAGGTGTACGGAAGGCATATAACCAAGTATTTCTTTATGGAACATGATTGACAAGATAAGATTTATAAGATCTTACCTCATAACATAAGGAATGTATAAATAACTGCAATGTATGACAAGATCAACTACACAAGCAAGGCCTCAATCAATGTTCCGTGTTTTGCCTTAAGCAATAAATACTATTCGGCTGGATTACGTGTTATTATGCCCTTAGGAAGTGAGCCGTACCGCTCGAATCCAACCTTCAGTTGCGAAACCCAAGCCGGTGCCATACAAGGTCAATGGAAGAGGCGGACTCCACGACCTCCCACCTCGTGGTCAGTGCACGAGAACCAAAGCAGGACCACAGTCTCATGCTTAAGTGGCCTCAACCATAGGGTCAGATCCCACAGGCTACCCTTTCTCTAGCCCGCCTTGGTACAGGTCTCGGCGCTAGTATATCTGAGCCACGGGCCAATTCACCGTGCTCCCTGAGCCATGAACGGATTCATGCTCTATCACACTGAGCCATGGGCCTGTTCACCATGCTCTTATACACATCTTGAGTCTACAATTGAAGTTTCACTCTAACCTCCTCATTTCCGGCTAGGAGAAACCACACATATTCAATAATATGTGCTTCCAGGTTAACCCGCAGGAGAACCTATTTCACCATAACCAGCTACTGACGATGATGGATCTATGGCCAGGGCAACTACATGATATGTTCCATTGTAATTATTTAGTATATTTTAAGTGGATTGTTGGGGCACACAAGTGGTATCACATATATAACATTAAGCTACGTTATTGTTACCACCATCACAATATCCCGGGATCTCAATCCCTCATCACAAGAAACCACTGCCTCAAAAGGCATTCTCATCACTGGGGATAACAATCCCAGATCTCATCATCAGTGGATAACACCTTAACTAGGCACTTTAGCCAAACTCAGGTCCTCAGACCTAAACACATTATATAGGTGATGCATGTTATCTCATCAATAAGAGTGACCATCAATGCAGTGTTATTCAAATGTTTATACCTCATAGCCCTTTACCTGGCTATGCATCTGCATGAAACACCTGCATGGTTAGTATACACAATCATAGAGATAACTGAAACCATCATAGATTGACAGAATGATTGTATTGTCAATATTGGTGATTATACGCTTTATCATTCATGCCTCATACATGTGACCATAGACATGGGTCACATCATCATGTGAAGCAACTCATATACTTCCAAACTTATCATTGCTCAATATCATATATATATATACAAGTTTCCAAGTGATCATAAACACATGTAGTATCATGGCATTAGAGCTCAGATATGTCATGTTTACCTAGGTGTGTTCTACCATATCAACCACCTCACTACTATCAAACATGTCAAAGGTTCACGAACCATAAATCATAACTCTTAATAGCAAGAATGTGATCGCATGATAAGGAGCTATCAGATGGGTTTCCGGGTGGAACATGACCCTCACTAGGAGTACCCACTACCCTCACAAGAAGTGTGACGGGCAGGGCACCCTCACTGGAAGTGGTATCGGGCAGGGTTACTTCCCTCATATCGCCCAAGCATACTAGCCACATATCGGCCAAGATAAAGCAAGGATGTCGGGCTACCACCTCAAGGTATATCATGCAACTAGAGACCAAGGCATATCGTGCACATAGCATAACGTGCAGCTAGGTTTATGGGGCATGTCGTGCATCTAAGGGTGTCGGGCATCCATGGGTGTCGGGCATCATCACAAGACTAGCCTACTGAGCTCCATAACGTTCAAGGTATACCGGGCACCAAGCCACTACCCAAGCTAGGTGTATCAGTCAGGGCACTCAATAAGGCATAACGCCCAACACACAAAGGTATCGCCCATCAACCAAACACATATAGGCACAACAACCAAGGGTACAACTCAATCGGGCAGCAAAGGAAAGCATATCGTCCAACCAAGCTAGCATCATCTTATCGGCCAACACACAAGGAAAAGACCAAGGTGTATCGCCCAACACAACCTCATCATATCAACCTAAAACTCTAGATAAAGAGAGGGTATCGGGCAACACCATCCCCAAGCCATATTGTGCAAGATACAGCCCAACAAGATCATCATCAACCTCAAGCACAAGGGCACCAAACCCTAATTGATCAAGAATATCGGCTCACCTCTCAACAACCAAGAGAGAGGGGTCTTGCACAACCTCTATCACAACTCAGGCAACCACAAGGATCAACCCCCACATAGGTCTACATCTACCCAGAAAGCTCACCTCTCGAATCCATGGTGAGAGGAGGGTGTTGCTCAAGCAACTAGAACACAAGCTCACCTCTCAACTTAAACGAGAGAGGGGTGTTTCTCATATTATTAGAGCTCAAGCTCACTTCTCTAGACCAAGGAAGGGAAAGGAGTGTTTCTCAATAAGGAAACCCTAAAACATGGTTCAGACAACTAGGGCAACAAGATCACCATAACCACAAGATTAAAGGTGCAACTAAGAAAGAACCATATCTAGCAACATACATGGCCGATTATGATTATAAGAAAACATGCAAGAATATAGAAGAAAGTAATATGATTAGGGTTAGGAGTTATGTAACCCACCTTAAGCAAGCTCCTAGCTCCTAGATCCTAGCTCCAAACAACACCTTCGACCACCTCAAGAGGAAGAAGAAGAAGAAGAAGACTCCAAGATAAGGATTGGCCACCAAGCTTTTCAAAGGAAGAGGTGTCGTGCAACCAAGGGAGAGGGGGATTAAGGAACTAAAGGGATCCTTAGTAAGAGAAAGGGAACAAATATATAGGAGAGGATGGAGGAGAAACCAAGGTAAAACAAGGCAAGGTGTCGCCCACCTAGGGACACTTGTCCACGGGCAATGCCACCTCACTAACTTGTCTTAAACACATGTCCAAGGCCATTTCCACATGCAAGCATCAAGCGCCAAGTGTCCACTAGTGGTGACACAAACGAGGTCAAAGGGTCAAAGGGGTTCATGGCCGATACACCCCAACTCCATGCCTGACACACCACCTAGGCGACACACTCATGGTCGTCACAACCATGGCCGGCACACCCATGGCCGACACAAGGTCCAACAAGGTCAAGCAAAACATAACAAGGCCCAACAAGGCTCATTCAAACCCAAACCAGCTCAAGCAACGAGCCCAACCCTTCCTCTCAACACTAGAGGAAGCAAAGAGAGAGAAGAACACTTCTCAAGGTGACATCTTGCCCACAAACCCTAAACTTGGGTTAACTGCAAGTAGCACCTCCAGCTCTCAACAAAGCACAAACAAACCCTAATCACCACTAAGGGTGATTAGCAAGCAACTAAGCATCAGGTTTAAGCAAAGCAAATAGGATAAGCCCTAAACGGAGGCCAGGGTCCTTACAGTAACACCATGTAATAGTGGGTCAACACCCTATGGTGTAGCGGTCGTGAAGTTTCTCTATCGCGATCGAGACATTGCTTTGGCTCGGTCGCAACACCATGATGCATGTTTCCTTATGTCACGGTCGCAACAACGTGTTACATGTTCCTAGTGTCATAGTTGTGACATCGAGTTGCTAAGGGGTAGAGATGCCCTGAGTTGGTGCTAAGTGTGACACCATGTTAGGTTGTGTTATGGTCAAAACATGTAGTTGGTTGAAACTAGGTTGAAGAGTATCAATCGTAATACTAGTAGTAATGGTTGAGACAAGGTGCTTGGTTTACCACAACTTTGTAGTGTCTCGATTAAGACACATGTGTTGTCTCGGCCGCAACACCCCATTGCTGATCATGTTAAAACCTATGTGTAGGGAGGTCGAGACATTGGTGTTATGAGGATTTGAGTCATAAGTGTGATGAGTAGTTGAGACACTTATATATGAGTATGTACATGGCCCATATGTTGTGTAATGACCTACTTAAGATGGTGTAATTATGAATGGCTAGCCATCAATAATGATGCTTAACCCTCCAACAATATAGGAAGTGATGGAATTAGGGTTTAGAGGTAGTATGATGCTATTAAACCCTAATTGGGTACATATAAATCCTAACCCTAATTTAACGATAACATGATAAGTGTGCTCACTATATTTGAAGATTATTATTCCATGATAGTGATTTCTCTCTCCTACTTGTGCAACACTAACTTGTAGGTGAAATGAATGTCATAACAGTGTGAATGCTATGTTAATCCCTATGAATTACATGTGGTGATTATGAGTAATGTTGAGGCTTTATGTGATACTGAATGTGCAGGAACATACAAATTGGTCTAATAACTTAGCAAGTGCCTTGTGCATAAATTGAGGGATTGATATCCCATAGTGAAGTGATATTAGTGATGACATTGTGAATGGAAGTATTACAAGTGCCATATGATGATGAGACAAGTTCTCACTCAATACATTTTATATCTTCTAACGTTGCATTCTACCTTAACTTTATAGAGTTTGTTTAGGGTTTATACGTTGTAACTTGATTGATGCATTAACAGATACTCAATTGGTATATTTAATCAAGTGAAACCTAATCATTTAGTTGCCCTATACCATAGATCCATATATAGCATTAGTATTTAGATGGATGGTGAAACGAGTAACTCCTACGGTAAAACTTGGAGCACATATTATTGAATATGCGGGGTACCAATAGAGATAACTCCTTGTATCCTTAAATTGCTAAAATAGTGCTATATTGTTTATTATTGAATGGCCATGCGTGAGCTAGTTTTCTAGTGTTGTTCCATGTACCAAGGTAGACTAGTTATTTTGCAAGACCATATCCTTGACTATGAGTTTCTATCTCTATAGGACTTTATCTTTGACTACAAGTTGTTGTCTTTGCAGTTTGACTATTATGTCACTACGTTGCAGACTCGAATTGACCGAGTAGTACTGGTGATGATCATGGAGTCTGACTCTTCCATGAATCTTATATGGTATTGATTTCGACTTAGCAATGGTTGATTGGATTTGAGTGGTACGTCTCAAATTCTTAGGGCATAAAAATGGTTAATCAGTCATATTGTATAATTGCTTAAGGTCAAATAGGAATCACATTGGATGACCCCATGCCTTATTTCTTGTACTGTTTAGTTTATAACAATTATACATGTTCTTCATATTTCTTTTAATAGTATAAAATGTTCTACTGCTCAGTTGTAACTACCTAAACTGCTCAAATAATATTACCTGCTTTATTTTTACTGCTCTCTATAGTACTATTCTTATAATAGACGTTGGCGAATAGTTATATCTCTTACTGGGATGTTTTGTCTCACTCTATGGGTTTCACAACTTTTTAGGTGGTCATGGACGAGGAGGTTGAGGTTGCAATGCAGGTGCAGGACAACAGAATGAACAGTCGCTAACAGAGGTTGGACATGCTACCAGTTAGAGTCTTATAACAGAGTCTTATGTGTCGTCTCTGTACTCTCAAATCTTTGGGGAGATTTGTTGTATTGTATATCAACACGTAGATTTTGGGTTTATGCTATGCTTGTGTATATATGTCATACATATAAATAGATTGTGAAATGTGAAAGTTGCAACTTGATAACCTGTGAACATGAGATGTAATCTTGCTGGCATATTATGAATACAAATGACCTAAGTTGAAGGCTTGTTTATGAAATACTTCCGCTTAAGATACTTAATTGCAAGTGATTTTAATTTACCATATTTTGTGGTAATATTGTTATTAGTGGTGAGTTCACGCTTTATTTTGAGTAATCTTGTTTAGTGTGACCATGATCGTCTCATATATAATACATGTTTGAGGGAGTCGGTTGGCTCTCAACGTAAGAACATGTTACACTAAACGAGATTACTCAAAACATAAAACACAATCGATCATTAATCAATCACATGCCCAAAAATATGGGTAAATTAAAACTGATTTCAACATCAATACCCGCTCATAAACGTTTGCATAAGAGCCCAACATCTTTCTTGTATCCATACTATGCCAAGAATTTGGTACAAATTGTTCTATCATCTTAGCCACAACATATATACACAAGAGAATAATATCCATATATGCCACACATACAAGCATTTACATGCTAAAAAAGTCTGATTTGTTTGAAACACCATATACAAACTTTTCCTGCCCGAACCTGAGAGTAAAAGGACGATTCTAGGACACACTAGACATCTAATCAACTTTCTCAAAGATTTAGTACTGTTGTTCCTCTTTACTTCCATGGTTATGTTGTCGTCACTGTCAATTACCTAAAAAGATGTGGCGAAGCACACGGGTGAGACCCATGTCCCAGCAAGAGATATAACCTCCAACAATGCTTATTGATTACAACATCTTAAACAGTAGATAACTGAGCAGTTGGAGTATTTAATAATCAATTGAACAAACTGAATAGTTCAAGTATGATAAACAAATTAAGCAAATAATCTTAGCAACAAGTATAATTATCAATGTATATATAGGTAACAAATAAATCCATTTCTCTGGATATATATCTGCTCAATTTTCATCAAATTGCATCTAATAACAATCATCATCGTCATTAATCTAACTATCATCATATTCCTTGCTGACAACACAAGCAATCTAGTAGCATAAGCATCCTTGACATCATGAATATGTCTAGTAACATAACATGGCTATCAATATTGGCATCTCAAATAAAGGGAACATATTAATATCATAAGTAGAACTACATCATAACACAATGAACTTCATAGGCATGATTAGCAGTTTAAGTATTTCTAATTACATAGGCATGGCTAGTAATATTAAACATAGCTAGCAACATCATCTTAACCATCAATGTCAGTATATTTGACAACATAAGCATGCTTACAACATGAACATAACTACAACATAAGCATATCTATTATCTCCTATTGCACTATACATGATCTCAGTGAAAAGAAAGCAAACAAGGGTTATCATCCAATATGAAGTGTTGTGTATAACCCTAAACAGATATGCTAGACGAATGTCTTACATCTTTTATTACGCCCTGGGGAGTTTGAGTCGCACCACTCAAAGTCCAACTGGCCACCACTTGGTTGCAATCAGTTCCATATAAGATATAGGAAGAGCGAGACTCCAAGATCTTCTCCATACTCAGTCAGTACGAGTCTGCACCGCAATGACATATAGTCAAATTGCAAAACATCAACATATAGTCCTGTAACTAGCCCACCTTAGTACATGTCACGACGCTAGCATCTACGGTATTCAAACCCAATCACTGAGGTGCAACCGCAATTGCCCTCTAATCACATCATGTTATAATCACTGAGACCCGATTATAGTCGTTCTCGAAAAGCGGGCTAGGTATGACCACATCCATCCTCCTGAAACACTTGGTGTCAGGATGACAAACACCCCACATACTCAACAGTATGCACTCCAAGTTTTCCTTAGGAATACTTGTTTCACCATCCAACAAGTTCTAACACTGAAGATGGTTCTATGGCACATGTCACTACATGATTAGGGTTTCACTTGATTATTTATCTCCAATTGGGTGAATTAAGGCTGCATCAAACAAGTGGACAAATAAATCGTAATTCATCTCTAGCAAACATTGTTATATAACAACTTCAAAAGATATAAAACATATGAGACATAAATTTCTCATATCAAAATCACATGGCAGCATTCACATGCCAATCATGAGACTATACTATTCATCACATCATCATTACACGGTATTATTCTTTTGCCATTCATGGGACCACACTTGCCATCATATTATCATTGGATATAAATCCTTTTCACAATATCACATGGTATCAACCCTTATCAACACAAGAGGATTACACCTCATTCAGGGCTCAACCATGCCTAAAGGTCATTAAGACCATCACACTATTCCCTACAAGATCATCATTATCTTTCCATGCCTTATAACAAGGCTCAACAACATAACTTACATATAATACACCAGACAATATAATATTGCATTAATGAGCTAGGAGATATTCATAAACAACATAGCAAGGTTATATTAGCCTTAAGAACATTCCTTTATTACATCAACATGTAAGGAATCTAGATATGATTAACCCTCATCATATTCATAATGCACATGTTTAGCATAAGAAAGTATCAACCATGTGGCTATGATAACCACCAATTAACACATTAAGGTTATGATCATATTAAGGAGATTATTCCACAATCATGCCTTCATATAAGACGGTTAAACATGAATACTCATATTTATCTATTTGCATTAGAGTTAGGTTCAACAAGATAAATTCTATTAATATTACTAATCAACACTCATACCCAAACCCTAACCAATGGAATCCCTATTGGATCATGGATGCATAAGGTGAAGCATCACCGTCACATTCCATACCATTCTCACATATGGATCCACACATAACTCAAGGTGTAACCATCATGTCATAGCATCCTATGGTTCAACCACAAAAGAGAGTACTCCATGATTTTATTCATCATTGAAGGAGTTGTTCATAATCAATTACCACCACTTGGTTATATTAGAGCTAAGTATAACAAAATATACTTCATATGGGTTGCCCATTAACTCATTATATTTATCATCAATTCTAATCATATGAGGGAAAAGGTAAGACTATATTATCTAGGTAAACCTCCATTAGGTTTTAACATCACTCAAACTGTACAAACTTACCACAAGCATCATCCCAAAACATTGGATTGTTGAGAAGGTAAGACTGTTGGTTGTTTATATAAGGTAAACCTCCATTAGGTTTTAACATCACTCAAACTGTACAAACTTACCACAAACCTCCATTAGGTCATTGAGTTGTGCTCTACCTATGGGTTCAACCCTAGACATCCCTTGATTAACAACATAAAAAGTTCCATTGGGAGTAGGGTAAAACCCACAAGCGATTGTTTATTTAAAACAAGCCGTCAATAAATGAGATTCTCAAGATGATCTCATAAAGGAAACCATCTAAATCACTTTATTAGGACCAACATATTACATTAGGCATCATTCCAATTTATTGGATGAAGAATCATTAGATATTAACCATTGGGTCAAGTTCATATATTAAAGCCATCAATTGGAGTATAGGTCCAACCATTGCATCAAATGACCCAAGAAACCATTGGTTTAAGGCTTAATTGATGCTACAACTACATGCTTAACTCACCATAGGTTGTAGAGACCTGATCCACCATCAGTAGTGACCATTAAGTCACCATTGGTTGTCAGGTCAACAATATATTCATTAATCATCATCGGATATCAAGCTAATGTCACCATTGATTGATAGCATCATTAGGGTACTTAGTTGTTGATCATTAAGATTCTAATTAGGCCAAAACCTGATCTAAGGGGTGAATGTCAGTTTACAGCATTGGTCACCACGATCAGTTGTCATGAAGACAACACCATTAGTTGTTGCAATGGTACCACCATTGGGTCATGTGTTTATAGAAGAAATCAACTTTAAACCCTAAAATTGACCATTGGTTGATGGGTGCTTAGCACCACCGGTTGTCAAACCAACCAGATCCAAGCCATCTTATATCTTAGGAGGAACGTACACATGATTACAAGTTCATCTAGAACTGAAATCAGAATAGGGAACATCATTAAAATTTAAATCCAAGTCAAGCATAACTTTTTAGTGCATGGATCATCATTTTAAAGCAAGAACATGAACTAGCAAGCTTATGGTAAGCAATAAACGTGGAGCAAGTTATAAAACTTGCTTCTAATGAGAAGATAAAATCCCAAACAGAAAAAAACTCAAGAAGGTAGGCTAGAAAATCCAAGCATAAGCTATGAACTCGTTCATCTAACACCTTTCTCCATCAAAGAAGCAAACCCTAAGCATAAGGAGCAAGAAAGGTAGGGTTTTAGAGCTTTATAGAAACTTATTCCATGGAACAACAAAGTTCCAACCTAGAGGAAGGTCTAAGGAAGGAGAGGAGCAAGATAAATGGAGAAGAAAGGAAGAAAATAACATGCCTTGGTCGAAATTCCTAAAAGATGACCTTAGAAACCCTAGGTAGGGCTAGATGGAGCTCTAGGAGACCTTCCTCTCCAAAAAGAGGTTGTCTTCTACCTTAGAGCACTTGGTTCCACAGAAAAATAGAGTGGAGTCGTTTCTCCAGGTTATAAGAAAGAGAAAGCGAGCAAAGTTTTGTACTTGGGCAAGGAAGAGGTAAATATAGCCCATGGGATAAGGATGGAAGCAAGCATGAGGTGTACAAGTAGCTTCCCCATGTGTCCATGGCCTTCAACTATTAAGGATATACAAGAAGCCACACAAGTAGCTGACTACCATCCATTGAGACCTACTTATTACTCATTTCTTGATTTTGCAAGTAAAGCAAATAAACCATTTGCTTGAGAGCTCCTAAAGGTAGCTCATACATAAAGAGGTAAACCCTAAAATATCCTTGAGGAAAACACCTCCAAACCAAGGTTCAACTAGGCACCCCATGGTTCAACAAGCTCAAGAATGATGAGAGAACATCCAAAGAACATAATGAAAGTGATAAATTGCAAAAAAAAACCTCCCAATTGGGTAACTTGTAGAAAAGTCCAAAGTGTACATAAAACTGCATAACTTGCACAAACATTGTTCAAATTGGACCAAACTTGAAAATTAAGCTTGTCTTATGATTCCAAATCATATCACATGGTCATATTATAGTTGTAAGAATTCAATCATGGTAATTAAGCATGTTCAACCATTTAAGCAAGGTTAGGGGTCTCACACTTAATAGAACATATGTGCATTTGTGTAAACATCTTTGATGTGTGCTTATCGGTCTAGTCAGTCATTGTGTTCCATTAGACTATTTGCGTGCTAATAAATCTAATCTGACAATGTTCTGACGTGTTGGATAGAGTGAACTTGCTATAAATTGAGTTGCTCTCTCTCTTAGTGGGTTCTATATGAATGTTTCTCTATAACAATGTAGTGCTAATTATGATGATCAATACTACAAAATATCACAAATGTCAATGGAATAGTTTATTTCTACTATTTTTTTATTATTGTCCCATGAGTTTGGTGTTGGGCGCTATCTGATCTTACTTCAGCTGGTATATAACCTTTTTAGTGCTAATCTAAACAACTTCAATACACAAATTAACTTTACAAAAAAGTGGTTGTTACGACCCCGCCTCCCGGTAACCCCCAATTAAGGGAGACCCGAAGGTCAGAGCCATATTTCAACTAACAGGATCAAAGGTTCGACGATTAATAAAAAATAATTAATAAACTTTACCAACTAAACTGGTATACACCCTACCAACGGGTCCTTCTCCCAGGATGGGAGGAAACTACACCTGGATTACAAAGGTCACAAGCATCCTTATGATTAGGGTCTGCATCTACATGAGCTTGTTTAGCCCTGGCAAGCTACTAAGGCCCAACCAGACACCTACAAAGCCAAGCTAGGTCATACTTGTTCTCTTTCCTCAACAAAAGATCAACTTAGTTGTGAGGGGTTCATCACAACTAAGGAATAAAAATGAAATTGGATAAATATTGATAAAAGGAAGTTGGAATGTTTATTTCAGGATTTCTGTGCACCTTGCTTGCTTGATTGGACTTTTTTGCTCTCTACATAATTTCTGTCTCCAAACCTGCGATACAGGTATGTGGTTACGTTTATGATTATCCCACATTAGTTTGCCGAGGATTTTCTCGATGTTTACATCGTGGCTTGAATAAATTGTTGGATGAATTTAATTCATGCAAATTATAATGTGAATATGATTATCACATAAGAAATGTGCCTACTAGCTCAGATCCTAGTCCCCTCTGTAGCCTAATGGATTGACCTAGTAAATGTCTACCAATGGGGTAGGTCCATCAGGTCATTAAATGACTTAGTAAATGGCTACCAATGGGGTAGGTCCATCAAGTCATCATGAGTCAGGGATTGGGCTACCTTTGGGTATGACCATGTGACTACATAACCCTAGGAATTGGCTACCTGTGTGGTAGGACCATGGGGGTAAGGATCTACCATATGAGAGAGCTAGTATCCATGTCCACTGCAGGGACGGTACAGAGATAGGGGATAGGCAAGGATTGAGTAGTATTGCTTAAAATGTAATCTTGGATGTTAAATGATATTTGGTTGACTACATTGTTAACATAGTTGCACAATTATTGTTTCCCCCACATACCAGCTTCTTGCTGACCGACGTTTTGTTTGTCGGCGTTTTAGGTACAAATGAAAAGAACAAATAGTAAAGTTGCATATGTGGAACTGAATGAGAAATAACGTACACAGGAGGATTAGTTAGATTAGTATCTACATGGATAGAAGATTAGAAATCCCAGATTTTAAAAGGTAAACAAAGTTTTATTTTATACCCGTTTTCAGTTTAGTTAGTAGAATTTCATAATTGTTACTGATTATTTGTCGAACCTTTGATCCTGTTAATTGAATAACGGCTTTGTCCTTTGGGTCTCTCTTAATTGGGGGTTACCGGGAGGCGGGGTCGTTACAGTGGTATTTGATGTTATACATGTAGTTTTCTTCAACTATTTTTATATATACTTTTTACAAAAACGGTGATAGATGTTGGTGAAGTCACTACTTAACATCTTACTTTACTTGAAATGTATTGTTTGGGTGAAAACATTATGAATTTGGATAGTTGAACATATAGAATTACCGTGCTTTATCATTTCTTTGATGCGAGGCGGGAAAATACAAGTGTTCAATGCTGCAACTCGGTACTGTAGCATACCCCCAGCCGTACGAATGTGACGATTTTTACTCTTGAGAAAATACACATGATTTTAAGTTCCAACAATTATGCATAGTAACTGTAGAGCAAAATACATATATCAAGGAGCACTAATGTAGAATTTTTTTTTTAATAATATTAAATTTCCAATCCAAAAGGTTCCTTAGTGAATTATTGATACATTACATCATTTATTTTAATTCAAAGTTACACGATAACATCGCATTATCCCAACCCAACAGAGTAATTTTAAAACAAAATGTGTATCACATTATTACATTTAAAGTGTGCAACTACTATTCAAGTGATTTTTTTCTTCTATTTTTTTCTTTAAAAACATTTGATAAATAGAACAACTTGATTTTAAGAATTCTTTTTTTACAAAAGTAATAACAAAAATTAATATTCGACATTATAATTTTGTTAATTAATAATAACTAACTTTTTCTTCAAATTCAACTGTTAAAAGTAATTATTGCTTAATCTTAATCCTAATTTACAAGTAATTCACATGCTTAACACATGTTTCTTGCTAGTCTATACTACTATAAAAAGAGCGAGTTTTACAGGCAGTTCAAATACACCCGCCCAAAGTCATATTAACCAATCACGTTGCACGGTCTTGCCAACATGGCAAAAGCTTGCACTCTCCTTCACTCAAGCTGCTCTCACATTTTTTTCAACTTTTTTACTTCCAAAAAATGATTTAGTTTAAAAAAACGGAACTACTCCTTTTGAACTGTGACGTTTGAATTTAAATTTGCCGCACCCTTTTCTCTCTCACCCAACCATCAGTCAAACTCAAACCCCGCCCCCACTATGAAAGAAATATCCGTAATTTGAAAGTCTCTATCTACGCAAAACAACCGAACCCTTTATTTCTTCCCAACCAACCTCACTCTCCCCATAACTCGCACAATCTTCAGTTTTCTCTCACTCTTCTCATTCCATTCAAAACGCTAATCAACTCTCTCTCTTCCTCGCCGTTACGTTGTTATTTATTAAGATCTCTTCGTTTTTCTTTCTTTACATAAATTTTTCTATCAAAAAAGTTTGTTATTGCCACAATCCATCTTATCCTTATCAGTTGCCAATAAACCTCTGACTTCTTCACCACGTCCTTGAAAATGTGCAATGTCGACGTTACAATAAAACTGCACACCATGTATCACAATGTGTGAGCCCACGATTGCACGTTTTCTCACTCAGATAGTTGAACTCATCAATTCATATTGACCCTACGATCTTCCTGCTATATGAACAAGAACGGTTTCTACATTTGCGTGCGTCGTCCCAAAATTCAATCATTTTCAGTTGCTTTATATGTATGATTGACAAGCGTCTTCACACACACCACTAGTTCCATCGTATTTCATCTGCTTCAGGATCCATTCAAAAAATTGTCTTATGCAATTTCAGTTTTCGAGCTTGGATCGTTGCTGTGTTGCAACCATGGAACATGACTTCGACTTCGAGACGACTTCGACAGGTGTGGACACAGAAGTTTTGGAAATGTCGAGGAAATGTCGATGATTTTTACAACCAAAGTTTCGACGCAACTTTGACAAAAATTAAGCTAAAAATAGCCATTTTGTGATGAAAATCGACAAATTTCATCAAATCTAGCTTAAAAACACAATATATGTTTACATATAGCCATCCATACATGTTTACATATGTAGATAAATGCACACTTACATACAATCGTCTCTGAACTACAGAGTTCTTCCACATATAAAGTTTGTGATAATAAACAAACTACATAAAACTAGTGTAAATCTATGGTAGATTTAGAAGAGAGAGGATCAGTCTATTACTGTTAGCTTAGAATAGTAAAAGATAACATCAAAATCATCTTACCTCAAGCTCCAACACTTTTTCCACCTCACACAGCCAACTCCACAAAATTCCTGAAATATGTCGCCAACTTCGACGACTTCGATAATGTCGAGGACATTGTGGAATTTTTGTATAGACTTGGGCCAACTTCGTCGACATATGGGGAAATGTCGACATATTTGACGAAATGTCGAGGATATTGTAGAATAAAGATGTTTACATGCATTCGACGTCGCTGACCGTCGACATCGACATTATCGACGAAATTTCGCCTAATGTCGACGACATTTAGATCCATGGTTGCAACAACGACAAGCAACTCCTCTCTTTTTTCAAAGATTTTCCTTACGACGCCGTCTCATTTTATTGACTATGGTCGCATCTCATCTCTGTCATGAAATTACTAAGGGCGCTGCCATTGGCCTCCGGGACTAGGAGCCTCCAAAAATGGACTAGAGTTTGTTGAGCCTCTAGGACCTTAGGCGTCGACGATCACATGGGCCACCATATCTTCTAGGACCAACCAACACCTCTATCCCCGACTAGCCACATACAAATCATCTCCATGCCATCAACACCGTCATGTTGCTTCCACCCTAAAAAGGCCATTTCTGCACCCAACTTGGTAACTATTTGTATCACTCACTTTATAATTAATTTATTTACCAAACTTTTTTTTTGCATTTGGCTCAATATTTGCTTATGAAAATCGACCAGATTACAAAGCCCGTGTAGCAGCATCCGGGCATCAGCAGTTTAGCATGTTGTCTCATCGAACATGTCTCACCTTGAATTAAAAGCCGAGCATGTATGAAACTACCAGAACATGAACTACACCTGGAGCCAACCA
The DNA here is from genome assembly GCA_963693085.1 of Alisma plantago-aquatica. Classification (NCBI taxonomy): domain Eukaryota; kingdom Viridiplantae; phylum Streptophyta; class Magnoliopsida; order Alismatales; family Alismataceae; genus Alisma; species Alisma plantago-aquatica. The sequence goes on from OY856414.1 coordinate 380,512,275, forward strand.
AGCTATGGGAGAATCTCCAGTGCCGTGTTCCTCGAAGGCCTCCACAAGGCACGAATGATGTCATCTGCATCTTGCCCAAGAACGACATGCATGGTGTTCACCCCGCTATTGGCATGGGGGCACCTAAGGATACAGATCGCGCTATTCATATATCCAAACTTCTACCTCTATCTGGCGTCATGTACGATGAAACATGGAAACGTGGATGATAAATGGGTTAAGTTGTAGTTCCTCACTACAACCTTCTATCACATACCACTCAAAACAAGTACATGTGTTCTTTTTAATTTTCTCTATCTATATTTCAAAGTTATTATATTAGGCAAAAATACCTAAATGGCACATTTGCCAATTTTAATTACCTAAATGGCACGTTCTTGAACTTATTACCCAAAATGGCACATTTCTGGAGCAATGTGTCCCCTTCCGGGACGCATTGCTCTCCCGCGAGCCAATGCGTCCCGGCGGGGGACGCATTAGTCCCACAGGAGAGTAATGTGTCCCGACAGGTGACGCATTACCCTCGTGTGAGACCAATGCGTCCCCAGCCGGGACTCATTGGCTCGCGGGAGAGCAATGCGTCCCGAAAGGGGACACATTGGCCCCACACGAGGGCAATGTGTCACGTTTCGGGACGCATTGCTCTTTGTGGGACCAATGCGTCGCGCCCCGCGACGCGGCCAACGGCTAGAAATTGGCACGCAGGCAATGCGTCCGGGACATGGACGTATTGCTCCCAGGCAACGGCTATTTTACCGTTGGCCGCCGCGCGGCGGTGCCACGTGGGCGCAATGCGTCCCCAACCGGGACACATTGCCCCCTATATATATTGGGCGAAAACAGCCCCCAAACTCACACCATTCTTCATTTCCTTCATCTAGCTCTATATTCCCCTTGCTCTGGAGAAGTTCTTCTCGGATTTCTATTGCTTTGGGTGGTTTTAGCTTATTTCGGGCGATCTTGGAGCTGATATCTGCTACTGTTCGGAGACTTTTGGAGCTTCTTCTTTCTCTTCTTCTATTCTTCGATTGTCAACAGATAACTCTCCATTTCAGATATTTATTCTATCAAATTTTTAATTTTCAAAATATGAACTTAACTTTAGTACGAAATATTACATCTGAAATAAATGTATTGTTAGTCTTTAATTGCACATTACTGAAATAATGATGTAGAAAATGACAATTGAAGGCTACTTAATACCTGAAAATTTATTGTTCGAAATTGCAAAATTGTTATTTTGAAATGTTAGTGTTACTAAAAAATTAGCAAAATTGTTATTTTGAAATGTTAGTGTTACTAAAAAATTAGCAAAATTGTTATTTTGATATGTTAGTGTTACTAAAAAATTGCAAAATTGTTATTTTGAAATGTTAGTGTTACTAAAAAATTAGCAAAATTGTTGTTAAGAATTAGTTAATTTTATAGAAAAAATAGCAAAATTGTTGTTCTTAATTGTTGTTCACTGTTAATGTTATAGAAAAAGTAGTCCAATAAATTTAATTCCAAATTGATGTCACTGCTCTAAAATATTAATTCATGTTGATATAATGTCATAAAATATGAATTTGTTTCTGATGTTAATATAATATTCTAAAATATAGGAACATGGCATCTAGTTCAAATTCACGAATTGTGAAGATGCGATATGATGGACAATTTCTCTCTGATGGGTCTTATTCTAGTCGATCTGTTAGACCCATAAACATTTCACTTATTAATACCCTATCTGAACTAAAATCATATATCTATACAACACTTGACATCAATCCCAACCACTTCTCTATCAAAATATCCTATCTTTTCCCTGGAGAAAATCATATGCTCATACAAGTTGATGATGATGATGCATACAGAACCTTGTTATCACTTTCAGCTGATGCCTATATTGATGTGTTTCTTGAAAAAACATCTATCCACCAACAACCTTATTTAATGAGTCTATTGAATCAATTTCAATCTGAATTCTCTCGGAGTCAACCACCTCAATTCTCTCAAAGTCATTTAACTACTGAATGGAGTCAACCACCTCAATTCAGTCTTACACCTCAATTCAGTCTTAGCAATTTAACAGCTGAGTGGAGTCAACCACCTCAATTTTCTCAAAATCTAACTACTGAGAATATTGGTGTTGAGGTTGAGGAGGGAGATAATGATTGTGATCATGAAGGTGATAATGATAGTGATCATGAAGGTGATAACAATAGTGACATTAAAGGTGGTAATAACAGTGAACCACCTGAGGATGAGTCATTGACTGAAACCGATGATGATCACACACATCCATTCCCTGACTCTATTGCAGCATTGAGTCATATTCCATCCATATTTGACAACCAATGGCCCCAACATGAACACATTGATTCCAACTATGAAGCTTTTCAAGATGATGACTGGGTGGAAGATTTTTGTCATGAATTTCGTCTCGATTACAATCCTTCCAGTGCTGTTATATATGAGGGTGCTTTATTTGCATCTAAAGTTGTACTGGTTGAGACACTCCAAAAATGGTCGGTACAAAAGAATGTCCAGTACCGTACATTACGCTCAAATAATCGTCATCTTAAACTTGCTTGTATCCATGATGAACGATGTCCTTGGAGATTAACCGCTTGCCAGTCCAAAAAAGCAGGTGGCATGTGGAAGATAAAACGTTGTAAAGAAGGCCACAATTGTGAATTAACTGTTATGAATCATGATCATCACCAAGTCACAGCATCTTATATTTCTCGAATGATAATGCCAATCCTAGTATCACGACTGGATATGTCAACACGAGAAATTCGTGACAAGGTGAATGCTGAACTAAGGCTCAATATATCTTACAAGAAGGCATATCTAGCGAGGAGGAAGGCTGTTTGTAAAATATTTGGAGACTGGGAATCATCATATCATAGTTTGTTGCCGTTCCTAATTTCTCTGACACAATATATTCCAAGAACTATATATGCCCACCTTATTGATGATTATACCCTTCAAACTGAAGGCACTCGTAGATTCAAGCGGGTGTTTTGGGCATTTGGTCCAGCTGTGAGGGGTTGGGCCTATTGTAGGCCTGTTCTTACTGTTGATGGCACATTTTTAACAGGAAAATATACTGGCATACTTCTCCTTGCATGTGGCATAGATGCTGATAATGGTCTATTTCCACTTGCTTTTGCTGTTGTCGAGAAAGAAAATAAGGACTCCTGGGAGTGGTTCTTTGGTTCTCTACAAACTTGTATTCCAATCATTCCACGACGTACAGACTTGTGTATTATTTCTGATCGAATGAGTGGGATTTTTCCAGCCCTTCAATCAAAATTTCATTGGGCTCAACATCGTTATTGTCTTCGACATCTTCGGGAGAACTTCCATAAGCAGTTCAAGTCCAAGGAGTTGAGGGACCTTATGTGGAAGGTGGGATCCACAACTGATACACATGAATTTGATCGTCATATGACTGTTATAGAAACCATAGAACCAGCAGCGAAGTCGTATTTATTGGGCCAAAATCCAGTACATTGGGCTCTCGCATATGACAGAGGTTGCAGGTATGGGTCATTGACTACCAATCATGTTGAAGGCTGTAATGGAGTCTTAAAAGGTGTTAGATGTTTGCCAATACAAGCGTTAATTGTTGCCACATACTATCGCTCTGTGACCATGTGGCTGTGCAGGCGTAATCTCGCAAATAAACGTGCACAAGATGGATTTCATTGGCCCTTTAAGGTTCATGATAAGCTTTATAATGTTCGAGAGGATGCAAAAAAATTGACAATACACATCCGTGTGAACATTGATGAATGGCTTGTTGGTGACATGGATGGATATAAATTTCAAGTAATAGTGCGTCCAAATGGTGGCAGTGAATGCAGCTGTGGTTTTCCACAACAATGGCATTTTCCATGCTCTCATGTTTGGGTAGCTGCAGAATCTGTCAATTGGGATCTTGATGCACTCGTGAGTGCATATTATACAAATGAGGCTTATCTAAATGCGTACAGAACTGAATTTCGTGGCATTCCCGACAAGAGGTATTGGCCTCAATTTGATGAAAGTAGAGGTATTTATCCCTTATTACCCCCTAGGAAACGAAGGCAAGCTGGAAGACCAAAGAAAAAGAGAAGGCATTCAACTATGGATGTTGATCCAAATCAGTATACATATCACTGTCATAAGTGTGGCAGAAAGGGCCATAATAGACGCACTTGTCCTAATGTCATATGATGGCTTATCTAATGTAATGTTTGCAATTTTAATTTACTCAAGTCATGTAATATTTGCAATTTCAATTTCACTAAAGTCATGTAATGTTTGCAATTTCACTAAAGTCATGTAATGTTTGCAATGTTTATAGGGAGTTGTATAAGGCAACCACCCGGTCTAGGAGAACAGCCCATCTATCAGGTTGTGTGTGCCTATTACAGTTGTGGTGTTGGGAGAGGTTGGGAATTGGACGCCCAGGTACAATTAGAATGCGCTGGAATGATTGGCCAGAAGATGTTCCCTTGGGCTACAGGTTAAAGATCAACACAATTAACTTTTTTATTCGTCTAAATATTATGTAGTGTTTATCTAAATTTAGTTTCTCAATTTAATAGGTGGCCTACCTTTGTCCAAAGGAGTCAAACTATCAGGGGAACAATTCAATTTTACGATTCAGCATTTGACCAGATTTTTCCCTCACAGGTATAACTTACTTACCTCTGTTGTTTGATATGTTTTATTTATTTACAATTTACTCCGTTTTATATGATACACGTTGTTTATATGAATAACAGATAGAGTTGACTCCTTACACTGCTGAGGTTCTCGAGAGATTGCCTGCCATTTGTAGAGATGGTAGTGATATTTGGTTGGCACGAGTGCCTCTGTTGTGTTACACAATAGTGGAGTGGCACTTTCCCGACAGAGTACTTGGACAGTTCGGCTTTGTTCAAGTACAACCTACTCTTGAGCTGCCGCAGCTTAGCCGGATAGATGGGAGGGGTCATGCGGCTAAGGATTGGATGCTTCATTATAGGCAGGAGGTGCAGATGTGGAACAACAGACGTGAGAGCTTAGTTCCCGCTCCACCAGCTGATACAGTCTACAGTCCTCAGGTTCACTATGCATGGTATCATCCACAATACATTGTGCCCCCTCCAGATATGTCTCCAAGCATATACTACCCGCAAAGTTATCGTCAGCAGGAATTTGTGAGTATCATTATTATTTTCTTTTACAAATTGTTATTATTTATCTTTGTTATTTGTAATATATGTAATTGGTCTTTATTATGTGTACATACTTTATTTTACAGGTACAAACACATGTGGCGATCCGAGCGGCAGTACAGCACGCCCCTGCACAGATCAGAGACAACATCTATACCATCCAGGGGAGTTACTTTGATAGTCTTCCCGACTATGCTCGGCCGTGGGATCCCATACCCACTCATACCACAGCCCCTGAGTCCACTCCTACTCCTACTCCTACTCCTACTCCTACTGTTGAGCCCACTCCCACTCCCACTTCTCAGTTCATTCATGGGGACCGATAGGGCCATATTTTTCAGGAGCTGCTTCATATTCCTCATTCATCACCCCACCTCAACCACCATCATACCATGGAGCAAGTTCTTCTTCTGCTCCATACACTCTATTCCCACCAGCAATTATTCCCGAGAGCCGACCACCATCTTATGTCACATATTCACCTACTCCGTTTGATTTCTCAGGATGCACCCCACCTGATGCATCCTATCCTGGTTTTCCTAGACCCCTCACCCCACCTCCACCTTTTCATTTCTTCCCTGATGCTCGCCAGCAGCCTCCTACGCAGTTGTCCCCAGTCCATCAGTCTCCAGATGACATCGGTACAGAGGATCCTGATGTAGAGGGACGTGGGCGAGGACGTCGTGGGCGAGGACGACATACTTAGTTTTTTATATATTGTACAGTTTTGTATGTATGTCTTTGTGAGGATATCTATTGTATGTGGATCTATCATATTATGATATCACATTGGTTCATTTTGGATCATGTTGTTGTGGATCTATCATATTGTTCTGTATTATTTTCTCGTCATGTTGGTTCATGTTTTAACCTTGTTTTTAATTGCTATCTCATTTATTTGGATTAAGTTCGTATTATATAATCAATTAGGAACCAACCAATGTTGGTTGCAATACACTTATATATTCCATATGCATGTTACGACCTATTGAAATTGACAAAATTTTAATAATTGAGTATATTATAGACATCCAAATATAAGTGAACGAATTATAAATGTATAAATATAATCAATATTGTTAATTTACATATCAATAACATATCAGTGACTGCAAAAAATGATTAAAAAAACCAATGCGTCCTGCATGGGGACGCATTGCTCCAATGCGTCCTGCATGGAGACTCATTGAGCAATGCGTCCCACCTGGAGACGCATTGGTCCCACACAAGGGCAATGCGTCCCGAGCCGTGACGCATTGTAGTCCTGTGGGGTCAATGCGTCCCCTTCTGTGACGCATTGCTCTCCCGCGTGGCAATGCGTCCCGGCGGGGGACGCATTGGTCCCACAACAGAGCAATGCGTCACAGCTCGGGACACATTGCCCTCCTGTGGGACCAATGTGTCCCCCACCGGGACGCATTGCCTCGCGGGAGAGCAATGCGTCCCAGCAGGAGACGTATTGCTCCAAAATGTGCCATTTTGGGCAATAAGTTCAAGAACATGCCATTTAGGTAATTAAAATTGGCAAATGTGCCATTTAGGTAATTTTGCCGCAATATTAAGTGATAGTCGACTGACAACTGAGAAAAGAGTAGAAGATGCCAACAACTAGTTTGACAGGCATTAGTTACCCAATTTTAAGGATTTGCAGATCCAGTTTTAGCTTGCGGGGAAGCAAACACTCTATTTCGTTGGTGGACGTTCTTTTTTATTAACAAAATATGTGAATAACAAACCATGAAGGCGACACACTTGCATGCTTGATGGACTGTCAATTCTTAGATTTTGCATAATAATTACATGCACTGAATTAATATCATTGTCGCTAATCTATGCATTTATCATGGTTAACAAAATCATATATGAGGTGTAAATGTCGTCACATGAATATGGTGTTCACACAGAAATGAGATCTTGCAATCCACACATCTCAAGCCCATTCATCAACCATCTCTTTTTTAATACGCTAGCAACATGCTTCTTTTAGCACCCAAATTTTTTTCTAACAAGAGGTAAGTTTTTATATATAAAAACCAGAGGAAGTGGGATAGTTTACACAGTTTTTTACACATTGTAACCTCATTTCTTCCCTATACTAGCAGGTTCGGAAGCCACTGCCCTCAAAATCCCCTCCTCTTGTATTGACATGGAGAGATCTATCATCTAATCACTATTGTGATTGATTGAGAGTACACCATACTCCCCACTACGAGACAATTAAAATATGAGTCGTTTATTTTGTATTCATGAGGTAGGTGCACCTCGGTGCTATATGAACAATTCCACCCAAAAGGTAACCGGATAGCATCCGCGATTAATCCTCTATATATGTCCGATGGATCTAGATGCCTCTCCAACTACATATGACAACCATTTTGGACCCTAGAGGCATCGTAAAGGACGTCACAGTAATATTATATAATCACACCACTATTTTTGGCATATTTGAATTAGTTGCTTCACTAATTTACCGTCAAAGACACATAACAATCCACACAAAAAACAACATTAATTGTGTATGTTAAAGCCCAAGAATCCAATCATACACATTACGAGCTACATCTGAGGCTTCAACTCTTATGTTTTAACTTTTTTGAACAATATTTTAGCATCCACGTTGTTTTTGTGAGTTGAAGAAGACAATTGTAGTGCCCATTCCCATTAGGAATGGTGTTTTCACGGATGATGTTCTTGTAGGTGGCCATGTACACTTAATTTTAATAAGCACTTACTACATTTATACTACAAAATTGATGAGTACATGTTATACAATTGTATTATATATATTTTTTATCAGGATCAGATTTATATTCATGGTTCGCTCACTGGTGGATTACTTCTATTATTTATTATTTCTCTTTAACGTTAAAAAATGCAAATATTATATTTTTATGTTTGATTAATACGATTAAGTGAGAGTTATTCAAAATCACACTATATTTTCCAGTATTAACTTTATTTAAATTTATTAAGATTGTATTCATATAATATTTTTCTATGGTCTCTCCAGTTCAAAAGTAATTTGTCCACTTTTTAGTTCACTTACAAACAACACCATTTATCTCATCAATAGGAAAAAAATCATATAGTTTTGGTTTCCCTTGATTTTGATGCATGCATGATTAGTCGTAGATCTTTAGTTTAGGTTTTTTGTCATAATACCTACAAGGTTCTTTGTCCAATTATATCATATTGTATTGGTTGATTATTAGTTTTTACAAGTGTATATAATTTGGTTGATGTCAATACGAAGATACATATTCGTTATCTCTCTTTATGTTTCCCATTGACCAAGATTTGGTTTATACATGACAACATACCAACTCATCAGGTTTCAGTTAGAGTAAGATAGATGTATCTCTGATACATTTTAAATTTACTAAAAAAAAACAAGGCTAAATACAATGCATTCTAGACAAGTATTTGTATAAAATGGTTGCAGAAAAAAGAATAACATCTACCTACTAGCGGTAAGTTTCTTATACTAATATAAATTTCTTATACTAATAACCAAAATATTTTAGTGTTTGAACTCTCTCTCTCTCTCTCCTACTTTGTCATGTTATATCTTTATCCAACAACATTACCATTTACAAAATTAATAAATGCATCCCTAATGATACATGCCCTATCTTGCCCATTCTTTTTCTAATTATTTATCATACTCATGCCCAACATAATAACCAAATTTATGATGACCTCCGATTCTCTCTTAAAAACACAAAAATATCTACTATGATTCATACTCTCAACCCCCTACCATTACCTCATGTTCTCATTTTAAATCAATTAGTGACAATAAATAAATCATATTAAATAAACATATCCCTGTACTCTTTTCTTTCCTCTTCAATTCATTCACACGTCTAAGGTATTTATGTAGTTTTTTAATTTTATAGCAGATGTATTAGATTCTATTTATAATCCCAACTTCCAATTAAATTAGTATAATACTAACTTCAAACTAATTGAAACTCTCTCGTAATATTCTCAATCCATAATAGAGAAAATGATGTTTACACATATATGATGTCAAACCATAAAAAAACATTTTATATCACTTAAAAATCATAAAATAAACATGGTGACGCATACATTTCAAAATTTATAATTATAAAAATATAATAATAAGATATATCCTCCTTTTTTATTTTACGTGCATGTGCACGTGTCTTTACTAGTACAATATAAATGTGGAAACTTCTCGTCTCTCACCTCAATAAGTATTTGAGCTCATATTGTCCAACGGTGTTACCAAACAGGCAAACTCGGCTTAATTCTGTTTGTTTAGGATTCTTCACTGCACATATCGCCGCGCAATCATACAATTCCCAATTTTCGCCGCTCGATTTCGTGATGTGCTCTTCCCTGTGTTCTTCTTCCTTTACGCGAAAATGAGAGATTTGTTGCTAGTTTCAGCCGTCATACCCATATCGCCGTCCGCGGGCGGTGCAGCTGCTGGGGATGACGGCGGCCGGGGACCGGTCACCGGCAATCCATCCTGGCTTTCTGGATGCCACGGCATATGGTTCAACCTTGCGCTCATCATACCATCGGCGGTTTTCGTTGCATATCTTGCGTCGCAGGCGAGGAAGAGCCTTACCAAGCTGTCTTATGGCCGGTCATATATCATGATTTCGTACTACGCTCTTCTCTGGGTTGTCTCTCTGCTCAATCTTGCCTGGTGCCTTCTTCAGGTCCGTCCTTTGTGTACTCTCTTGCATCGACTGTTAGTTCCTACTCTTTTCATAAGACATTGGCTACTTACTGTCCCGGTAGTTGATATATTTGGTTCCTCAATTTCGGTATGGTTGGATAAGGTCACTATAGCACTTCTGACACGGCTGTGATTTTATTTATGCAGTGAATTACTTCTATATTGTGTATGGTATTCCCTGCCCGGTTGCTCTATAAAATTCCTTTTCCCTGATAAATGTCATTCACAACATAATTTAACCTAATTTCTTGAAACGGAAACTAGCGGTGAAAACCCCCTCTCCCTTAACCTGAAGGTTAAACACAACGTCAGGGCGCAGCTAGATAAACGAGAAACAAAGACTGACAACACTAAGAAAATGAGCTATAGCAGCTGGAGAGGCTTCATAAACTAACTTGTTCTTAATGTTACTTGCAAGTCACAACCGAGGAGGGTTCTCCTGATTTTGGCTGTTGATGATATGCACTGCCTCTTGCTAATCCGTGTTAGGTTTGGTTGGGCTGCCGTCCCCATCGCATAAAACTAAAGATTGCCACTCACAAGTCACAAGGAAAGAACAGGAAAAGCCAAATAGCTGATTTGATTAATATGTATCTTTAGAAAATATGCTTCCATCTGTTTCATGGAGAATATCTAACAACAAGAGGCAAAAAAGGATATGTATCAAATATTTTATCAGTCACTAACTTCTTGTTGTATCTCCAAAAACAAGCTCTATGGCTGTTTCTGTTATCTACCCCTCCCCCCTCCAAATATTGGATTTCTTTTCTGTTACAAAATAGTAACTTTCACATATAGTGAAAGGTGCTCGATGCCTTTCATCCTTATGAGGTGATAATTAGTGGTGGGTTTGAGGTCATTGAGTCTTGGTCTTGCAGGGTTTAGAAGAGGTCTGATTTAGGATACACTGGGCAAATTATGGCAACTCATGTATAATTTTATGTCATACTACGTGCAATTCAAGGGAGTTTGGACCTGATTAAGTTTACACAAAACCACAATTTACTGATTTTATGAAAATGGCCCGGCTTGAGTAGCTGAGCTGGTGTATGTGTGGGTGCGGTGGGGTGGGGGCTTTGCTACTCCAGGTGGTCACTAGTTCCATCCTTGGCGGTCCCTAGAACTGCATGCTACGTACGACTAACCTGGTGTGGGGTTGACCGGGCTGGTTCTACTCTCCCTAGGTCTGGCTTATGCAAGCTGTATATGTGGTCATGATTCCCATGCTTGGCTGCATTATTTTCTTTTTGGTTCCTATTAGTTTGGTGTAAGTCATGACTTCTGTGGAACTCATTTTCTGGGAACTCTAGTTTAGTTTCTGGAACTTAACTTCCATTCACTTCCATGTGATTGGTTTATTGTAAGTGTAAATATGAAAATCATTAAAAATATTGTTAGTTTTTATTGTGTAATATAAATAAGTGAGAATGACAAAGGTATAAAAAAAGAATCATATCCATGAAAAATCATAATATTCTTAAATCATAATAACCACAACAAGTGGTTATGGTGCATATGTTGCTCCTTAAAAATATTTTATTATGATACAATTATAATCTTAATAAAGTGGTTATGATTAAAATCACATCACAATATTTTTATTTCACTTTGTGTATACAAAGTATTGTAATAATATCCGTATTTCACGTGCTTGTAAATATAATTTTTGGTTCATCATTGTTTAACACAATGTACAATATTGACTTTTACATTATTTTTGTAGGGAACTTTTACTATATTATTTGTGCATGGTTACAATTAATTATAATTTTTCACATCATATTGTTTAAACATGAATAATAACAATATATTACGTAAATCACATTGTTTTCACATGGTGCTGTGTGTTTCTTTTTCATGAGGTTTGTATTTTTTATTTTGTAAATCGTACTGATAATAATGGTCATAGTGTAAAATATTTTACATAGTGCGATTATAGTGTATGATATTTTGTCATATTATGTTGTTGTTTTAGCAATGAACTATATCCACACTACTAATATTTCTAGTCATAAATATTTTACATGTGTCACTTATAACAAATGAAGGATACGATTGTACAAGAAATGTTGTTAGCTGTCCCTGAACTTGTTTTCCGCTCTTTTTGAGAGGGAACTCAGAAACTGTGTTTTGTAAGTCTGTAACCTACCAGAAGTCACGGAACTCAAGTTCCAACACTTACTTTAAACCAATCATGGAAAACTATTTAAGGAACTCAAATTCATAAGTTTTCCAGACTAGTTACGACAAGCCAATCGGAGCCTTAAAGAAAAGGGACTCTATCCCTAGGGTTCAAACTTTTCTATATCTAAATCTTATTTTGCACTCTTATAAAAACTATTGGTATCATCCAACAAAATGTATAAGAAGCTTGCTTTGCAGATTAAATATATTAAAAATGCTTCAAAGCGGATCTTTAGAATGTTTCATTATAAAATTGTATCAACATGCAAATCAATGGTAACTCTAAAAATCAAGAAATACCGTTCAAATGTTATGAATGATATCTAAAACACATAGAAGTCACTTGCATTATATTCTAATCATGTTTGATCTAAATCATTTACTTCACACATGCACATTGGTGTACATACGAAGATTTAACTCTCAGTCTCTCACTAATGCCAAATTGAAACCGTATAGATACTTTTCTATATCCATTGGTATGGGCTCCCTTGCCTCTTCATTTTAATATGATATTTGTAAATATACATAGACCAAATAATATATGATATAAAAAATGTCTAGACCAAATACGCCCATCCTTGTGTTGACCATTTAGTTGCACAAAGCACAACTATTCTTGGTAGTTGGTATATAGATTTCTTCAGTGAAATATGTCAACTTATGATTACTTTCTGTCATGCTAGGTGTACATTTAGGTGACTTGAAAACCTAATTAGGTTTAAAGAAAACCACTATATATAATATTTGAATTTGACTGTTGTATATCTAAATATACATATACAACAAGTAAAACATGATTGAAAATAACAAAAAAATACGGACAACGAAGCCCAATATTATAGATGACAACCTAGCTGCATAGAAACATATGTGCCTTGATTACTGCGTTTGTGTCTTGCAATCAAGCAATCATCAAGCTTTGTCATCTTGGTGCTGAAGACCTTGTTATGCCTCCATGGTGCATGCCCGTGTAACGCGGGTGGGGATCAAAGTATCAAAATCCGTGCAAGCCGACTCCACCCAGGTGCAACAAGACCCATGCGATGTACGTTATAGATTTTTTTTCACTTGGAGTTCCTGTATATGTCCTAGAGATGCTTTGGTATCCAAGAGGTGGAGGGAACAATCATTGTAGCTAACTGAGGAGTACATACCCAACTGTTACACTATGGTTTCAAGGGGAACCAAATCCAAGGGTAGGTCAAGTGAACTCTGCCACCTCTTATGGGGTTGGCCACAAGGCGTGGGGCCTTCATTAGGTTGTTGTGAATGTGGGGGATGGCAGGCCTATCGTCTGTCACTACTACTAGCTTGCTGTGACCATTGAGATGCCACCCAAGGGGGTCCTTGACTGCTCGACGCCTGCCAAGGCCCTAAAGGGTTGTTGTTGGAGGAAGCATGATCATTGCTATTAGTAATCACAATGAACCCTTTGCTGTAGCACGCATGTTGAAAAGAGAGGAAGAAAGAAAAGGACTAAGAACGAAGATAGAGGAACAAGGAAAGGAAAGGAAGGTAGGAGAGGTTGCTAACTGAAGGAGATGAATTCAGGAGGCCGAAGATAAAAGGTTCAGATAGAGAGGATGCATCGACATATTGGCTGAAAAGTTCCCATAAAAATGTTTTTTTTTTACTTTAGGTGGGAAAGTTTATTTCAAAACCTTGAGCTAGGAAAAATCAATGGTGGATGAGGGGCATTCTACATCTAATTTTATGTGTTGGGCTCTGGTACAAATTGATGGGAAACCAAATCCTGAAATACTTAAGCTACTCAGACAACTACCTGCGGACGAATGTTCATAATGAAGTTGAACAAAACCCTAATGATGCGATAATTGTGAGTGATTCCCTACTAATGACCAAATCAAATACCAAACCCAACACAAAATTATAAAACATAAGCCTTACAGTCAAGATTTGAAAATAACATCAAGTCCGTGCAATGACTAAAAGGTCCACACATGTAAGTAAAAACTCTAAATCGACTAGATGATTACAAATCGGTTGCCTTAGGCTGTCACTGGGGATGTCGAGCCTGATGATGATCCCATAACTATGACTATCATACGTCACTGGGAGATCATGTTCACTCCATCAGATATAATAGACATCTCTACTTTTGAAAAGATCCTCACAAAAGATGCACATCTATACGAACCATCCAAATTTGATGATAGTTTCAACTTACATCTGCCTCATCCATAATTAAATTACAAAGTTTTTCCATTCAAACTATCATCAAATTTGGATGGTTCATATAGATGTGCATCTTTTGTGAGGATCTTTTCAAAAGTAGAGATGTCTATTATATCTGATGGAGTGAACATGACCTCCCAGTGACATATGATAGTCATAGTTATGGGATCATCATCAGGCTCGACATCCCCAGTGAGAGCCTAAGGCAACCGATTTGTAATCATCTAGTCGATTTAGAGTTTTTACTTACATGTGTGGACCTTTTAGTCATTGCACAGACTTGATGTTATTTTCAAATCTTGATTGTAAGGTTTATGTTTTATAATTTTGTGTTGAGTTTGGTATTTGATTTGGTCATTAGTAGGGAATCACTCACAATTATCGCATCATTAGGGTTTTGTTCAACTTCATTATGAACATTCGTCCACAGGTAGTTGTCTGAGTAGCTTAAGTATTTCAGGATTTGGTTTCCCATCAATTTGTACCAGAGCCCAACACATAAAACTAGATGTAGAATGCCCCTCATCCACCATTGATTTTTCCTAGCTCAAGGTTTTGAAATAAACTTTCCCACCTAAAGTAAAAAAAACATTTTTATGGGAACTTTTCAGCCAATATGTCGATGCATCCTCTCTATCTGAACCTTTTATCTTCGGCCTCCTGAATTCATCTCCTTCAGTTAGCAACCTCTCCTACCTTCCTTGTTCCTCTATCTTCGTTCTTAGTCCTTTTCTTTCTTCCTCTCTTTTCAACATGCGTGCTACAGCAAAGTGCTTTTTAGCTCCAAAAAATTCAAGTGTGTACGCTAGCGTGTGGTGCGGTGGTAATTAGACCGTAGTTACTAAAGCAAGAGGTCTCAAGTTCAATTCTTGACCATAGTGACAAATTCAGGATTTCACAATTTTTTGACTGGTCGAAAAAATTCAGAATGCGGAGAAAATCAGAAAATTCTCAAAAAACCGATATCTTTCGGTCAAAGTTCGATCAACTATTCGAAAATGATCGAGAATAAGTCATTATATATATATATACATGTATAATATGTATGTACATATAATATATATACATACTATTCATATATGTGCTTGATTGCGTTATGTTATGTTATTTCTTTTGTTATGGGCTTTAGACTTGTCTTGTCTTTAGCCTTTTTCTTTTATCCATATCGCCTACCTCTGTCTACTGGCTTACTCTCTTATCCTATAAAAGAGAGTCCATTATATTTTGTCTTGCACATCAAATAAATATTTCCCATTCTATATGGTATCAGAGCCCTACGATCCATCCTAAACCTAGTCTCCATCAACCCCAACCACCGCCATCCACCCCTCCATCAACCCTAACCGCCACCACCCACTCCCTCACCGACCCTGGCTTCTGCCAACCCACCCCAGCCACCACCCCTCCACCCGTGCCGCCATCCCTGTCACCCACCCCAATTGGCGCCCCCTCCTTCCCTCCTCTCTCGCCACCGCCACCTCCTTCCCTCCTCTCCCTTGCCGTCGTTACCGACCTCACCCACCCACTACCTTTCTACCACCTTCCTTCCCTCATCCTGTTGCCACCCTCCCCACAACCAACTTGACACCACCGCTGCCCTTCATCACCTCAACCGTCGCCGCCACCACATCTCCATCCCTTCCCACTGTTGTCCCCTCCATCTGAAATTCCACCACCACCCTCTCGCCACCATGTAGCCTCCAAATCCATCTCCCTTCCTCCTTTCTTGCCAGTCTCTTATCTCCGAGTATTTTTTTAAAAGATTAACATGTTGACGGTCTACGTTTGCTATCTGCCTACGCCTCATGGTGGAATAACTATCTCTCCGTGGTGGCGTAGGTTTTCTCACATGTCTACTTCCTCTTTGCGGGTTTCTCGAATTTGATGCTTCAGAACTGCTGCTGCTGCCTTCTCCCCGTTGCGGGTTTCTTCAGATCTATTGATTCAAGACTTCTACTGCCCATGACTTGGGTTATTACTGCTACTGACTGCTGGCTACTGCTATTATCTACTGTCAACTGTTGCTGCCCCGAAGTTGGGTTTCTTCTTCCCTGCATCCGGCCATTCGACGTTTTCTTCTAATGGCTTCTGCTAAGTCACTTCACATGCTTTTTGTTACTACTGTCAAGTTGGATGACTCTAACTATCATACCTGGTCTGCATCCTTCGAGCTCTATGTCAAAGCTTAAGGTCGATACTCACATCTCACCGTTGATGCCCCGACCATCCCTGTTGAGAACGCCGATGATAAGACTAAACAAGCTATGATTTGTGGAAGGAGGACTTCGGTGTTATGACCTGGATGGTCAACATTGCTGAGCCTAAAATCAGTCAGTCCCTTCTTCGCATGCGGACTGCCAAAGCCATGTGGAACTAACTCTCACATGTTTACTCTCATCAACAAAACCTGAAGAAAGTGTTTGAAATTTTCAAACAACTGGCTAAGGAGTATTCCACTACTGATTTTGTGGAAGATTACAATAATCAATGTTATGCTCCTTGGGACGAGTTCGAGGCTTATCACCCCCTTTGCTGATATCATTAAAATACAACGCCAACACAATGAACTTCAACTGGTGCAATTTCTCGCTGGCGTACCCCACTAATTCTCTGGAGTGGTCGATCATATTTTGTCCAGCGGCCAGTTGCCTATTCTACGTGACGTCCTTAAACGGGTTCAACGACTCAGTCAGTCTCTCCTCTGTCACCTAACCGCTTTGATGCTGCTCAGCTGTTTGCTCAGGAGACTGCTTCTGTGGCCGAGGTCGTAGATGAGGCCGTGGTCGTGGTCACTCTAATGTTGGACCTAGTCGTGGTTCTTCTTCGTCTGGTCCCGATCCTTCTGAACAACACTATTGTAACTTCTATAAACGCACCAACCATACTGAGGACCGTTGTTGGATCAAGCATGGTAAGCCTGCATGGGCAAATCAGGTCACTACTGATCAACCTGATTCTGCACGACTGCACCATCCTCTTCATTTCATCCCTCTGCGGAGTGGATTTGCTCCTAGTTCGAAAAGTTGCTTTAGGCTCATCTTGCTCCCTCCACTACTGATGCCTCTATTGATTGAGGTTCTGCTCTTCTTTCCTCCTCTGCACCTTATGGTAAAAATAAATGGGTGATTGATTTTGTCGCCACCTCTCATATATCTGTGATTCTGCTTTATTTTTTTGAACTTCATAAAACTTCTTCTATTCCACTTGTTACACTTGCTGATGGTTCACAAACATCTGTTTCTGGCACCAGGAATATCTGCACTCCTAGCAAATTATTATTGCATTCAACCCCTTATGTTATAAAATTTCCTTTAAATCTGTTATTAAGTTAGTAGAACTATGAACAGCCTGCGGTGCTCCATTACTTTTGACCCGTACGGTGTTGTTTTCAGGATCTGCGCACGAGGATGAGGATTGGTTTGGGCCATGAGGGACCAGACGGGTTGTACTACTTGGATCTGCCAAAAACAACTGCTCTGCTGACTGCATCTGTGACAGGCCTCCAATGGCATTATAGACTGGGGCATCTATCTGCTACTAAATTGAAGCATTTGATTCCTGCTATAAGATTCGGTTTTTCATTCTGAAACTTGCGAATTGGGCAAACAAACTCATGCTACATTTGTCTAAGAAAAATTGTATTGGGTCCAAACAACTTTTTGATATTGTGAATGCTGATGTTTGGAGTCCCTGTTCTGTTCCAAATATTTTTGGCTTTCGGTACTTTATGAGCTTTATTTATGACTTTTCTAAAACTACATGGTTGTTTTTATTAAAAGATCGATCCCACATGCTCGACATTGTCACCTCTTTTTTGCGAGTTTCGTACCCAGTTTGACAAACCTATCAAAGTTTTCCACACTAATAATGGTCTAGAATTTGTATCTATCAGCCAGTTTTGTCGTAAGCTAGGTATTATTCATCAAACTTCATGTTCATACACACCAACAAAATGGGGTTGCGGAACGCAAAAATCGGCATCTCCTAGAAGTTGCCCGCACCCTTCTTTTTCATTATAATGTATCCCAAATCTTTTGGCCTGAAGCTATCTCGACTGCCTATTACCTGATTAATCGCATGCCCTCCTCTGTCCTTGGCAATCAACTACCTAATCAAATACTTACCCCGATGCTCCATTTTTTAGTGTGCCTCCTCAGATATTTGGAAGCACTTGCTTTGTCAAAAACCTGCATCCAGGTTTGATTAAGATTGACCCATGGTTTACCAAACATGTGTTCTTGGCTTACTCTCGGACTCAGAAAGAATTCAAGTGCTATGATCCCTCTGTGAAGAAATGGTTTGTTAGTGTTAATGTGGTCTTCTTTGAGCATATGCCATACTACTCTACAGTAGATTCTACGCTGACATTTGATCTGTTAATTGATACACCTCTGCCTCTGTCGGCTGACACTGACCTGCCTCCTCCGGATTTTGCACCATCCCCGCCTCTGAAAGTGTATGAACGACGACCGAGAACTACAACTCCCTCCATGGCCCCTCCATTTCCAATTCCTCAATCCTCATTGGCTGATCCACCTCCATCTCAGGTATTTTCTGATTTAGATGTTCCTATTGGTCTAAGAAAAGGGACCAAGCCTCACACTCAACATCGTATTGGCAATTTTTGTTCAACTGCTAACCTGGGCATGAATTTTGCTAATTTTACCTTTGCTTCATCTGCTGTATCTATTCCTAAGAATGCTTCCCATGCTTTACAACATCCTGCATGGCGTTAGGCTATGGAGACTGAAATGCAGGCTCTTACTGATCGACATATGTGGGACTTGGTTGATGCTCCTGATGATTGTTCTCCCATCGGTTGTCGCTGGGTCTTTATTGTGAAGTATCAACCAGATGGCACAATTGAACGATTGAAAGCTCGTCTTGTTGCCAAAGGCTACACTCAACGTATGGAGTGGATTACTTTGACACTTTCTCTTATGTTGCACGCTTGAATTCTATCTGTGTTCTTATATTCATGGCTATAAATTGTGATTGGCCTATGTTTCAATTAGACGTTGAAAACACCTTTTTATACGGTGATCTGCATGAGGAGGTATACATGGAGCAACCACCTGGATTTGTTTCTCTAGGGGAGTGCTCCAAAAGTGTGCAGGTTGCGCAACGCGATCTATGGACTGAAATAGAGTCCCCGTGTCTGGTTTGACAAACTGAGTAGTATTATCTAGAAATTCAGTTTTTGTCGCTCTCATTCTGATCACTCAGTGTTCATTAAGAAAACTTCATCATGCCTTCTAATTCTAATTGTTTATGTTGATGATATAATCTTATATGGGAGTGATCAAGCAGACACCCAAGCTACTAAAGAGTATCAGGAAAAACACTGTCACTAAAGATCTGGGAGAATTAAGATATTTTCTGGGTATCGAAGTCTCTCGCTCTTCCTCAGGTATTTGCTTATCCCAGAGGGAATTATGTTCTTGATCTTTTGTCGGAAACTGGAATGCTTGGAGCAAAACCCACTACTCCCTTGGATCCATACTTGTTAAGGCGACAAGGCGCCATGCTTGAATGCCTTGTGCTTAGGCGCGCCAAGGTGTCTCTTAGTCGACTTTAAGAAAATTATATTTCTGTACAATTTACCTATATATACATGTACTATGATTTTTGTGACATCCCCCCTTCATATATATGCTATATTTTACCTATATCGATACATATGTTGTGGTTTCTATAACATTTCCCCCTTCATATATATGCTATATTTCATATAGGTAAATCCATAAAGATCCGGGTAATCCACTGATATACATTTTCTTTATCTATACTTGATGTCTATATTGTATTTCCCTATTGTATGCATACACTTTATTGTATACATACACTTTTATTGTTGTGCATAGATTTATACATATTAAACACAACTAAACGTGTATGTGTACAGTTTCATTGCAACATACATAAATATATACATATTTTAAACGTTATACTTGGATGCAATTATGCAAAGATGTTCTGTGGTAATATGTGTATTACAGGCTACTAGTACTCAAAACAAACCTTATGTAAGTTATGTAATCCACCTATATCAGTTTAGACTTGAATAAGGGGTTTAGAATAACAGTGATTGAGGATAGCAGTGCTTTACATAGTATAAGTAGATAATTTTCCTTACTTAGGGTAATTATCAACTGATATACATATATGTTGCAGCTAATATGGCTGTTTGAAGTTCCTATGGTAAGCAAGAAGGGAGTTAGTATGCATAGTATGATATTTATATTGCAATTGAAGAGCTATTCAGGGTGAAAATATCCCTCATCATTTAAATAACATTCAAGCTAATACTAAGAAAATTAATATAAATATCTAGAGTATAAATTCCATTTAATAATGATATTTTACAACAAACATAGATAAATATCCTTAATTTGAATATTAGAACAAGTGTAGATCAAATAAATACCTATATATGGGGTCAGGGGTCCATAAAAAATCATAAAGCGACATATTGGTCAAGGCGCAGGGCAAAGCGACCCCCCTTGGAACGCCTTGACGCCTAGGTGGCTTCTTAGGTGCACCTAGGCGCTCGCCTTAACAAGTATGCTTGGATTCTAATACCAATTGGGATGATGATACTTCTCCTCCATACCCAGACAACCAACAATATCGCCGATTGGTTGGTAAACTTATATATCTAACAGTGACAAGGGCTGATATAACTTTTGCAGTGGGTTTTGTTAAAGTGTCTATATTAGTCTATTAGTTAAATAGGCTAATTAGTTTAGTGGGCCTTTATATTCCGGCCCGTCTAGTTTAGATTACTTGGGTCCTAAGTAATAGGGCGTCTCTCCTCTCCTATATAAAGGAGAGGTCGTCAGTCTTTGTATAACATTCTATTCTATTCAATCAATCTTTTATATTTTAACAGGTTTCGTCAGTAGATAGCTGGATAACCCAAACAGTGCCACTAGGATGTTGTGTCACATTTTGAAATATCTGAAAAATTTCCCAGGAGAAGGCTTATTCTACAGAAATCATGGGCACTGTAAAATCACAGGGTATTTTGATTCAGATTATGCAGGCAGCAAGATAGACTGCAAATCTACTTCTGGTTAGTGTACTTTTGTGGGAGGTAATCTTGTTACCTGGCGCAACAAGAAACAAATTGTAGTCACCCGCTCTAGTGATGAAGCTGAGTATAGAGCTATGGCTTATACTACTTGTGAACTGCCTATGGGTCCGCGGTCTTCTGAAAGAGTTTGATATTTCTGACCCAAATCCTATTCCTATGTATTGTGACAATAAGGCTGCTATATTCGCTGCCAAAAATCCAACATGTCATGATCGGACTAAACATATTGAGGCGGATTGCCATTTCGTCAGAGAGGCTGTCTTGTCTGGCAATATCTCTACTCCATATACTCACACTTCTAAACAAGTTAGCCGACATCTTCACAAAACTTCTTCCCAAGGCCAAATTCACTATCATGGTGGACAGGTGGACAAGCTGGGCATGATTGATATCTATGCTCCAGCTTGAGGGGGAGTATTAGTATATGTGCTTTATTGCGTTATGTTATGTTATTTCTTTTGTTATGGGCTTTAGACTTGTCTTGTCTTTAGCCTTTTTCTTTTATCCCATATTGCCTAGCTCTGTCTAATGGCTTACTCTCTTATCCTATAAAAGAGAGTCCATTGCATTTTGTTTTACACATCAAATAAAATTTCCCATTCTATGCATTACATATCAGATACACATGTAACTATCAAGATTGCTAGACATACAATCTTATTGGGTCAAAAAAGTAGGAAAATAATTGAAGAATAGTTGAACAATACAAATGGATTGTCGGGAGAGTGGGGGTTGGAGGTTTAGTGTATATCAGGAGTTTTGTATACATAGTTTGGTAAAAAAAGAGCAAACGACTTAAAAGAGAAAAATCATGATAATCATAATTTGTCATGCAGAATCGTAAAGAATCGTATAAATCTCTAAAAAATGGGAAAATGGTGAAAAGTCACGAAAAATCAGTGACCTACGTATAATTGTGTTGAACATTAGGGAGCCTATAAAATCGGTAAAAATTGCCAATTTCTTTTTGTAAAATTCAGCGACTTTTGTTACTATGCTCCTGACAGGGTTGGATTTTATTGGATTTTGGTTGATATAGTCGTCCATGGCATATTGCATTACCCTACCACTTGTTTTACCTAGAGTTGTTCTTGCCCTGAAATGTTTTCACTTATGCTATGCAGTTATCGTAAGTTTCAATGTTTCCCAAAAGGTGACATGTATATAGTGTTAAAAATATATTTTTATTGCCTAGTGAACATATCAAGTAGTTGCTTGTAGAGGTCATTTAACTTGGATATTAGGTAAGAGAATGTTATAGATAATTCTCTTAAAATTTTATTCATCAGCATTTCCTTTTTAAATGTAGGCTTGGCAATGTACCTCTGGGAAGGAAACTGCGTGGAATCTTTTGTCCTTATTTACATCGTCAGGAATGATATTTCTGGAAATCAGTTTATTGGCCTTCTTACTTCAGGGTAATCAAACTAGTGGCTCAGAAGCTCTGACACGCACTTTTGTCATATCAGGTTCTATAGTTGCTGCTGATTTTCTGCTTAAGGTATATCTTCTGTCATTAGTTTTTCCTTGAGTTGATCATATGAAAACCTGTTTTCATGTAAAGAAGTTTCACTGAAACAAATTCTACATGTTATTAAGGTGACATCAGATCATTATGTAAATTCTGTGCTTACAACTTTTATTATTAGATGTTTTAGGTTTGTAGTCTTGCTTTGGCTTTGGTATGCCCTAGCGTATGCATGTTGGCATTCTTGTTTAGTCTCAGCATAAACTTAAGATGCTAATCTTAGACAGCATTTCCTCACAAATTTATTGTTGCATAAAGGAACAAATCCGTTTGTCCCGACAACCAGGAAGCAATTGGTAATTAGTTTGCATGTACATGGGATAAACCATTGTTCCAACAACTAAAAGGGCATAAAAGCTGGGAGGAAGAAGAATCTTGGCATTTCGTGGTGTGGTTGAGAGACCTTGGGTTTCTTTCTTGGATCATGGCCGGGTGGGAAGAAGTGGACAACCCTCACCAACGCTCGGGTTGCTTGGGATCTTCCTTCTTGATGAATGAGAGAATGCTTTTACCATTGGCGCTATGGAAGGTGTCATTCAAAAGGCCGGATAGAGCGTCCTTTCCATATTGGAGGGCAAAAACTCTATAAGATTGGCTTTGGAATCTCCTTAACGAGTTGGTACAATGCTACTCATGGTGGCTTGTTCTTTAGAATCGCTTTCCATATGTACATGACGTGCATGTTGCCACTAGATATGAGTGGGTGAAGGAAATAGTAGTGGTAGGAGTTCCTTATGGTGGAGTTGTCTTTGTAGTAGATATGATGGGTACAAGAGTGAAATGTCATAAAAAATGTTGATGTCAAGGCGTGGTAAACTTCAACATTTTCGACTAGATAGTGAGCCCATTGTGGATGATCTCGGCCCAAGCCCACAAAAATAACCTGTAAACATTAATGAGTGTCAACCAACACTGTGGATATTTTTGATTTAAGTTAGACTATGATAACTGTTGCATAGTAAGGAACCGATGAAACTTGAGAAACAATGCCCTTGTTTTGTGATATACTGTGACTTGTTATCTTTTATCCTGTCTGCTTTATGTTTCTTGTTAGTGATGTATTAAAAACTCTGACATGTTGGTTTAAATGTTTGTTTTAGTCATTTAAAACTATTATAAAGTTAAAAAGGCTATGTGAATATTTTTGACAAGAGAATCCCCCTCCTATATCTAGGAGAAAGGAGAAGCATACAGACTTTAGACTAAACCCTAATGGTCCAAGACACACTTGGGCCCATATACAAATAGACTCAAATAACTTAATTAACTAAATGAATCAGACTCTCTAATACTCCCCCTCAAGCTGAAGCTTGGGAGAATCCCAAGTCAGATTGCAAACTGACAAACTGACAAGGGATAAAGAAGCAAAATAGAAAGAGAACTCCCCCCCCCTCCTTCAAGGTTACAATAAAACACTCATCACTCAAATAATCTCTCAAGTAGATAACCTAGAGCAGGTATGCAAGCAGGTCGAATATGAAGCATGTTGTAAGAGGTCACAAACAGGTAACAAAAGCTTCTTGATCAAAAGGATGTGACTTCTGGAGTAGTAGTAAACAACAAGAAGAAGCGTCAGGGCCTTCATCACAATCACTATCGTCATAGTCCAAAGAGTGTTGATTCACAGTAGAAAAGTCCAGAGAGTGCTGGTTCACAGTAGAAAAGTCCGGAGAGTGCTAGTTCACAGTAGAAAAGTCCACAGAGTGTTGGTTCACTGTAGATCAGTCCAGAGAGTGTTGATTCACAGTAGAAAAGTCCAGAGTGTGCTGGTTCACAGTTCAGAAAGTCAACGTGTGCAAGGACGGACAATGTCAACATGCAAATAAAGTACAAACAAAAAATAGAAAATAGAGATGATGTAGTCGGATAGAAGACCATCAATTAAATAAACAAGCATGAGACATAAAACTACAGATAATAAGCTCCCTAAGAAGCATATAGCAGTAAAAGACTTTTCAGATGCAAATATCAACAGTAGAAGTCCACAAGCTCTTCAAAAAGTGCATAAAGATCCACAAAAATATCGAGCAACAAGGTATAATCTTCCTCCATCTCAATTGTCCTCTATTTCTTCCCCACACCAACCACGGAAAGAACTAAAGAGTGGTTGGGGTGGAAAGTTAGATACAATAGTAGAGGAAATAAATATATATAAGAAAATATGTGGAGGATATCAACCGATAACTCGAGTCAAATGTGCAACATGACCCGATTAGGTAGGAAAATAAATGGATCTTAATACGACCCAAAGGGGGGGGGGAACCCCTCACGGTATGGACCAGTCTAAAAAGC
The DNA here is from genome assembly GCA_963693085.1 of Alisma plantago-aquatica. Taxonomy (NCBI): domain Eukaryota; kingdom Viridiplantae; phylum Streptophyta; class Magnoliopsida; order Alismatales; family Alismataceae; genus Alisma; species Alisma plantago-aquatica. The sequence continues at coordinate 380,537,489 of OY856414.1, forward strand.
CAAACCCAATTAGCAGAGGAAATAAATATATATAAGAAAATATGTGGAGGATATCAACCGATAACTCGAGTCAAATGTGCAACATGACCCGATTAGGTAGGAAAATAAATGGATCTTAATACGACCCAAAGGGGGGGGGGAAGCCCCTCATGGTATGGACCAGTCTAAAAAGCCAAACCCAATTAGCAATATGCATAATGGGTATATGGGGGGGGGTAAGATTATCTTGATGAGGATGACCAATCCAAAAAGGACTTAATTTTTCTATGACATATCCAAATCACATGCCGCTATAGACAAAATGGTGCATGTCATGTATCACGTTTCCGAACTGTAGGAGGGGTCTTCGAGGATAGACAATCTTCTTTCAGACTGTTGAATATTTCATAAGTCTATTTGAGGCTTGAGCAGTAATTAACAGGAGGATGGAAGCAACTATTGTCGATGTTAGGAGGGAAGAAAGCTTTATTTTCAACCAAGAACCTCATAGCCTCTCTCACCTTTCTTTGGCGGCAACATGGAGGGGAGTCGCAAGAACCCTTGGTTCTAGCATCAATATTTGTACCACGTTCGAGTAACTCGTCTATTACTTTGATGTGTCCACCTTCAACGACAAGATGGAGAGGAGTTGTGTCTTGTGATTTATGACCCCACACAGGGACATTGACAAGCGATCCTTCATCTAAAAATCTTCTCAACTGCTTGAGATCGCCCTTAAAACAACAAATAATGGGCTGATGTTCACATGAATAAATGACGGGCTGGCGCTGAGGGGAAAAAGCACACAACAAGGATGAAAAATGTGGAAGGATTTGTTTGAAGATGAAGCTGTGAGAATTAGACAGAGGGGGTGGAGGCATTTGCGGTTGGTTGTTTGCTTGGGAGATGGATTTGCGACAGTGCTGGTGAGCGGATTGTGGGGTTTGTAGGGACTGTTGGATTTCTGAGCATTGGGGCACAGGGAAAGGAAGAAGACCCAAAGTGGGAGACCGGGAAGTGGATGAATACGGGCAATAGTTGTTCACTGGTGGGCGGGGACCAAATAGTGGTATTGGGGTTTGCGTAAAAGAAAAAGAAATGGGAGAGATCTTGGGGCAGGGTGCAAGTTGCCTAGTGGTAGTTGGCGATCACGAAAGGTTGAAGGGAAGGTTGCGGCTAGCAAGAAAGCTGAGGCACAAAGCCAAGAGGTTAAGGCTAGACATACGGAGAGAAGGGGCAAATGGTGAGGGGTACCACGGAGCAGCTGGGGCATAAATGGCGTCGGGATTTGAAGGGTCGTTTAGGTGGTTGGATGGACGAGACATTCATAGGTGGAGGCAATGTGTGTGGAAGAAAATGAGTTTGTGACTGGAGGCGACAACAACTGGGTGTGCGGAGGCGATGACAGGCTTGCTGCTGGCGGTTTTGTGGGCTGTGCGGCTGGGGCAGGGTCAGCTGGAAGGTGAAGGGAAAGGCGATGACTGGAAGACGTAAGATGGAGGCAGGATATATGCCCATTGGATGGCCAAGCCAAAAAGAACGGCGCCGCCCACAACAAAAGAAAATCTTTTTGTCTCCTCTAAGTTTAGGGTTGGATCACTGCTCTGATAACATGTTATAAAGTAAAAAAGGCTATGCCATATCTTTGATAAGAGGAATCCCCCTCCTATAAATAGGAGAAGGGAGAAGTGTACAAACTTTAGATTTAACCCTAATGGGCCAAGGCACACTTGGGCCCTTATACAAATAGACTCAAATAACTTAATTAACTAAATGAATCAAACTGTCTAATAATTACTAAGTAGACATATTCATTATGTTTTTTTTATAGCAAAACTGATGTTTCCTGTCAAATTTATTCAAAAATTTACTATTTTTTAGCTTAGTTTCTCTCGAAGTTGCATTGAAGTTTCATTTTCCAACTTCTTCAACGTTCTACAAACTTCCATATTGTTGGTTGTCAAAGTTGACTCTTAAACAACAATCTGTATGGCTGCACCATGATTGTGAATTGCAATGCCTCCTGTGTTTCATTGTGGGGGTGTGGGGGGGAGGTATCTTTGAATGGCTAATGGGGGAGAGGATACTGAACTTGCTGGATAGGAGAGATGCAACACGACGCTGTAAGGAAAATCTTTGGAACCTTATGTTCCTTCAGATGGAATATGAGGACCCCATGCTGCTGAGAGTGCGGCGCATGATAAGTGTGAATAGGCTATGAAGTGAGTCTTGGGCTTGGTCAACGAAGGGGATTCTCCTCTAATGGGAATGTAAAAGAGATCCATGCTTATCATCATCTTCTGTAGCATTGTTTTAAAAAGTGGTATGCGTTATGCGTGCGGAGAGATCACCTGATAGATGATGCGGTATGCGGGAGTATATGCAGAAGTAAATGCGGTTTTGATTTTTTTATTATTAATTCAATCATTATATAAATTAATCACACAATTGCATATTTAATTTGTACGGTCACATATCTGGATCCTAAAATCTGAAATAGACTCGTGTATAAAGTTTCAATGAAAAGTAAAGCATAATTTAGAATGCATTCTAGAATATTTATGCATAAAATCCAATGAAGAACGCCGATTTGATTTAGCATAAGTACATAACAATGAAGACTAATCAAATCATACAAAGAGATGCATTCATGTCCTAGAGGCCCAAAACAACAATCATTAAATAAGCATGCAACTTATGTACAAAACATACAACAAAACAGTGCATCTAAAGAATGTTATCAATGAAAAGGCCGAGATAACAATGCCCGTATAAAAATCGGCGACGAATTGGCCTTATAAGCGGCTAAGTATATGCGGGCCGCTTATGCGGCCCATGCGGCCTTTTATTTTAACAATGTTCTGTAGTACAAGCAATTCGCTTTGTCTTGGAGGAATTGTGAAATGATATAATGCTATCTCTGTGATGAAATTTGGAATCAGGGAGCTCAAAGGTTTTGGTTTAGATTAGGTTGTGATTTTACATTTTGAGAGAGGGTCACTTTTTGGCACTCTTTGAGCGCATGCTTTTATATTGATTTCAGCTCTTTCTTTGTATATTCTCTATTCTCTAGTTAAAGTTGAAGCTTTGCTAATTGTGATAAGGGCTTATTTGGTTAGGAGTAAAACCAACCCAAACTGTGAATTGCAACACATGAAATCAAATTCAATGAATTGAAACTTCAATTGAATTGTTTGGTACGATACGGTCTGTGTTCTGTTATTTAGCTTGTATTTGTTTGGTAGGCTGTGTTTTGCAGTTATAATCTACATAAGCCCTGTGAAGTTACTGCTGTTTCATATTCAAAGTATTAACGGAAGTGAAAAGGAAGCACGCCGTTTTTGCGCGTAGTTCATTCTCCGTCCGTCCCTGCTGAAGTGAGAAGTCCGGTGTGATTTCATTTCGCACCACGTTTTCAAGCTAGGCGCAACCAAACACTTCGATTTCCAAACCACAATGAAAACCAACTGCTTCAGTTTGATTTCTGCCTAACCAAACGGGCCATAGATACTAACTGGTTATGCTTCATTCCCGGTGGAGCATAAATACTAATACTGCCTAGACACTTGCCAATTAACCCCCTTCCTGCCAAGAGGTTTCGTTCAAACTTGCAAACTTGGTGAATGCACTGAGGTATACAGATTACAGAAAACTATGAATCACGGATAAGGATATAGGTACGGTATGGGTACGAGTTCAGGTACGGTAATACTGACAATTTTTGAATATATAGATACGGGTACGGTGTGGATACAGCAATTTTTAGAGTTTATTATAATAAAAAAAAACAGAATATTTATTTATAACAATGAAAATGAAAACAATGCAATGTCATAATAACACAAAGAAAAGTGATGAAAGGGTTTATTGAGAGTCAAACTGAGTTTATATGTGTATCGTAGCATTTTATTAACACTGAAATTGATCAAGAATTTAGATATAGTCTGAAATTATCTTTAAAGTCCATTCTATATTGTACATTTAGAACTGAAAGTGGACATAATATCAGAAACAATTCACTAGAATTTCATAATCTCTATACAAATGTATGTAAGCATCAGGAATGTAATACAAATTGATAGAATTAGAAAAACTGATGTAAAAGACAAGGAGACAAAAGGCCGAGGACGCAATGCTTACCTTCAAGGGAAATGAAACGGGTATTGTCAAAGATAGAATCCTCAATAAACCATAATCAATGTAGTCATCAGAACAAAAAAATGGTGGCTGTATCGACTTTAGGGGAGTATTAGCACTCAAATTGATCAAGAATTCAGATATAGTCTGAAATTATCTTTGAAGTCCTTACTATATTGTACATTTAGAACCGAAAGTGGACATTATATCAGAAACAATTCACTAGAAGTATTTCATAATCTATATACAAATGTATGTAAGCATCAGGAATGTAAGACAAATTGATAGAATTAGAAAAACTGATGTAAAAGACAAGGAGACAAAAGGCCGACGACGCAATGCTTACCTTTAAAGGAAATGAAACGGGTATTGTCAAAGATAGAATCCTCAATTAACCATAATCGATGTTGTCATCAGAACAAAACAATGGTGGCTGTATCGACTTTAGAGGAGCAACTGCAACGACCTTGCGGCTATATTCTACTTAGTAGAGAGGGCTGAGAGGGGAGCTGGTGCCTTGAGTGCTATTTTTTTTTCATTTTATATTAGCTGGATACGGCGCGGATACGGCATGGATACGACATAGAAGTTTTCATGAAGTATTGGTATACAATACATATCTAGTACGGGTACAACACCTATTTTGGAGTATCAGTGCTTCATAGACAGAAAATAATGTTTAAGTTTCTCATAACATTGTCGTAAAAACTCACGTGTATATATTTCCTGGATAAGTTGATTGCTGGTACCAAAGATAGCATCTCTTATTATCGTAGTGCATATGAACAAGAATATCGAGCCACCTATCAAGCCCCTAGACATAGTCACAAATTCAGGACACTGGATTCATTCTCCGTGGTTAAAAGATTTGGCATTTGGGAATTATGCGGAAAATTCAGGCAAAATTCGACAGATTCGGTAAAAGTTTGGTAAAATATTCGGGAAAAAATCTGATAAAATTTAGAAGTACAACATATGTGTGTATATATACATACAAACATTACATATATTACATTTATACAGATAATATTCACATTGATATATAATTATATATATGGACACATGATTTGCTTATTGATTCTCTATTCCCAAATGTTGCTACCAGAGCACCTGTGGTCTTAATCTGGAAATGCCATGTGGTCGTATTGTTAGTTTTCGTCTCGCTCTAGTATCCTATTGACGATGCTCCCTTGTGAAAGCATGACACTCACTAATTATCCTCTTTACAGGGCATAGTATTGCCACGGTATGTAACACAGCATTAGTGATTTGCTGCACGGCTGAATTTGATATCAATGTGAAAATTGAAATATTCAACGTACTGACTTGAAAGAAAGAATCCTTTTTGTTAATATAACTGATGGTATGAGTGTGGACGGGGACCACTGGTATTGGCTTTGGAATGAATTGGGATTTTTGTTTTGAAATAATTTAGCTGTTTGGTTTCCCATGTAGGTCTTAAGTTTTGAATCTTGTAGGCTCCTGATTATTCCTGACAAAAAATGGAAATGAAGGGGAGCAACTTACACGCATCTCCATAAAAAGTCTGAATCTGGAGCCAGTTAATATTGTTTGGAAATATTTACTTTTCAGGTTGGATAACCCAAGGTGCCCTAACCTGGCTAGATCAAGCACAGCCTTATTTATCTTCCCTTTGAAGACATTAGCTTTAGCTGATTGGACATGCTTCTTTCCGGAAACTTGGAAGGAGAGAGGATAGTTTGGTTGCACGTTATTCGAGTGAATGCGAGAATATCATTTGAATACGTCCTGATTTTGCTCTTTGGATAGAGTGAAGCTGGAACCTTGCCTTAAAAAGTCCTACATTCGTGGTCTCAGTCAGTGATTTGTGCGAGAACCCTTTAAATACCTTAGAACGTGAACACATCCTAAGCTGTCTTCTTAGGCTGAAGTTATCAATGATAGTATCAATTATCAACACATCTAGAATATGCATAAAATATCAAGACTGGTGCCAGTTCCAACTTCCAACTACTCTCCTAATCATTGAATGGGAAATTGGCTGTAGATTATGGTATGGAACCAACTCATCCACTGTATTAAAAAGCGGCCCAGGCGGCCAAGACCCTCAACCGCTTAATATAGTCCCTAAGCGCCCGTTGAGCGTTTTGAATAGAAGCGCCCGCTTTTTTCCTGCTTAACCCGCTTTTCCCCCCGCTTTTTGCCCGCTTTTAAAAAAAAAATACTACTGTAAGCATGTAACATTAATTAATTACATGGTCCAAGTAGTATTGACTATAATATATGAAACATGGATACATAAATTGTTCTATGATATATTTAGTCCTAATTTAGAATGCGTACTTTGTGTGTAAGCTGTAATAATAGGGTACTGCTGTAATGTATCTACATAAATATCATATTACTCTATTATACTTCTAATGCATGATTAGTTTTACTGATTTCCTTGCTGCTTTCAGTGATTAATGATTGGTACTGCTGGTTAGTATTACTTTAAATCAATAATTCATAGTTTGTTATTTACAGTTACTGATCTGTTTGCTGATTTTAATGATTAGAAATATTGATTATTAGTAAAGTATTGATGAATACTTAGTTAATTACTGATTTGCTGATTAGATATGTATAAAAGTTCCTTAGAAATATATATTTTACATACACATGTAATTTTTTTATAAAAATATATAAAAATTAGGCACCCGCTTTTTCAAAAATCGCCCGCTTAATCGGTTACAGGGTGTTGTCCGCACGCCTCCTGCTTCCCGCTTTTTAATACATTGATCTTATCCGATGACACATAGCGGACACATATAATTATCTTTTCTATCTTACACTGACTTCTAATTATTTGAAGCACAGAAGGAGATTCCATATGTTTTTCCTAAATTTCAAAATTGTTTACTAGAACCCTATGTCGAATATTCAACTCTAGATAGCAGCTGATTATGACGGATGGTAACCTGTTTTGACAGATTTCCCTACTAAATTTCACAGAAATGCTCTGGTTGCAAGTATAATGCGTGTGGTTAAAATGAGATTTATGAAATTTTATATGGTTTTTTTTTACACACATACCAACACACACACACACACACACACACACACACACTCTGTTGGAAAGGGAATTTCCCTCAAACTAAGTCGGCAGTCTTTGTTGACATTCACATAATTACACATCTCCACGTGTCACACAAAAATGTAGTGAACATATATACAAATTATTCATCTGCTATAAATTTGTTGAAAGATGTACACTCTGTTTCAGTTCATTTAGTTCAGCCTTAAAATGGCTAGGAAAGAGTTGTCAAAATATATGCAAATTTCAATTTCTGGTCCATTGAATATATTGAAACTATATATATACATTGTTCCCTGATTATAGTATCACTTGTGTTATTCTTCTTTCTTTCTTTTGATTTGTAAGAAACTTGGATTCACGTAAAATACATATTCTCCAGGTTGTATATGTATTCGGCTTTGGAGTTCCTCTATTCATTGATGAAAATCATAGTAAAGTGAAATGGGGCCTGTGGATTGTTCACAAACTTTTTCTAGTGGCTGCCTATGGTTTAATTCTCTTCATGTACAATAGTAGGTGGAGAGAGAGATTACCTGGCAAGTCTTCTAACTACAATCTTAACTTTGATGAATTGTGTCATTAGATATTGTGAATGATCGATTCTACTTGTATAGGAAGGCCTGCCTTTTACAACTACATAATTGTAATGTTCTTGCTAAGTGCCGTCTCATTATTTGCATGCGGACTTGTTGGAAATGGAGTGGGATTCGGCTTCTGGTATGTTTGTCAGTTGAGAATGATCAATTGGTTGAGTACTCGCTATAGTGATGTATTAATTATTTGTTCCTGCCACCATGTCTAGGATGTACAACCTTGCTACGATATGCTATCACTCATTGTATCCCCCCCTTCTATACATTACATTCCTGGCAGAGTTTTTCCAGGTTGGTTGTTTTTTAAATATGTACTCTTTTCTTTTACCGACTGTTCTCAGGTGTAATTTTCTCTGTATTCGGTAAATTATGTTTTCAATACTTTTTACTGCAGGAGGAAGATTTATACTTAGAAAGTGTGTACTATTCGGAGATGAAAGATGCCGGCTTCTTTGACGGTGACTGGGACTGAGCTTCCAGAGAAAAGTCTGTGGATGGTGTTTCATACTGGATTTGGGAAGTTGTGCTTTGATACATGGACAGGCTGTTGTTTTGACATCCACCAACTTTATATAGTTTGTATATAAGAGACAATTGCACCTCAGAAGTCACGAGATTTAAAAAATCTCCACCGCTTGATTTCCACACTAACTCCTAACTAGAGCTGCATATGTTTAGTCTCTTCGTATTGTGGAGACATTCCATAGTCTGTATTGATATTTGTATATTGGCACCACAAATCTCTTTTCTTTTGAGTTGATAATATAATGCTACTGTGGGGGTCATTATCGATTTGAAGAATATCATATTTACGAATCACTTTGAAGCCAATTCATCTATCCATTTGTGGCGGTGTTGCTGTGTCAGCTGGTTACTGTTTGAACTTATTTCTCTTTGTATTTTTGTGGTCTCCTAGTATCGTTCAGTCATGTCATTATTGTCCGTCCTAAATGATACTATTGATTCGGTTTGGTTGAGTTAACATTTTTTTTCGTCTTAAGACTTGAATGGAGGCAATCTGCCGACGGCGGTGAAATCCTGCTCTGAAAAATGATTAAATCGCATAGTTGTCTTTTTAGTACATCCCGGTAGTTGGCAAAACCGTATGCCAACTGGAATTGTTCGGTTCCAGCGTCACCTAAGTTGTATCAATCTGAATTTTGTAGGGAGGATGTGTTATAAGCTATATTCCAGAAAAAAAAAGTACTTTCCGACTGATTGTAAGTCGTAAATTATACAGAATTCGTTTTCTGAGGACTCTAGTTCGAGTTGTGAAGCTCGAGCTCCGTTTGCCAATAAATAATAAATATGAGGTAAGGATGTAAAGAAAAAGCGTGCGAGCACGCACAAATACACACACCATCTTTGATACCCATGTGCATAGTTACCCGCTTCGGAATTAGTTATTTTTTCTATGATTTTTTTATTTTATATGTGTACAGGGTTATATTACTCTCGAAATAGTTACATTTGTAGCAGATGTATAATTGCATACTTGTTCCAGAACTTTATTATGTATATAGTCCAGTTTTATCTTATAGTTGAACAATTAGTTTTTTGATAATGTAATTACTTTCTGTTCCAGATAGTTGCATTTGAGATTAAATACTTACTTTTCGGCCTGTACGGGTGGTGAAAACTTAGTTGTTCGTGTGGGCAACGAACTAAACCCCCACCCACCATATATATATATATATATATATATATATATATATATTCACTGCTCACGTGGGTAACTAATTTTGATTATCCATGGATTTATTTTATAATAGAAAGGTAAATGTTTATAATAAGGCAAACATTATCTGTTTGTAACTAATAAACACTCGTTTGTAATGAAATGACCAAATTTGTAATATAAACACTCGTTTTGTATTACAATAGTCATTTTTACTGTAATACAAAATGAGTGTTTGTATTACAAATTTGGTCATTTCATTACAAACGTTATCTATCTCATTACCAATATGTTCCTTCCTATTATAAAATAGATTTATAGATAACTAAAGTTAGTTACCCATGAATGGCCATGTGTGTGTGTTGTGATCGGGCAAGATGCAACTTTTATGCGAAATGCGAGCAACAATTCCCAGCCACACACTGCATTTGATTTCATGTACTGAGTAAAGGGTAAGGACCTGTCATGCTATGGAACCGGTCCGTCTGGTTTTCTCTGCGGCAACTGTCATGGCCAATATAGTAAGAATATATCTAGTGAAACAAGATAGAACATGCCGTGTCCTCTCGCTTCATCACATTGAATTCCTCCTCGTTTTTAGTTAAGTTGACTTGCTGCATACAACCTCTCATTTACGCTTGCAGCCAACTGATATTTGTATTTTAAATTAAATCTAGATCTCGTTCTTTCCCGTTGTCACTTTCGCCTTTGTCTTCATCATCTTTTCATTTAATCGAAATATAAAACATACAATACGCCAAAACCTCCTATCATTTTGATTGTTTGTGTGCCATTTAATAGGCTTGTTTATCCTTAATTTTATAAGAGTACCTGGTCACTTTTCTAAAAATTGTATACACCTAGTTCTATATTGAATATCATTTCCACATTTATGGAGGCATTTGGCACAACAATCAACTGGAACCATACATTCTTTTGTTTATAAATGCAATCTAACTATGTATGATTGTAGTTTGTGTCTGGTAACATATAAGTTGGAACCGGATTAACGGGTCCCTTAGTCCAATTCCAGTTCATTGTATGCAACTTGATTTATCCACTCTTATTTTTTTGCTGGATCCTGGATCGGAAAACTTAATCAAGAATGGCCTACCTGTTCTAGCAGTTATGTGACACACTATTTTTACATAAATCGGAATGAAAGCAACTTTGTTATCAAATATAGACTTATCCAAGTTTGAAACAAGAATGTCCCATACAACATACTAACTCGACCGTGCTCTAAAATTCCAACCAATTGCTAGATAGGGCTCAGGTGTTGTTCATGTTTAACTCAAATACTTGCACATCAAATGAAACATACTAGATGATGCCACCTTACACATAATTAGCCTAATAAATTAGTATGCAATGAAAATTGAATTGGGATTTTTAATAACATATCGTTAGATCTGAATCATATACTATGTAGTAGGGATGCGCACTGGACTAGGACGGCCCAATCAACCCATGTCCCGACACATATCACCCGACCTAGACACGATCCATGTGAACTTCATGGGTAGGCTGGACCTAAAATTTTAACTTAGATTTTTGTATGGGTTGGGTCAGAGCCAAGGTAAATCCAGACTCAGAAATCCAGATACCCAAATTAGTTATATACATTTATATACATAACTACATGTTTCTATATAATACATATCTTCTATAAGATACATTTGACTACATAGTTTTAAAATTACATTTAATCGATAATATATTTAGTCAGTTATAGTAATAAGACAAAAGAGCAATGCACTACAGTAAATTGTAAGGTATGTGCGTCCATTTTGTATTTAATATGTTTATAAAACTTTATAAAAGAAGTATAATGTTGGGCATTGGATTTATACCTACAATAGATGTGTCACAAAAATCATCTCAGTAGAACACTACTAGACTATTTATTGATTTATAGATGTGTATCTTCGAATTAATGCTATTTGTAGAAATCACATTAATGGCTTGATGATTCTAATTATATTATATAAATAAATGGAATATGAATGTGATTTTATATATGTTTGATCCAAGATTATATTCTTTTCATCCATTCGATATAATGATTCATAAGTGTTCTAATTTTTGGATGATACATATAAGTTACACGTACCTAGTGACACGTTTCAAAAATATATTTTAATTTGTTAAGTATATGTTACAAACATCTTCATGTAATATATGATCCAGACTAGCTTGAATCTGACTCAAAACTTAGCTATGTAATGTGAGTCATGTATGGACTAAGTTTTCCAAACATTACGCGGCTTAAACCAACCTGCCATCTAGTTGCAAATATGGGTTTGGGTATGAACTTGACAAAACCTTAAATGACTCCAACTCCATGCTCATCCCTACTATGTAGTAGTAATTTGTATTCTAGCGATGCACGTAGTCTTACATTGTCTTATGATGTGTTTCAGGGGATTGGTTTTGCCATTCAGAAAGACTTGGCGACATAGCATGTTGCCTATCTGCCTTCTCAACAATGTAAATCATTCTAGTAAAATTTATGAATTGGATATGAAAAAAATTAAAATTTTATTTGACAAAATACATTTAGTTACAATCTAACTTATCAAGCTTGGATTTTTGATTTGAAATTTTTGTATTAATGTAGTCTACCATCAACTTGATAGTGGATAAGATAGAGCTAAAAGTCTTCCTTATCATACAATACACTGTAAATTTTAAGAGATGTTGTTGAGGTGGGATTTATTTTGATCCATAATATTCTAAAAGAAGATAAAAAAGGAACATAAACCAATATCCATAAACTAAAATTAATGTGGTAAAGTGGTACGATTTCTCAGGCAGCAATGGGGCAAGGTCGGGCATGTTACAATCTCTCATAATCTTTGTTACCAAACACAAGATCACCCACCACTTTAAATTTGTAATATTTTTTAGTGTTGAGTAATGTTCAACAGTAACTTTTTTCTTACTAGACAAAAATTTTGCAGTGATCCATCTCACCACGCTAGAACATTGGCTCACTAATCTGTTACCAAACACTGCATAAGAGTTACCGGTGTGTCAGTACATTAAAAAGAGGTGGGTAATGATGGTGACAAGGGAAATCAACCAACTGGACTACTTGTATCTGATTCAAAGTAGAGGTTTGCTAGACCAGAAAGGGGCCCTTTTTGGCATTATGTGTGCATAACAACAAAATAGAGGAGGAAACTTGTTACCTTTTTCCTCCATTTTTGTTGTTATGCACATAATGCCAAAAAGGATTTCATTTCTGGTCCCATTTCTATTAAGTGTATCATTTTCCTTTGAAGTAGGTATGAAATTAGTTGTCCAGAACTGAAGGTACGATACGTCGTACACATCGTGCTAGTTTATTAAATATTGATAACAAAACCATTAGGCTGAACTCAAATGATCGTATGTGTCGCATCAATATTAATGACAAATTGACGACAGAGGTGGAAGAGGTGCAGTTCAGATTCAGTTCTGACACCCCCTTTCTCAGATGGTCCTGACAACAATCTGGACCATATATTTAGAATATTTTGACACTTTTGCTTCTACGGTCCAAATCATGTAAGGGTACTTTGGGAACTCCATTTGGACATTTTTTTAATCTACACTAGCTCAATATTCGAGTACTAGAATGGACCTTGCTTCTCTATTCCGTCTCCTCATTCATGTGCCTTTCCTCTCCCTACTCCTCATTTGTGTTCCTTTCCTCTACTCCTTCTTACTTTCCTCCTCCTTCCTTCTCTTCCCTTGTTCCTTCCTTCTCTTCCCCCATTCCTTCCTTTTCTTCTCCCGTTCCTTCCTTCTCTTCTCATTCATGTTCCTTTCCTCTCTCTCCCTGCTCCTCATTCATGTTCCTTTCCTTCACTCCTTCCTTCTCTCCCCTCCTTGTTCCTTCTCTCCCTTCCTTCTCTTTTTCTATTCCTTCTCCTCATTCATGTGTCTTCCCTCGCCCTCCCTGCTCCTCATTCATGTTCCTTTCCTCTACTCTTTCTTCCTTTCCTCCTCCTTCTTCCTTCTCTTACCTGTTCCTTCTCTCCTCATTCATGTTCCTTTCCTTGCCCTCCCTGCTCATCATTTGTGTTCCTTTCCTATAGTCCTTCTTCCTTCTCTCCCCTCCTTGTTCCTTCTCTCCCTTCCTTCTCTTTCTTGTTCCTTCTCTCCTTATTCGTGTTCCTTTCCTCACCATCTATATTCCTTTTCTCTTCATTCACGTTCCTTTAATCGCGCCCTCATTATTCCTTTTCTCCCTTCCTTCTCTTCCCCTATTCCTTCTCTCCTCATTTGTGTTCCTTATCTCCCTTCCTTGTTCCTCCTCTCCCTTCCTTCTCTTCCTTTGTCCCTTCTCTCCTCATTCATGTTCCTTTCCTTACCCTCTCTGTTCCTTTTCTCCTCATTCATGTTCCTTTCTTTACGACCTCATTGCTCATTTACTCCTCATCCTTGTTCCTTTCCTCGCCCTCCTTACTCCTCATTCGTGTTCCTTTTATCTCCTCCTTGTTTCTTCTCTCCCCTCCTTTCCTCCTCCTTGATCTGTCTCTCTCTATTTCTATTCCTTTTCTCCCCATTTGGTTCCTATTGACTTCTTTCTTATTCCTTTTCTCCCTCCCTCTTTGCTCCTTTTCTCCCATGACTCCTTCCTTTACTTTCATTTTGTGTTCTTTTCCTCCCTACCGTCCTCCTATTTTTTCCAAATTGTTATAAAAATCAAACTAATAATGTCTGCAACCGGGTTCAAACCCAAGACCTCTCATTAGGGACTGAACAATTTTACCACTAAGCTACAAATACTTTATTTTCTCGCAAAATGAGAATATATACAGAAAATAATGATATGTTGTAGCTGTGCTGTTGCACTCAGTTGGAACACACTATCTTGTAGTACACTCCAGCTGGATTTTTTTTAATTTTTGAAAATACCCCCGTGTAAATCTAGACCATCCACAAGAATACGCCTCGAAGATGCCCAAAAGATGTCATTTTTGGGGTTGAGATTTGTTTAATACGTGCTAAGGAATACTCCTTCATGACTGGATCTTTCGCGGAGAGGTGGGTGGAAGACTGACGGTCCGAGGTCTGATTTGGAATAGCATGACAGATCCGTACTATATACACGCAGATCCGATTAAAAATAGTGTGCGGTCAATAACAGATGCTCATAGCCTCACATAACCACTGTCTCATACCAGATCGTAACTATATATATAGGTATATATATGTGTGTGTGGAGTCAAGCTAGAATATACTTGAGTGTATAGATCGAACCGTATACCCCAATGATGTTTTCCTTTCAAGACCATATATTTGCAAATCCTAATCCATTGATCTTCATTTTATAATAATGATAGACAAAATAAAACTTGACCCCATGTGAATGAGTTTAAGTCACCCATCCAAGCACAACAAAATCAACACACATAACTAATTTAAAATGCATGATTTTTACATCTTTTAGATGCATGACCTGTAAGTGTCCAAACAAGCTCAAATTTACCATATATGATATTTTTAAGATATTTAAAAAGTTCAACAGTTTAGATTTTTAAAATAGTTACTTCATGATGAAAAATGATTGAAGTGTATCACATCTTCGGTACACTTGAGTGTATTCCAGCTTAACTCTCTCTCTCTCTCTCTATATATGTATATATATAGAGAGAGAGCAGCTATATACAT